>OZ014522.1:80588226-80952978 GCA_963966055.1 Lathyrus aphaca
AAAGCACCTATGCATCAAATATTCATAAGTCTTGATTCTAAATGCAAAATGACCAATCACTTTGGGATTACGCGATCAACAAGAGATCCGGTCCACGAAAGTGCAAGTACCCAATTAGATTTTTATTCTGATGTCGGGACACATTTAGGTCTATGTTAAGCAATCGCCGAGTAATTTACGAAGTAATTACCCTACAAATGAGGCCGGCCACCACCAATTAAGGTGCATAATGTTAGTGCTAATGCATGTGTAAACACCCCATATTTTCCCTCACCCATTCACTCCATGGATTGTGATCATTTCATATGCATAAACTCAATCATAACATCTCATATTACATATTTGCTTCACTGCATTGGTTCAAAGTCATCTGCATCTAGGGTTTGTGATCTGAGCAATCCAAGAACCATTGGAGCCACTCCAAAGGTCATCAATCACTTCCAAGGGGTCCATGTGTGTTCAAGCATCATATCCTATCCCCACAAAGTCAAGAAAGTCAAAAATCACAAGAACTGAGATTGGCATGGAAGCAGAGCCAGGTTTGACTGCACAGATGACTTAGAATTAGGGTTTTGGTTTCAAAGGCCATAACTCCAAATTTTTTGGTCATTATTGTTTCTATTGGTCTCTATATGGTATAGGGATCATGCATATCAATTTTCATGAAGAAATTCAATGGGGAAGTCATCTGATAAAGAGTTGACTTTTTGAGCAAGTCAGTGCAAAATCAGGGCATCTGAGGCCCCCAATGACCCAACCAAAGGGTGTTCTTCATCATTTTGATCATGTATGATCTTTATTTGATCATAGAAGATGTTAGAAGTTCACAAATTTGAAGAATTTCAAGCCATTTGCAAAGTTGACTTTTTGGGAAAGTTGACTTATAATGAAAATTGCCATTTTGGGAAACTTTTTCAACCCTTGCTTTTTGATTCAAAAATGTTTCAAATGGAAAAACTTTGGTCATGAAAGTTGTAGAATGGATCATTCCCTTTTCAAAAAGTACAAGAACATGACCTAATTCATTTTGGATCAAAAGTTATGGCTTGTCAAAGTTGGCCAAAATCACATAATTTCAAGTTATGCACCAAAGAGGGAAACTTGCAAATTCTTGTACCAAGGCAATTTGTGACTTCTAATTAATGTCTAACCCTTACACAAACATCATACATGATTTAAACTTCAGATTGGCCCAAGAATTTCTTAAGTTCCATGCCTTAAACTTCAAGAATTACAAAAGGGACCAAAGTTGTGACAATTTGCAAAAGGGATCAAAACTTCTCATCCACTTGCCTCAGTTCATAAAATCTGATCCAAAAGCATTCCTTGATCCTTTCTGAACTCAACCATGCTCCTATCCTAGCCTGCCACTTGCCCATACCTCCAAGTACAACTTGCTTGACTTTTTGCAACTTAAAGCCATACCAATCCCACAGTGACACAACCACTCTCTGCCCAATCCAGACTTTACAAACACATCCCAAGGCTTCATTATCATAACACACACAAGCCTGAAACCTCCAAGGAGATAGCATTCTCATTTTCCACCTCTTATGCAAAACCATTTGAAACACTCTCCACAAGCTTCAAACACAAAAACAAGCTTCACAAACAATCTCAACATGACTCACTGATCACAAACCAACCATTAAAACAACCTGAAAGTCACTGAAACCAAAACACGATCACCCCCCCCCCCCCCTTGAACAGAACTTCTGCAAACTCTCCAATCAGCCACCATAAACTTCATACAAACATTGCAAGCTTCCCAGGAGGTCCTTTGGAGTTGGTTGGAAGCAAGAAACTGGCCAGAAAGTCCCTGATTTGAAAGCTTCGATTCAGGTAGCCTTGGAAATTCATTTTTCCAGAACTCATATCTCTTGTTTCTAAAATGATCTACATGCTTCCCTGAGTCCACTGAACTTTTTACTTTCGAAAATGATTGAGAAATGAGCTTGTATCGTGTTTCTGAAATTTTTGCAGTTTTTGATGTTTGATTCGTATCTTGATTTTGAGTTGAAATAAATGGGATTTGTTGTTGGATTATGTTTTGTTGTTGATCATTGATTGTTTCTGGAGCTTTTGGTGAAGTTTCATGGTGTTTTGAGGGATTCAGGGGAGGGGTTTGGCCGGAGAAGATGACCGGAACACTGTTCCGGTCATCTGAAAGTGATTAGGGTTAGTTAATTAGGGTTTAGTCTTAATTACGGAAATTTGAATGCTGGCCGTCCAGATGCGCGCCTAGTCAATTCGCGCGTGTCCAAGTTTGAATGCTGGCCCTTTGATCTGCTGACTTTCTCATTTTCAGTTTAAATTCATTTTATTTTTCATTTAATTCCATTTCTTTTGTACATTTTATTAAAAATAGCAAAACACTTTGAAAAATTCTGAAAATTTTTATCAAACCTTTTATTAATTTTCAGAAACCAAAAATATTTTTATTTTTATTTTTTGCATTGAAAAATATTTTTAAATCATTTAAAAGTTTATTTTTAATTGATTAATGAGAATTAATTAATTAAAAATACTTTTAGGTATTTAAAAATCACAAAAAAATTCATGAAACATCTAAAATCATTTAGAAACATTGTCCAACCTTCAAACTAAATTTCTTTTTTGATCTTGATGCCTTTTGACAATTTTCAATGGATTTAATTTCACTTCAAGGCATTATTTTGATTCAAACTTCAAAAATTCATTTCTGCCTAACCAATGAGAGTTGAACAATGATTCTTCTTGCATTGCATCTTGCATATCATGTAGTTTATAGGATTAAATTGGCTTGAATTGATCTTGCATTTTCAATTTGTTTGACATTTTTCTTGATGAGGTACCTTAAAACCCTAGCCAACTTAGGAAATTCATAACTTACACTAGGTTAAGAATTGGATCCTCTCCTTTGGGCAGTGAGTTTGTATAGGTTTAGGTTTTCTTTGAATGCATTTTCAAATTTTTATCATGATGTTTGCTTCTGGTTTTGAATTTTGTTTTGTGCATTGATCATGAACCCTAATTTGGGCTTTCTTTTGCATTCATCTTACATTTGCTTGTATACCATGACATGCCATGACATTTTATGCATTCATTTGATTCATGATGCATCTTAAGACATATTAGAATCATGTTTGATCATTGCATTTTTCATTTGCCATGTTGTATGTCATTTGCACTTCATAACTTTTCATGTATGTTCATGGTTCTAAGCATGCTTCTTTTGCATTCCATATGTTTGTATGATCATCCTCATGCCTTGTTTCATGTTTTCATCATCTCTTAGCATCATTAACATCATGTATTTGCTTCTGACTTTGTCTTGCACCATGCCATTGCATCTCATTTGCATTGCATTTCATTTCTTTCACTAACTTTTCAGGTGGTAAGTTACCTTGAGAAGTGAATTTTCCTTCACTTCTCACAATCTCTTTTCATCTCTCTTATGCATCATTGCTGCATTTTTTGTATGTGTATTGGATTGAGCTTGCTCTTTCTTGTTCATCTTACCTTCTCTCTTCAAGCAACTTGACTTCTTAAGTGAAGCAAGTTGTTTTGCTTCTCTTTGCTCCTTTCATCTGCTTCCCTCCTTGGTGGTTCTTTGAAGATCTTTCTCTTAAACCTCACAAACCCTAGGAATGACCAAGCATGATAATAATTAGGGTTTTATTAGTCCCCCACTTAGCTTTTACCTTTGTGT
Source organism: Lathyrus aphaca (assembly GCA_963966055.1). Taxonomy (NCBI): domain Eukaryota; kingdom Viridiplantae; phylum Streptophyta; class Magnoliopsida; order Fabales; family Fabaceae; genus Lathyrus; species Lathyrus aphaca. The sequence continues at coordinate 80,591,918 of OZ014522.1, forward strand.
CTCTTTGAGTCTTCTCATCTCATCTCATAATCAGGGACTAAACCCTAAAGGTTTTAAGGCTTTGTGATTAAGCTTATGCCTGCATCCTTCTATTAGGATGGAGTGTATAACTTTAATCCTAAGTGTTAAACCCTTAATATGTTTAACTCCTTTAATCAATTCATCTTAATAATCATCAAGACATCAAACTTGTAACTTGGGCCTTGCATTAGGGTTCTAATTCTTCCTTAATTGGTTAAGAAGGACTAACCCTAGTGTTAATGGACAAGTCCCCCTCAAGCTGTCTTACAAATCATAAAAAACCACTTCTTCATCATATCATTAACTAAAATCCACTTAATAAAGGTTTTGTCTTGTCATGGAGTTAATCCCTAATCATGGATTAAGTTGAGGAGTTTTCCTCAGCTTAAACATTCTCATCTATTATCCTTCTATTAGGATGGTGTAATGAGTCTGTTTAATCCCTGATTATGGCTTAATCTCATTACTCAACACTAAACAAAAACAACAAAAACATCTAAATAATCACAAGTAGGTTAATGATCTTAATCCTACACCATGGTGATTAAGTGTGAGACCCTGACTTCACACTTAAGGCATTCTCATTACCCCTAATCAGAGGGAAGATGCGATGAGTTTACTAATCCATTGGTGTAGGCTTAAGCCCATTGACTTATGACAAATTTTCAAAAGCAATAAAAGACTGAAAACACAAAAAAAACAAACAATAATCGTCTCCTCCGGGATTCTTTTCTCATCTCATTCACTCATAAACGAGAACTTGCTTCTTCCGTCTAATGCAAGACAGTTTGCGCCTGAGCCAGACAGGTCATACACTTGAGCATAGACAAGCAAGCAGTTCACAAGTCAATTTATCTTTCAGTCTCTTTGGGTCGAACTACGGTGTTCTGACTTCCTCATTGCACGAGAGGATACGTAGGCATAATTAACAGTTATCGAACAAAAGTCTCTGTATATTCCCCCTCTTTCTAGCCTTATTCTTTTAGCCTCATTATCTTGAGCATTTCACTTTGTCCTTACACTGACACTTCACTTATATACACTTAACTCCTTTACACTGACACCTGTATATCCTTCTCCAGCTCTTTTATACACAGATTGCACTGACACTACCCCTTTAAAGCACAAATCTTTTAAGCGTGGATCCCGTCGAGTACGGCGAACAATCTGGGTGCTAATACCTTCCCAGGTTGTAACCAACCCCCTTTCTCAGTCTCTCTGGTTCGCAACCGTCTTATCCATATCTTTTCTAGGTTTATGCAGCATTACCTTTCCTCCGGGATAAAATTGCCTAGCTGGCGACTCTTTTCTTTTCTTGTGAGTTCACTCCTGTGTGTTCTCACATCCTACTTTCGCCGACCGTCCGCGTCTGTACCCCTCTTGACCTTTGGTTGTCATTTTGGTGGGAGCGACAACTTGGCGACTCTGCTGGGGACCCTTATACTGTAACCAGGGCTTCTGGTTCTTTTTGTGGGTTCCTCCTAGCGCTTGTTTGATTTGTGTTTACTGGGGTGTTATGTGCTAATTGTGTTTATATAGTTGCTTTTATTTATTGCTTTATGAATAGTTTTGTTTACTGCTTTCTTTATAGCTTTATATACATCATACTGTCATACTATTCTGGCTAGATCTGTTTTCTGTCTTGATGGGTGGGGTTCTACTGAGAGTTTAAGGTCCTATACCTGGGACCTGAGTGACACCTAGGTTAGAGTGGTTCATGTTCTTTCCCATTCCATTTCGGTCTGGTACGGGAATATGAAACACGGTTCAGATATGGGTTTCTTCTTGAGAACTCTGTGCTACAGATCTCCTGTAGTGCTAGGGCTATCTGGGAAGCCTGCTAAGTCTGGATGACCTTTATTATGACCTTCAGAAACTGAGGTGAATTAGAGGAGGATCTTTTATGGTTATTGTAAACACTGTACCTCCGGGTTAGAAGTGTTTACACTTCTCATAACTGATCCAAGTCTGAGGATCCTTGTTTTAGAACATCACCTGTGAGGGGGGTTGGGCTGTTTACAGGTTTGTAGGTACCCTTGGCCACATCATACCCTGTTACCTATTGTGTTTAAGAATGCTTCACTTTGGACAGTTCTTGTGATTTTAACCCTGGACATGTGACTCTTTATTTGAGTCCCCCACCTTGGTTACTGGACTTCTGAACCTCCATCTGGACTTCTTAAACATACATGGACCTATATCAAGACAGTTAATCAGATCCAGCTTGATCCCAGACCCTTGCATATCATTTGCATGCATCATCATTGCATCATTTAACATTTGCTTATTTGTTTTTCAGGGTGTCCACATTATATTTTGGCTTGGTTTTGACCCCTTTATCTGACTAGACCCCTGTTCATCAGCTATCTGCTTCAGCCATCTTCACCAGTTGCCTGCTTCAGCTACTATTATCACCAGTCTCAGCCTATCAGTAGTTCATCTTCAGTACCAGTCTTCATCATCAGTATCTGTTTTCAGCTCTTCATCAGCAATCATGGCACCCAAGAAGAGCAACATTTCATATCATTTCTTTGAGCCTGTGCTGACTGGCATCAGACAAGTCCAAGCACTTATCAATCCAGACCATATCCCTTTATTCAGGGAACATTATGGAAGCATCCTTGATATGGTTATGGATTTGGACCCTTCTCAGAGGAGTTTGATTCACACTTGCCTACAGTTCTATGATCCTCCTTTGAGATGTTTCACTTTCCAGGATTTTCAGTTGGGACTTTTATTAGAGGAATTTTCATCTTTGATTGGAGTACCTGTCAGGGGTGGTATCCCTTTCAACCCTGAAATGGCTTCTCCCAGCAGTGAAGAGGTGGCAAAGGCACTGTATTTGGAACCTATTCTGATTGAGCAGAACATGACTACAAAGGCTAGCATCCCTGGTCTACACTTGGATTTTCTAACTTCTCAGGCTATCCTGAAGGCCTCCTTGGGAGAATGGAAGGCAGTCTGAGCATTGTTAGCCCTCAGTATATATGGGGTTATACTTTTTGCAGATGAGCCCAAGTTTATCATCAAGAATGCTATTCATCTCTTCCTTTTGAGGAACCCAGTACCCACCTTGCTGGGAGATTTCTACTATTCTATTCACCAAAGGAATGAGAAGCAGAGAGGGAGATTGGTGAGTTGCTGTGCTCCTCTATTTCATACCTGGCTGCTTAAACACCTACCCAAGACTGATGCTTTCCTGAACCCTCACCAACAGAAGAACTGGGCTAGAAGACTTACTGCTTTGACCTCAGATGACATCAGGTGGTGCACCCAGAGCACCAAAGGCAGAGACATAATTACTAGTTGTGGGCAGTTCCCCAATGTACCTCTGATAGGAGTGAAAGGTTGCATCAACTACAACCCTTTGCTATTCAAAAGACAGTTGGGCTATGCTCTGGTTCACCCTCCTAAAGTGCAGGACTTGGCTGAAACCCTTTATTGTGAGATAAAACCTAATCTAGCTGTTGTCAGACAAGCATCCTGGGCTTGGGACAACATCCAGACCAAAGGGATGGCCATCCTTGGGAGATGCAACAAGGTGGCCTCATCTCAGTATTATGAATGGTCTCATGCTAGGGCTCAAACCTCTGGGATGCCTTTCACCATTAAGGATGCACCTGGACCATCCACAGCACCCCCTCCAGCTACTGTCAGCCTAGAGGAATTTGAGAAACTGAAAGAGAGGAATGAGAATCTGTCTCAAGCTCTGCAGAAGACCCTCTGGGAGAGGAGTGATGGTCGTCTAGACATTGAGAGGTTGGAGAAGCTAAAGGTGGAACATCTAGCCAGGATTGAGAAGTCAGAGGACTACATCAAGAAATCAAGAGCTGGGGAACAAATTCTGAAGAATGCCTGTAAAGAGGCCCAGTTTCAGAAGGCTAGGACTGATCTCTATCTGAAAGAAAGCCAAGCTAGGTGGGTCAGAATTACTAAAGCTCGCACTCAAGAAGATAAGAGAACTCAAGACAGAATTGAGCAGTTGGAGGCAAATGAAAAGAAGCAACAGGAGGCTTTGCTAGCAGCCCAGAGGGAAATCTCAGAATTAAAGCTCAGGGCTGGTGTGAAGAGGTCAAAGGACCAGGACAGGCACAAGAAGCTGACTGCTGCTATTGCCACCAGGAACCTTCTCATCAGAAGCATTACAGAGCATCCGGCTGGTCCGGTAACTGAAGCACTTTTGAAGGAAGTTAAGGAGGATGAATTTGGCTTAGATGTTTGACTTATTTGCTTGTTGTTGTTTCCATTTCATGTACTTTTCTTTTTGTGTTGTATTTTGGTCCCTCAGGGGCATATGTTGTAAAAACAGACTATGCATGATTCACCATTTGTAATATATTTGTTAGTTTGTTTCATTAAGTTTTCTTCATCTCAAGCAACATCAAAGCATCTTCCCCAGGGTCTGGAAAGGTCAAAACCAAGTGCCAAGCTGGATACCTTGGAAAGCAAATAAGCATACTACATTGCATACTAACTTTTGTTTGTTTTGTAGGTTTCGTCATTATTTTGTTTGTTTCTAACTCTGTTGTGATTCAGGAATTATTGCTCGCCGTTGGGTGTTCCCTCTCAACCGTCCACACAGATATCCTACTCGCAACAACCTTCCTGGTATCCAGATGGACCAAGTACAGCAAGAACTGACGGAGGTCAGAACCCAGATGGTTAACGAAAGCCTGTAGATGAGAAACCAAATGACCCAGTTCATGGAAGTAATGAATGGCTTGGCTCAAAGCCAAGAAAGATTGAGGGCATTGGTAGAAAGACAGACCCCGGAAGAACCCCATCTGGGGACTGGAGGAACAAGTAACAATGAGAGGGTTCAGCCTCATGTTAACCCACCAGTATATGGGCCTCATCTTCATCCAGAGATCAACATCCCTACTAATGTGCAAGGGAATGCTACTGCAGGCAGAGTCTTACAGGAAGACCCCCAAGAGGATCAATTCACTGTAATGGGAGCTGGGGATGAAGCCTATGATAGGAGGCTTGATGAAATTGCTGAGAAATTGAGATCTTTGGAGTCTCAAAACTCCTTGGGTTTTGATGTCATGGACATGGGGTTAGTGGATGGGGTAAGGATTCCTCACAAGTTTAAGCCCCCGTGCTTCGAAAAGTACAACGGAACTTCCTGTCCACGAACTCACTTGCAGTCTTTTCTGGGAAGACTTAAGGCATACACCATGGATGAAAAACTATGGATGTTTTACTTTGAAGATAGTTTGACTGGGGCTTCAAGGGAATGGTACTCTCACTTGACCAGAGCTACTATCAGATGCTGGAAGGATTTAGCGGAAGCCTTCATCAGACAGTACCAATACAACTTAGACATGGCTCCTAACAGAACCCTTCTGATGGGGATGTCTCAGTCCTCTAGAGAAAGCTTCAGAGAATATGCCCAGAGGTGGAGACAGCTTGCTGCTGCTGTCCAGCCACCCATGTCGGAAAGAGAAATGGCCGACATGTTTATGAATACCCTGCAAGGGACATATATTGATAGGCTAGCTGCCTTTTCTTCCACCAGCTTCGCTGACGTAGTCATAGCTGGAGAAAGAATTGAAAGCCTTCTGAAGATGGGTAAGATTACTGATAACGGTGCAAGTTCGTCAAACAATCCCAGGAAGCCTTTTGTGGGACCTAGAAGAACTGGTGAGACCAATGCCATTTATGCCAACAGGGGCAGACCTCAGCATGTCCACAGATCTGTAGCAGCTGTCACAATTCCAGCTCCAATTCCTCAGCAACCAGCATATCAACCACAACAACCACCCCACTATCAGCAGCAAGTTCAATATCCGCCACAAAGAAGCTACAACAACAACAACACTAGCAATCAACAGCAAAGACCTTTTCAACAAAGACCATCACAGGCAAATAGGGTGATTGACCCTATCCCTATGCCTTATGCCGCTTTATTGCCACAACTCCTGAAACTCAACCTAGTTGAGCTAAGGACATTGGCACCTCCAGATCCTGCCAGTCTTCCAAGAAATTATGATGTCAACGCCCGGTGTGCTTTTCATTCAAATGCACCTGGCCACGGTACAGAGAAATGCAGGGCTTTACAAATGAAGGTACAAGATCTGGTGGATTCCAAGGCCCTCAACTTTGCACCCCCGCCAAATGTCAACAAGAATCCCATGCCCAATCATGGGGGACCAAGAATTAATGCTATTGAGGAAGATAAGCCATTTTTCTTAATCACCAGTGTTGGGCAGATTCGGACACCTCTGGTAGAAATTAAAGTTCAGCTCCTAGAATGCCAGATGTTCCCCGGGTGTGAGCTCGGTTGTGGTTATTGCAACATTTCGGTCAACGGGTGTGATAACTTGAGAAGCGGCATAGATGATCTTATCAAAAGTGGTATCCTTCAGATCACAACATCCGTACCTGCAAATCCAGCAATCCCTCTAACAACAATTCCTGACTCTTCTACAACTGCAACAACAATCATTCCAATCAATTCATCAATATCATCAACATCGGCTCCGTCCATCACTTCAGCAAATCAGATGTCAACAACCATTTCTTCTACAACATCAGCACCTATTTATTCAACAGAATCTTCTACAACGCCAACAGATATCTCAGCAGTCACCATTTATTATGATCCAGCATATGTTCCTTTGAACAACAGTTTTCAACAACAAGCAATGGTATCTCCTGCCAGGTCACCAGTCACCATCTACTACAATCCGCACACCATTTCAGTACCCTCCTCTCCAGCAGTCAGTCCAGTTACCATCACGGTGCCTGGACCCGTTCCATATGAAAGCAGTAATGCCATCCCTTGGCATTATGGCTCTGAACTCTACTGCAATGGGGAGAAAATCACTTTGGATTCTTCAAACTCTTCTCCACAGATTGATAATGTTGGGGGAGGCGGAGGCTTCACTAGAAGCGGACGCCTCTTTGCCTCACAATTGCAAAAACCTAATGCCGAAGCAGAAGCTGCTGCCAAAGCAAAAGGAAAGAGTGTGGTACCTGAAGAGCCGACTGCCAAAGAAACTCAGAAGACATCTTTTGAACAAGATGTAGACGAGTTTATGAGAATCATAAAAAGAAGCGACTACAAGGTGGTGGATCAGCTTCACCAAACTCCCTCAAAGATCTCCATATTATCCCTGCTGATGTGTTCTGAGGCTCACAGGAACGCATTACTGAAAGTCTTGCACGCAACATACGTGCCAGAGGAGATCACTGTTAATCAGCTAGAAACTGTGGTAGCAAATGTCAACACCAGTCATGGACTGGGCTTTACCAATGCCGACTTAACAACTGAGGGGCATAACCACAACAAGGCTCTACACGTCACTCTAGAATTCAAGGGTGATGTTCTATCCCATGTACTGGTGGACACTGGGTCCTCACTCAATGTTCTACCAAAGAAAGCCTTGGTGAAGCTGGAGTACGATGGCTTGGCATTACGTCCGAGTAATTTGGTGGTGAGAGCCTTCGATGGCTCTAAAAGATCAGTGCTAGGGGAGATTGATCTTCCTGTGATGATTGGCCCGCAAACCTTTAAAATTACCTTCTATGTGATGGACATTCAGCCGGCCTACAGCTGTTTGTTGGGTAGACCTTGGATCCATGCCGCTGGCGCTGTTACGTCTACCCTTCACCAGAAGCTGAAATTCGAGTGGGAAGGCCAGATCATCACCATCTGTGGTGAAGAAGATATCTTTGTTAGCCATCTGGCTACATACAAGTACATTGAGATGGATGGAGAAATCCATGAAACCATGAGCCAGGGATTTGAGGCCCTGAACATAAATGAAGCATCTGCTGTACTGGGAACCTCCATGACGTCTTATCAGCAAGCCATGAAGGTTGTTGAAGAGGGGACTGCCCAAGGCTGGGGCAAGCTGTTGCCTGTGGAGAAGAAGGAGGACAGATTTGGGTTGGGTTACAAACCAACTCAACAAGATCAATCAGAGGCTGCTAAGAAGCCCAATTTTGTCAGCGGGGGGATGCTCACCCCAAATGCAGTGAACAACTTGGAAGATGAGTCGGAAGATGAACGCAACCTGGAGAGCTGGATACGTCCAAGGATCCCGGGGAGCCGTATCTCAAACTGGTCTTCCCAGGAAATTATAAGGTTTACTCCTGCAGAGTAATTATTATTTCCTGTATATTTTAAGCATGCATCAAGTCTTGCATCTTGCCCAAGATAACAAGACTCATTTTGTAATCGGGCCATCTTGTAATTTTGTGCAAACAGATCAATCAATGAATATCAGACGTCTTTTGCAAATGAGCCTTTTTCTTTTCCGCTCACTGTTTTTCATTTTTCTTTTTGTACAAAAATAAAAATGGCGATGTTTTCCAAAATGATAACTTTATTTCACTTTTCTAAACAAGATTAAAATCAATCACTAAAATGAACAATCTAAACCCTTGCAGAGAGTGCCTTTCAGACTGCACCGACAACAGCACAACTATGGCTTCGTATGACTTTGACAATCCAATCAATCAAACTTATGAAGGGGTTGAAGAAGATTATGAGCTTCCTGAAGAGCTAGCCAGGTTGTTAAGGCAAGAGGAGAAGGTTATTACTCCTCATCAGGAGGAGGTCGAAACGATTAATCTTGGTACAAATGAAGATGTGAAAGAGGTTAAGATCGGGGACTGCTTACAAGACTCAGTGAAAGAGCAACTGCCTTTAAGAGAAGATTGTCCGCCGGTGTCATACCCTAAATTTGTCCTACCAATATTTTAATTTTAGAAAATCTAAGTATATATTATTTCAATTTGTTTAGTCGGGATTTCATTCGGATTTACCAAGTCATATGCGTGGTAAAATTAATGGAAGCCCACTTTTTTTTATCACTATCCTTTTTTTTAGTTCTAATTCAAAATAGTTTTTTGTAAATCATTTTTTTTTTATATTTCCATGTTTATCATTTATTATTATTATAATTATAATTACTATTTTTATTGTTATTACCATTATTATTATTATTATTATTATTATTATTATTATTATTAACTTGTTTATATAATCCTTTTTGTCAATGAAAGAATATATTCAGCCTGTTAACCAAAAGTAGAGGAATTCTAAACTATATTCCACTTAAGAAAAGTCAAGTAACTAACATGTCTATCTAAATTTTTATACCTTTAAATTTAGTTCATCTCATTTTATTTTAATTATATATATATATATATATATATATATATATATATATATATATATATATATATATATATATATATATATATATATATATATATATATATATATATATATATATATATATATATATATATATATATATATATATATATATATATATATTAATCTTTTTTCTAATATTGTCATCTTAATTTTGTTTCAAAATATTATTTTGTCATTTCTTCTCCCATTTCATTTTTAATATCTTTTCATTAATATAATTATATTTTATTTTGAATAAATAACTTTTGTTATTTCATTTAAAATAATAAGAATTTTCTTTTGTTTTAAAATGAATAGTTTTTATCGCATGCTAAAAAAATCATAATAATAACCCTTGTTATCAATATTCCATCTTCCTTTTATGTAGTTTTGTTTCCAATATCATTCCTTTCATAAATTTCTCATTTCCATCTAAATATGTATTTTGACACTAATTTGTATCAATTAAAGAAAAACATAATAATAATTTGTAGGATTTTTGCATTACCATATTAATTACATCAGTATTTTACCATTTGCATTAGAAAACTTAATTTACAAAAGTTTAGAGTTGAAAACATCACACAGTGCAGAAAAGGATAAGAAAAATATATAAAGAAATTATTTGCCCATTAGTAACCTTCACGTGTTAGCTAAGGTCCTTTCCACATTAACCGTAAAAATTCCATTACAACAAATCCAAAACGAATCTGCACCACGCAATTTTTCTCACCCACAAACTGTACATCCACTACCGCACCAACGTACAACGGCAACGATTTTTTTTCCCGGGAAAGCATCTTCCTCAAATACCCCTTCGTTCTCCTATTTAAGGTGCTTCGATTTACTCTCATAAGACAGAGGAGGAAAACCATAATTTTTGACACCAAGATTCTAATTCAATAAGCACAACCATCCTCAATATTTATCATTCTCAGCCACACTAACACAAATAAAATTCACAAAAAAAAACACCTTCACTTCTTCTTCTTCACCAAACCATGTTCTTCACTCACAAACACAGAACCATATAGAACTCACCTAAATAGATCCGGAAAAATAGAAATAAAGAAGAAGAGAAAATCCCAAATCAAAACCTCACCGCCATGACCGTAGTAGATCCGAAAGCGAAACACGGTGAGAGAGATTAGAGAGCGAATATGAGCAAAAAACAGAGAGAGATTCGGTGAGTTTGAGGCGAACCGAGAGCTTGAGATGCAAAGAAAACTGAGCACCACCGTAAAATCGTGAACGAATCGCGGAGAAAAAAAAACGTCGGCGTCGGGTTGTTTAACAGGGTAGGTTCTTTTCTTTTATATTTTTTTTAATCACGTTTGATGGGGGAGTGTTTGAAAAGTTGGATATCCTAAAACACATTTTTTTCTCTCTTATTACTAACCCTGTTTTGTTTTATTCTTATTTACTTCTATAAAAAAGGTAACAAATCTCATTTTATTTCTTTTTAAGATTTTAGGTTATGTTTAATTTTTGGGCTTCTTTTCTTGAGCCTGTCAATCTGAATCTACTTGTTGTACACACCATAATATATTCAACATCCCTTTCCTTTTATATTTTATTTTATTATTATTAGAAATTGTTTTGTTTCTTTTCTAATTCCTTTTTTTTTGGTTATTTCTTTACTAATAGTCTTTTGGTTCAAAAAAATGTTTTAAAAAAAAGGGTGTTTTATTTATTTATTTATTTATTTTATTGTATTTTATTAAGGGCCAATGAAATAATTATGACTTTCCGATATTCGATTTTAAATCGACGTTGTCAAAAGTTGTTATGAGGCCATTGTTATTCTTCGCTATCTGTTTTATCGATTATTCGATTTATTCGGTTAATGATAAAAATGAGATATTCGATTATTTAATCGACGTTATCCATTAAATTGAGACCGATTCATTATTTTTATCCGTTATTTTATATTTATTATTTTGGGGCCTATGATAAAAAATATGATTTATCGACATTCCATTTCGCGACGTTGTCTAAATCAATTTGAGGCCGATTTTTCTTCATTTATCATTGTATCGATTTATTGATTTATTTATATTTATTATTTGGTCTATGATATTATTATCCGATTTGTGACATTCGATTTATCGACGTTGTCCAAATTGATATGAGACCGTTTTCTATCATTTCTTATGGTTTCTAATTAATTTTAGATCCATTATTATTTATCGACTTTATTATTTATTCGGCCAATGATAAATGGTGATATTCGATTTCTAATAAATCGACGTTATCCCCTAATTTGAGGCCACACGTTTATTTTCTTTATTATTTCTCATTATTTCTCATTATTTTATTTCGGCCAATGAATAAATATTTAAATATTCGATTTCAAATAAATCGACGTTATTTAAATTAAATATGAGGCCAAACTCTTATTTTATTATTATTTTGACTTTATTTTAATTTTTATGGTCGATGATATAACAAACGATCTAAATGTTCGATTTCGACAAATCGGTGTCATTTAGATTAATATGAGACTAATTGTATTTTTTATCGCATTTCTTTTATTTAAATAATTATTTGATTATAAAGTAATGCTCGACTTCTCATAGAATGATTCTAACTTTGAATCGATTCTAAGATAGTTAAAAAGCTATATTTTGACGCTTTCGGTTTAAATCGAGCTCCAACGGCTCCGCCTTAGCTTAGTATTAGGAATCGTTCTTGCGTAACCATTTAACCCTTAACCTCCATTTTTCACTCACCCTTCGCGATCGCTTTATGCCTCGCAATCGACCTACCAAAATGTTTCTTTAAATCCAAACCCTTGATCCAACGTCAAGTGGTCTTAGGTATTAAAACACTTTAATAATATGAGAGAAATTGTACGCCACGAGCCTTAAGTGGTAGAAAGGAGGATTACGAGTTCTCGTTATTCGCTCCGATTATTCCGTCGCAAGACGCTTGGCTTGTTGGTTCGGAATAAACTATCCATAGTCTTTAGTGCAATTCGACTCCTAAAGAAAGATAAATAAAATTTGAATCCTTTTCCTCATTTAGCAAGTAATTCATTAGGCATAGACATACTTTCGCGCGTGACAACTTAGAAGGTTCCCATCGAGTACGATGGATGTAGGGGGTGCTAATACCTTCCCCCTGCATAACCGACTTCCGAACCCCGACAATGGTTACGATGACCTTGTCTTTATCCTTTCTTCCCAGGTTTTATCTATATTTTCCCTTTCCCTCTTTGGGAATAAATAAAATTAGGTGGCGACTCTCAAGTCGGCCCAGCCGCGACCGCATTCGCGAGGATCGTATTTTTCGAGGTACGACAGCTGGCGACTCTGCTGGGGATTGGTTCACCCCTATGCAAGTCAAGCCTAATCTAGGTTGCTTCACGCTTGTTTGTATGCTTACCTTTATGTATTACTTGTTTATGTTTTACTGCTTTCTTTATCGCTTTCCATATTATACCTTGTGGTTCTTGGATCGATATTTTGAAACTTGAGTGAAAGGCTTCATACCCGGGCTTTCGAGTGCAAACATAAGTTAGCGAGGTTGTGTAGTATGGGCTCCTGAGAGAACCACTCTCATGGGTTGTCGATACGAAAACCTCACTTGGAGTAGATTCTAATGAGAACAATGACGACCGTCAAGCTTTTGACGTGTGTGCTCAGTTATATTCATTAGGGTCGTCGACTCTGAGGACCTTTAGAACCTTTTGGTTAAAACATCGGTTGATGGTTGCGTAGTATGGGGCACCAGGGTTCGCCCTCGCGTGGCTCGATACGAAAACCTCACTTGGAATAGACTTACTCAATGGAGTTGATTGACTGTCAAGAATATATAAAATTGACACGTGCATCAAACAATTGAGGAAGGTCCATAACTCTAAGACTTTGTTTTAAACCTCGTGTCGATGATCACGTAGTATGGACTCCCGAGAAAATTTGCTCTCGTGGGTGTCGATACGAAGATCTCACCCAAAATAGATTCATATGGCGGAGTCAATCAACCGTCATGCTTATGGCGCGTGTGATGAACAACCATATGAATTGCTAACTTTGGGGTCCCTAAAACCTTAGAGTCTACCCAGTGAGTTCCTGATCAGAATATCCTCCATCCGTACCTTGGACTTATGATACCATGAATTTATGTTTAACATGTTTTCACATTTTATTTGCATATCATTGCACTCATATCTGCATTCATCTTGCATTCATAGTCGCTCATGTTCATCCGTTCTCGTCTTCAGAGTTGTTGAGTACCCATCAAGCTGATTCCTCCACACAGATACAGAACTAGGTCCCACGAAAGAAGAAGAATGGCTGAACAAGAAGAACACAACAAGCGAGTCAGGGAAGACATCGATGACCTGAAGAGCAGTGTGAGCAAGATCATGGATATGCTCCAAATCTTGGCTACTAAGGACACTCCAGCTCAGAAGATTGTCACCTCTGAAGACAGTAGTTTCGTCGTTAACGCAGAGTCTTCAAGACCCGCTAGCACATGGCCAGAATTTGGATTGCCACCGGGTTATACTCCGCCATTTGTGACTACTCAGATGACTGGTACATCCACTTTTTTCGAACCTGGAGTGTTCACTGACTCTCAACCTAATGTGCATACTGTTGCCCAAACTGCTTATGTGAATCCTCCCTTCGTGCATAATCCACCATCATCGGTACAAGGTGAGGCTGGGAATTTAGAGGATGTTAGGGAACAATGTATGACTTTGGAAAAGAGGATAAGAGCTGTCGAAGGATTTGATGTTTTCAACGCTGCCGCATCAGACATGTGCTTGGTTTCGAATTTGGTTATGCCAGACAAGTTCAAAATGCCAATATTTGAAAAATACAAGGGAGATACTTGCCCCAAAAGCCACATGATCATGTATTGCCGCAAAATGGCCGCCCATGCTGATAAAGATAAACTGCTCATTCATTGCTTCCAAGATAGCTTGAGTGGGGCATCTTTGAAATGGTATATGGGACTTGAGAAAAGCCGTATCCAATGCTGACAGGATTTGCTTGATGCATTCCTAAAACAATACAAATACAATCTGGATATGGCACCTGACCGCCGTCAGCTTCAAAATATGTCTCAGAAAGAAAAGGAATCATTCAAAGAGTACGCTCAGCGTTGGAGAGAACTAGCTGCTCAAGTTGAGCCTCCCTTGGCAGAAAAAGAGTTGACTGGTCTGTTCATGGACACTCTTCAGCCTCTTTACTGGGAAAGGATGATTGGCAGTGTATCATCCAGTTTTGCTGACCTAGTCACTATTGGAGAAAGGCTAGAGGAAGGAATCAGAAAAGGCAAGTTTGGAGGTGCCGAAGCTTCTAATGCTGCGAAAAAGTCCTCCGGGAACTTTCAGAAGAAGAAAGAGGGTGATACTCATGCTGTCAACACTGAAAGAAGACCCTACTACAGGCAACAACAGTATGGTGAAGCCCAAGTAGCCGCAGTTGCTCCCATGGTTAATGCTCCACCAGCTCGAACTCCTCCACAAAGGAATGTTGGTCAGAATCAGACTCGCACTCCCCGGCCCAGGGCTCCTATTGATCCTATTCCCATGAAATATGCTGAGGTTTTCCCTGAATTGTTCAAAAAAGGTCTTGTTACTACTAGACCTCTCAATCCTCCAAATCCTCTTCCACCTGGATTTAGGACCGATCTTCATTGCCCATTCCATGAAGGAGCTGCAGGTCATGATATTGAGAACTGTTACGCTTTCCAAGCTCGAGTTCAGGACTTAGTCAGGGGAGACTTGCTCACCTTCACACCGAGAAAGGTTCCCAGGGTTGAAATAGATCCCATGCCAGAACAAAGTGGCTGAAGATTTGGTCGAAAAATCACAAGTCATTACCTAAAGCCAGTGGGTCAGACGGGAAAGCTCATCCTTGCTACTGATTAGAAACTAGGCCTTGTTTCTCTTCAGTTTTAATTTCCTTGTTTGTATTATGTGTACTTGTTTAAAGACTTTGTTTGTTCTTTAATGTTAATGTTAATGAAATGAGCATCGCATGTTTTTGAATCAATTCATTCACCTTCATATTGGTGTGTATTCATGCTTTTCATTTTCAAAAATTCCAAAAAATATATATATACCATTGTTTCTCTTATTCATCTGTTGTATAAGAAATGATTGGAGGGAGGATGACGAAAAATACCCAAATTGCTGAATGGTATGCTTTCAAAATAAAACCTTGCTGATGATATACAGGCATTGTTTCAACTCCCAAACACTGGAGAAATAAGGAAGTTAATCCATTGCCAACCCCTTTGAGCCTAGAAGTTGGAGTTTCTTTCTACGCGAAAAAACCACAATCTTAACCCGGGGCAGGGTAGTTCTCAGTTAATTCAAATATGCATTCAATTTCAGGAGGATCATTCCTTACACCTTTCAATAAGGCTTTCAAGCCCAAGTTTTCCTTCGCATAATTGTCGAGGAAGTTAATGGCAGTCATTGTCCAAATCAAAAAACTGAAAAAAGCCGCTAAGTCAACACCTAAAAGGTGACTTAGGCAAAAATAAAAGCATCCTGCTGGACTGAAAACTTCAAAGATACAGTTCAGACAAAAGTTAGGGATAATAAGATTTAAATCATGAGAGGTCACCAAAATTCCTCAACAAATACAAAGATGAGTTGATCCAAAATCCTCATCAAATAAACCGACAAAATGTTGTGAATAGGCAGTGACTTCCATCTCAGAATCCCTTGGCTCTTAAGCCAGCATTATCAATACAAATCCAAATAACCTGAACGTATAGGTTGAATTAATTGAGCGTAAGACTGAAGATCATCATGGAGAATGGGTTGGGTAAAAATTAAATTTTGAGCCTTATATCTTTTGTTTCATAAACCGTGAACCAAGCCACGTTACAACCCTTTAAAGACCTAATTGAAGCTAGGTTTGTTTTGAAAGCATATCGCAACAAAGTTGCGTAAGCTGACTCCCCATGGGATTTGCCAATCATTTGCTGTGGTATCATACTTTTTTTATATTTTTCAATTTGCATTATCTTTCACTTTGCACTTTGCATGACTTAATAAACAGTGCATTCTTGCCAGTATTTCATTTTCTTTACACCAATATCATTCCAATAATGATTTTGATTCCAAAATTTGTGCTTGAGCATTGTATTAAAATTAACATATTTTGAATGAATATTTTATTTACAATAAGCACTTATCATCAGGGAACTCTAAACAGTTGAGAAACTTGACCAGTGGCCCTATCAGAGGCATATCACAATAAAAAATCTTGTTATTCAGAGAATCTTTCCAAGACTCGTGCTGGGGCAAGTATTTCAAAACCACCAGTCAAGCAGTCACTTCAGAATCATTCAGCATGGGGCAGTCTACTTCGAGCGACCCCCAAGCAAAGCTTATCACTCCTTCCTAAAAAGATCAGCATCTTGATACTTCATACAAGAATGGTTGAGGTTGTGTTCAAGACATCTTTCAAAGGGTATAGTTGGAAAAGTTCACTGTGTTGTGGAATCAGCTGTTTCAGCCGCACTTATCCAAAAGAGTCTTATCCCGTGGTCTCAACATTTGCATTAAAATCACTGCACCATTTACATCATACCATTTCATATCAAGCATAGCACGAAGTTTACTTCATGCTCATATGCATTTCCTGAGGTCTTGTTATCCTACCTTGTAGTCGAAGTCCAATTTCGTGTGGCATCCTTTAAAATCCAATTCCCATTGGTAACCACAAAAAAAAATCAAAGTCCAACTCACTTGGCACCTATCAAAGCAGTCGTGTCGGTCACCGTGTCTTTCATGTTTATTTTTTTCCTTCCTTCAAATTTGTCTTATTGATAAGTTTGGCATGGAACCCTTTTCCTTCAAATTTGTCTGATTGATAAATTTGGCGTGGAATTTTTTTCCTTCAAACTTTGATAAGTTTGGCGTGGAACCCTTTTTCCTTCAAATTTGTCTTATTGATAAGTTTGGCATGGAACCCTTTTTCCTTCGAATTTGTCTGATTGATAAATTTGGCGTGGAACTTTTTTCCTTCAAACTTTGATAAGTTTGGCGTGGAACCCTTTTTCCTTCAAATTTGTCTTATTGATAAGTTTGGCGTGGAACCCTTTTTCCTTCAAATTTGTCTTATTGATAAGTTTGGCGTGGAACCATTTTTCCTTCGAATTTGTCTGATTGATAAATTTGGCGTGGAACTTTTTTCCTTCAAACTTTGATAAGTTTGGCGTGGAACCCTTTTTCCTTCAAATTTGTCTTATTGATAAGTTTGGCGTGGAACCCTTTTTCCTTCGAATTTGTCTGATTGATAAGTTTGGCGTGGAACCTTTTTCCTTCAAACTGTGTTAAGTTTGGCATGGAACCTTTTTCCTTCAAACTGTGTTAAGTTTGGCGTGGAACCTTTTTTCCTTCAAACTGTGTTAAGTTTGGCGTGGAACCTTTTTACTTCAAAACTGTGTTAAGTTTGGCGTGGAACCTTTTTCCTTCAAACTGTGTTAAGTTTGGCGTGGAACCTTTTTCCTTCAAACTGTGTTAAGTTTGGCGTGGAACCTTTTTTCTTCAAAACTGTGTTATGTTTGGTGTGGAACCTTTTTCCTTCAAATTGTGTTAATTTTGGCGTGGAACCCTTTTCCTTCAAACTGTGCGAAGTTTGACGTGGATCCCTTTTTCAACTGTCTTTCTCTGGTTCATCCCGGTGAGAAGTTTGGTTTGAGTCTCTACTTCAAGTAGCATCTCTTTGAATGTCTTGTTGAAAAGTTTGATCTTTCCCTTGGTGTACTCTCATAATTTGGCCTCATTCCACATCCAATATTCTTCTAGATGTTTCGGGCGTTGATTTCCAAATTTGGCGTTTGAGTATCCACAGATTTTTTCTGGATGTCTTTATTACCTTTCTCAGGGTATATTTCCCTTATTTCAGGTATTTATGACTATTCTCTGTTACCCAGACAGATTTTCATAAATATTTTGTTTTTCCTCAACCAGTTTCTTACCTTTTCGTTTTCATTGTTTTCTCTTCATTTCAATCATTTCATCATCCCCACAAAATTTTGTGTCTCATAGCAAATCACATTCATATACATTAAATCCCCAGCAATTGCATCATGCATGCATCTCATGTTTCACCAGCACATTGCATTCTGCACCGGACAAATTTCAGGAATTTCTTATATCTAATTGACTTTTACGCTAAAATTGAACGCCTCGCGGCAATTCAATTCTTCAGGTTCAAGGCAATTAGATAGGGGCATCTGTCATACCCTAAATTTGTCCTACCAATATTTTCATTTTAGAAAATCTAAGTATATATTATTTCAATTTGTTTAGTCGGGATTTCATTCGGATTTACCAAGTCATATGCGTGGTAAAATTAATGAAAGCCCACTTTTTTTTATCACTATCCTTTTTTTTTAGTTCTAATTCAAAATAGTTTTTTTTAAATCATTTTTTTTTTATATTTCCATGTTTATCATTTATTATTATTATAATTATAATTACTATTTTTATTGTTATTACCATTATTATTATTATTATTATTATTATTATTATTATTATTATTATTATTAACTTGTTTATATAATCCTTTTTGTCAATGAAAGAATATATTCAGCCTGTTAACCAAAAGTAGAGGAATTCTAAACTATATTCCACTTAAGAAAAGTCAAGTAACTAACATGTCTATCTAAATTTTTATACCTTTAAATTTAGTTCATCTCATTTTATTTTAATTATATATATATATATATATATATATATATATATATATATATATATATATATATATATATATATATATATATATATATATATATATATATATATATATATATATATATATATATATATATATATATATATATATATATATATATATATATATATATATATATATATATATATATATATATATATATATATATATATATATATATATATATTATAATCTTTTTTCTAATATTGTCATCTTAATTTTGTTTCAAAATATTATTTTGTCATTTCTTCTCCCATTTCATTTTTAATATCTTTTCATTAATATAATTATATTTTATTTTGAATAAATAACTTTTGTTATTTCATTTAAAATAATAAGAATTTTCTTTTGTTTTAAAATGAATAGTTTTTGTCGCATGCTAAAAAAATCATAATAATAACCCTTGTTATCAATATTCCATCTTCCTTTTATGTAGTTTTGTTTCCAATATCATTCCTTTCATAAATTTCTCATTTCCATCTAAATATGTATTTTGACACTAATTTGTATCAATTAAAGAAAAACATAATAATAATTTGTAGGATTTTTGCATTACCATATTAATTACATTAGTATTTTACCATTTGCATTAGAAAACTTAATTTACAAAAGTTTAGAGTTGAAAACATCACACAGTGCAGAAAAGGATAAGAAAAATATATAAAGAAATTATTTGCCCATTAGTAACCTTCACGTGTTAGCTAAGGTCCTTTCCACATTAACCATAAAAATTCCATTACAACAAATCCAAAACGAATCTGCACCACGCAATTTTTCTCACCCACAAACTGTACATCCACTACCGCACCAACGTACAACGGCAACGATTTTTTTTCCGGGAAAGCATCTTCCTCAAATACCTCTTCGTTCTCCTATTTAAGGTGCTTCGATTTACTCTCATAAGACAGAGGAGGAAAACCATAATTTTTGACACCAAGATTCTGATTCAATAAGCACAACCATCCTCAATATTTATCATTCTCAGACACACTAACACAAATAAAATTCACAAAAAAAAACACCTTCACTTCTTCTTCTTCACCAAACCATGTTCTTCACTCACAAACACAGAACCATATAGAACTCACCTAAATAGATCCGGAAAAATAGAAATAAAGAAGAAGAGAAAATCCCAAATCAAAACCTCACCGCCATGACCGTAGTAGATCCGAAAGCGAAACACGGTGAGAGAGATTAGAGAGCGAATATGAGCACAAAACAGAGAGAGATTCGGTGAGTTTGAGGCGAACCGAGAGCTTGAGATGCAAAGAAAACTGAGCACCACCGTAAAATCGTGAACGAATCGCGGAGAAAAAAAAACGTCGGCGTCGGGTTGTTTAACAGGGTAGGTTCTTTTCTTTTATATTTTTTTTAACCACGTTTGATGGGGGAGTGTTTGAAAAGTTGGATATCCTGAAACACATTTTTTCTCTCTTATTACTAACCCTGTTTTGTTTTATTCTTATTTACTTCTATAAAAAAGGTAACAAATCTCATTTTATTTCTTTTTAAGATTTTAGGTTATGTTTAATTTTTGGGCTTCTTTTCTTGAGCCTGTCAATCTGAATCTACTTGTTGTACACACCATAATATATTCAACATCCCTTTCCTTTTATATTTTATTTTATTATTATTAGAAATTGTTTTGTTTCTTTTCTAATTCCTTTTTTTTTGGTTATTTCTTTACTAATAGTCTTTTGGTTCAAAAAAATGTTTTAAAAAAAAGGGTGTTTTATTTATTTATTTATTTTATTGTATTTTATTAAGGGCCAATGAAATAATTATGACTTTCCGATATTCGATTTTAAATCGACGTTGTCAAAAGTTGTTATGAGGCCATTGTTATTCTTCGCTATCTGTTTTATCGATTATTCGATTTATTCGGTTAATGATAAAAATGAGATATTCGATTATTTAATCGACGTTATCCATTAAATTGAGACCGATTCATTATTTTTATCCGTTATTTTATATTTATTATTTTGGGGCCTATGATAAAAAATATGATTTATCGACATTCCATTTCGCGACGTTGTCTAAATCAATTTGAGGCCGAATTTTCTTCATTTATCATTGTATCGATTTATTGATTTATTTATATTTATTATTTGGTCTATGATATTATTATCCGATTTGTGACATTCGATTTATCGACGTTGTCCAAATTGATATGAGACCGTTTTCTATCATTTCTTATGGTTTCTAATTAATTTTAGATCCATTATTATTTATCGACTTTATTATTTATTCGGCCAATGATAAATGGTGATATTCGATTTCTAATAAATCGACGTTATCCCCTAATTTGAGGCCACACGTTTATTTTCTTTATTATTTCTCATTATTTCTATTTATTTTATTTCGGCCGATGAATAAATATTTAAATATTCGATTTCAAATAAATCGACGTTATTTAAATTAAATATGAGGCCAAACTCTTATTTTATTATTATTTTGACTTTATTTTAATTTTTATGGTCGATGATATAACAAACGATCTAAATGTTCGATTTCGACAAATCGGTGTCATTTAGATCAATATGAGACTAATTGTATTTTTTATCGCATTTCTTTTATTTAAATAATTATTTGATTATAAAGTAATGCTCGACTTCTCATAGAATGATTCTAACTTTGAATCGATTCTAAGATAGTTAAAAAGCTATATTTTGACGCTTTCGGTTTAAATCGAGCTCCAACGGCTCCGCCTTAGCTTAGTATTAGGAATCGTTCTTGCGTAACCATTTAACCCTTAACCTCCATTTTGCACTCACCCTTCGCGATCGCTTTATGCCTCGCAATCGACCTACCAAAATGTTTCTTTAAATCCAAACCCTTGATCCAACGTCAAGTGGTCTTAGGTATTAAAACACTTTAATAATATGAGAGAAATTGTACGCCACGAGCCTTAAGTGGTAGAAAGGAGGATTACGAGTTCTCGTTATTCGCTCCGATTATTCCGTCGCAAGACGCTTGGCTTGTTGGTTCGGAATAAACTATCCATAGTCTTTAGTGCAATTCGACTCCTAAAGAAAGATAAATAAAATTTGAATCCTTTTCCTCATTTAGCAAGTAATTCATTAGGCATAGACATACTTTCGCGCGTGACAACTTAGAAGGTTCCCATCGAGTACGATGGATGTAGGGGGTGCTAATACCTTCCCCCTGCATAACCGACTTCCGAACCCCGACAATGGTTACGATGACCTTGTCTTTATCCTTTCTTCCCAGGTTTTATCTATATTTTCCCTTTCCCTCTTTGGGAATAAATAAAATTAGGTGGCGACTCTCAAGTCGGCCCAGCCGCGACCGCATTCGCGAGGATCGTATTTTTCGAGGTACGACAGCTGGCGACTCTGCTGGGGATTGGTTCACCCCTATGTAAGTCAAGCCTAATCTAGGTTGCTTCACGCTTGTTTGTATGCTTACCTTTATGTCTTACTTGTTTATGTTTTACTGCTTTCTTTATCGCTTTCCATATTATACCTTGTGGTTCTTGGATCGATATTTTGAAACTTGAGTGAAAGGCTTCATACCCGGGCTTTCGAGTGCAAACATAAGTTAGCGAGGTTGTGTAGTATGGGCTCCTGAGAGAACCAATCTCATGGGTTGTCGATACGAAAACCTCACTTGGAGTAGATTCTAATGAGAACAATGACGACCGTCAAGCTTTTGACGTGTGTGCTCAGTTATATTCATTAGGGTCGTCGACTCTGAGGACCTTTAGAACCTTTTGGTTAAAACATCGGTTGATGGTTGCGTAGTATGGGGCACCAGGGTTCGCCCTCGCGTGGCTCGATACGAAAACCTCACTTGGAATAGACTTACTCAATGGAGTTGATTGACTGTCAAGAATATATAAAATTGACACGTGCATCAAACAATTGAGGAAGGTCCATAACTCTGAGACTTTGTTTTAAACCTCGTGTCGATGATCACGTAGTATGGACTTCCGAGAAAATTTGCTCTCGTGGGTGTCGATACGAAGATCTCACCCAAAATAGATTCATATGGCGGAGTCAATCAACCGTCATGCTTATGACGCGTGTGATGAACAACCATATGAATTGATAACTTTGGGGTCCCTAAAACCTTAGAGTCTACCCATTGAGTTCCTGATCAGAATATCCTCCATCCGTACCTTGGACTTATGATACCATGAATTTATGTTTAACATGTTTTCACATTTTATTTGCATATCATTGCACTCATATCTGCATTCATCTTGCATTCATAGTCGCTCATGTTCATCCGTTCTCGTCTTCAGAGTTGTTGAGTACCCGTCAAGCTGATTCCTCCACGCAGATACAGAACTAGGGCCCACGAAAGAAGAAGAATGGCTGAACAAGAAGAACACAACAAGCGAGTCAGGGAAGACATCGATGACCTGAAGAGCAGTGTGAGCAAGATCATGGATATGCTCCAAATCTTGGCTACTAAGGACACTCCAGCTCAGAAGACTGTCACCTCTGAAGACAGTAGTTTCGTCGTTAACGCAGAGTCTTCAAGACCCGCTAGCACACGGCCAGAATTTGGATTGCCACCGGGTTATACCCCGCCATTTGTGACTACTCAGATGACTGGTACATCCACTTTTTTTGAACCTGGAGTGTTCACTGACTCTCAACCTAATGTGCATACTGTTGCCCAAACTGCTTATGTGAATCCTCCATTCGTGCATAATCCACCATCATCGGTACAAGGTGAGGCTGGGAATTTTGAGGATGTTAGGGAACAATGTATGACTTTGGAAAAGAGGATAAGAGCTGTCGAAGGATTTGATGTTTTCAACGCTGCCGCATCAGACATGTGCTTGGTTTCGAATTTGGTTATGCCAGACAAGTTCAAAATGCCAATATTTGAAAAATACAAGGGAGATACTTGCCCCAAAAGCCACATGATCATGTATTGCCGCAAAATGGCCGCCCATACTGATAAAGACAAACTGCTCATTCATTGCTTCCAAGATAGCTTGAGTGGGGCATCTTTGAAATGGTATATGGGACTTGAGAAAAGCCGTATCCAATGCTGGCAGGATTTGCTTGATGCATTCCTAAAACAATACAAATACAATCTGGATATGGCACCTGACCGCCGTCAGCTTCAAAATATGTCTCAGAAAGAAAAGGAATCATTCAAAGAGTACGCTCAGCGTTGGAGAGAACTAGCTGCTCAAGTTGAGCCTCCCTTGGCAGAAAAAGAGTTGACTGGTCTGTTCATGGACACTCTTCAGCCTCTTTACTGGGAAAGGATGATTGGCAGTGTATCATCCAGTTTTGCTGACCTAGTCACTATTGGAGAAAGGCTAGAGGAAGGAATCAGAAAAGGCAAGTTTGGAGGTGCCGAAGCTTCTAATGCTGCGAAAAAGTCCTCCGGGAACTTTCAGAAGAAGAAAGAGGGTGATACTCATGCTGTCAACACTGAAAAAGACCCTACTACAGGCAACAACAGTATGGTGAAGCCCAAGTAGCCGCAGTTGCTCCCATGGTTAATGCTCCACCAGCTCGAACTCCTCCACAAAGGAATGTTGGTCAGAATCAGACTCGCACTCCCCGGCCCAGGGCTCCTATTGATCCTATTCCCATGAAATATGCTGAGGTTTTCCCTGAATTGTTCAAAAAAGGTCTTGTTACTACTAGACCTCTCAATCCTCCAAATCCTCTTCCACCTGGATTTAGGACCGATCTTCATTTCCCATTCCATGAAGGAGCTGCAGGTCATGATATTGAGAACTGTTACGCTTTCCAAGCTCGAGTTCAGGACTTAGTCAGGGGAGACTTGCTCACCTTCACACCGAGAAAGGTTCCCAGGGTTGAAATAGATCCCATGCCAGAACAAAGTGGCTGAAGATTTGGTCGAAAAATCACAAGTCATTACCTAAAGCCAGTGGGTCAGACGGGAAAGCTCATCCTTGCTACTGATTAGACACTAGGCCTTGTTTCTCTTCAGTTTTAATTTCCTTGTTTGTATTATGTGTACTTGTTTAAAGACTTTGTTTGTTCTTTAATGTTAATGTTAATGAAATGAGCATCGCATGTTTTTGAATCAATTCATTCACCTTCATATTGGTGTGTATTCATGCTTTTCATTTTCAAAAATTCCAAAAAATATATATATATACCATTGTTTCTCTTATTCATCTGTTGTATAAGAAATGATTGGAGGGAGGATGACGAAAAATACCCAAATTGCTGAATGGTATGCTTTCAAAATAAAACCTTGCTGATGATATACAGGCATTGTTTCAACTCCCAAACACTGGAGAAATAAGGAAGTTAATCCATTGCCAACCCCTTTGAGCCTAGAAGTTGGAGTTTCTTTCTACGCGAAAAAACCACAATCTTAACCCGGGGCAGGGTAGTTCTCAGTTAATTCAAATATGCATTCAATTTCAGGAGGATCATTCCTTACACCTTTCAATAAGGCTTTCAAGCCCAAGTTTTCCTTCGCATAATTGTCGAGGAAGTTAATGGCAGTCATTGTCCAAATCAAAAAACTGAAAAAAGCCGCTAAGTCAACACCTAAAAGGCGACTTAGGCAAAAATAAAAGCATCCTGCTGGACTGAAAACTTCAAAGATACAGTTCAGACAAAAGTTAGGGATAATAAGATTTAAATCATGAGAGGTCACCAAAATTCCTCAACAAATACAAAGATGAGTTGATCCAAAATCCTCATCAAATAAACCGACAAAATGTTGTGAATAGGCAGTGACTTCCATCTCAGAATCCCTTGGCTCTTAAGCCAGCATTATCAATACAAATCCAAATAACCTGAACGTATAGGTTGAATTAATTGAGCGTAAGACTGAAGATCATCATGGAGAATGGGTTGGGTAAAAATTAAATTTTGAGCCTTATATCTTTTGTTTCATAAACCGTGAACCAAGCCACGTTACAACCCTTTAAAGACCTAATTGAAGCTAGGTTTGTTTTGAAAGCATATCGCAACAAAGTTGCGTAAGCTGACTCCCCATGGGATTTGCCAATCATTTGCTGTGGTATCATACTTTTTTTATATTTTTCAATTTGCATTATCTTTCACTTTGCACTTTGCATGACTTAATAAACAGTGCATTCTTGCCAGTATTTCATTTTCTTTACACCAATATCATTCCAATAATGATTTTGATTCCAAAATTTGTGCTTGAGCATTGTATTAAAATTAACATTTTTTGAATGAATATTTTATTTACAATAAGCACTTATCATCAGGGAACTCTAAACAGTTGAGAAACTTGACCAGTGGCCCTATCAGAGGCATATCACAATAAAAAATCTTGTTATTCAGAGAATCTTTCCAAGACTCGTGCTGGGGAAAGTATTTCAAAACCACCAGTCAAGCAGTCACTTCAGAATCATTCAGCTTGGGGCAGTCTACTTCGAGCGACCCCCAAGCAAAGCTTATCACTCCTTCCTAAAAAGATCAGCATCTTGATACTTCATACAAGAATGGTTGAGGTTGTGTTCAAGACATCTTTCAAAGGGTATAGTTGGCAAAGTTCACTGTGTTGTGGAATCAGCTGTTTCAGCCGCACTTATCCAAAAGAGTCTTATCCCGTGGTCTCAACATTTGCATTGCAATCACTGCACCATTTACATCATACCATTTCATATCAAGCATAGCACGAAGTTTACTTCATGCTCATATGCATTTCCTGAGGTCTTGTTATCCTACCTTGTAGTCGAAGTCCAATTTCGTGTGGCATCCTTTAAAATCCAATTCCCATTGGTAACCACAAAAAAAAATCAAAGTCCAACTCACTTGGCACCTATCAAAGCAGTCGTGTCGGTCACCGTGTCTTTCATGTTTATTTTTTTCCTTCCTTCAAATTTGTCTTATTGATAAGTTTGGCATGGAACCCTTTTCCTTCAAATTTGTCTGATTGATAAATTTGGCGTGGAAGTTTTTTCCTTCAAACTTTGATAAGTTTGGCGTGGAACCCTTTTTCCTTCAAATTTGTCTTATTGATAAGTTTGGCATGGAACCCTTTTTCCTTCGAATTTGTCTGATTGATAAATTTGGCGTGGAAATTTTTTCCTTCAAACTTTGATAAGTTTGGCGTGGAACCCTTTTTCCTTCAAATTTGTCTTATTGATAAGTTTGGCGTGGAACCCTTTTTCCTTCAAATTTGTCTTATTGATAAGTTTGGCGTGGAACCATTTTTCCTTCGAATTTGTCTGATTGATAAATTTGGCGTGGAACTTTTTTCCTTCAAACTTTGATAAGTTTGGCGTGGAACCCTTTTTCCTTCAAATTTGTCTTATTGATAAGTTTGGCGTGGAACCCTTTTTCCTTCGAATTTGTCTGATTGATAAGTTTGGCGTGGAACCTTTTTCCTTCAAACTGTGTTAAGTTTGGCGTGGAACCTTTTTCCTTCAAACTGTGTTAAGTTTGGCGTGGAACCTTTTTCCTTCAAACTGTGTTAAGTTTGGCATGGAACCTTTTTCCTTCAAACTGTGTTAAGTTTGGCGTGGAACCTTTTTCCTTCAAACTGTGTTAAGTTTGGCGTGGAACCTTTTTCCTTCAAACTGTGTTAAGTTTGGCGTGGAACCTTTTTTCCTTCAAACTGTGTTAAGTTTGGCGTGGAACCTTTTTCCTTCAAAACTGTGTTAAGTTTGGCGTGGAACCTTTTTCCTTCAAACTGTCTTAAGTTTGGCGTGGAACCTTTTTCCTTCAAACTGTGTTAAGTTTGGCGTGGAACCTTTTTCCTTCAAACTGTGTTAAGTTTGGCGTGGAACCTTTTTTCCTTCAAACTGTGTTAAGTTTGGCGTGGAACTTTTTTTCTTCAAAACTGTGTTATGTTTGGTGTGGAACCTTTTTCCTTCAAACTGTGTTAAGTTTGGCGTGGAACCCTTTTCCTTCAAACTGTGCGAAGTTTGACGTGGATCCCTTTTTCAACTGTCTTTCTCTGGTTCATCCCGGTGAGAAGTTTGGTTTGAGTCTCTACTTCAAGTAGCATCTCTTTGAATGTCTTGTTGAAAAGTTTGATCTTTCCCTTGGTGTACTCTCATAATTTGGCCTCATTCCACATCCAATATTCTTCTAGATGTTTCGGGCGTTGATTTCCAAATTTGGCGTTTGAGTATCCACAGATTTTTTCTGGATGTCTTTATTACCTTTCTCAGGGTATATTTCCCTTATTTCAGGTATTTATGACTATTCTCTGTTACCCAGACAGATTTTCATAAATATTTTGTTTTTCCTCAACCAGTTTCTTACCTTTTCGTTTTCATTGTTTTCTCTTCATTTCAATCATTTCATCATCCCCACAAAATTTTGTGTCTCATAGCAAATCGCATTCATATACATTAAATCCCCAGCAATTGCATCATGCATGCATCTCATGTTTCACCAGCACATTGCATTCTGCACCGGACAAATTTCAGGAATTTCTTATATCTAATTGACTTTTACGCTAAAATTGAACGCCTCGCGGCAATTCAATTCTTCAGGTTCAAGGCAATTAGATAGGGGCATCTGTCATACCCTAAATTTGTCCTACCAATATTTTCATTTTAGAAAATCTAAGTATATATTATTTCAATTTGTTTAGTCGGGATTTCATTCGGATTTACCAAGTCATATGCGTGGTAAAATTAATGGAAGCCCACTTTTTTTTATCACTATCCTTTTATTTTAGTTCTAATTCAAAATTGTTTTTTTTAAATCATTTTTTTTTATATTTCCATGTTTATCATTTATTATTATTATAATTATAATTACTATTTTTATTGTTATTACCATTATTATTATTATTATTATTATTATTATTATTATTATTATTATTATTATTATTATTAACTTGTTTATATAATCCTTTTTGTCAATGAAAGAATATATTCAGCATGTTAACCAAAAGTAGAGGAATTGTAAACTATATTCCACTTAAGAAAAGTCAAGTAACTAACATGTCTATCTAAATTTTTATACCTTTAAATTTAGTTCATCTCATTTTATTTTAATTTTAAATATATATATATATATATATATATATATATATATATATATATATATATATATATATATATATATTATAATCTTTTTTCTAATATTGTCATCTTAATTTTGTTTCAAAATATTATTTTGTCATTTCTTCTCCCATTTCATTTTTAATATCTTTTCATTAATATAATTATATTTTATTTTGAATAAATAACTTTTGTTATTTCATTTAAAATAATAAGAATTTTCTTTTGTTTTAAAATGAATAGTTTTTATCGCATGCTAAAAAAATCATAATAATAACCCTTGTTATCAATATTCCATCTTCCTTTTATGTAGTTTTGATTCCAATATAATTCCTTTCATAAATTTCTCATTTCCATCTAAATATGTATTTTGACACTAATTTGTATCAATTAAAGAAAAACATAATAATAATTTGTAGGATTTTTGCATTACCATATTAATTACATCAGTATTTTACCATTTGCATTAGAAAACTTAATTTACAAAAGTTTAGAGTTGAAAACATCACACAGTGCAGAAAAGGATAAGAAAAATATATAAAGAAATTATTTGCCCATTAGTAACCTTCACGTGTTAGCTAAGGTCCTTTCCACATTAACCATAAAAATTCCATTACAACAAATCCAAAACGAATCTGCACCACGCAATTTTTCTCACCCACAAACTGTACATCCACTACCGCACCAACGTACAACGGCAACGATTTTTTTTCCGGGAAAGCATCTTCCTCAAATACCCCTTCGTTCTCCTATTTAAGGTGCTTCGATTTACTCTCATAAGACAGAGGAGGAAAACCATAATTTTTGACACCAAGATTCTGATTCAATAAGCACAACCATCCTCAATATTTATCATTCTCAGCCACACTAACACAAATAAAATTCACAAAAAAAAACACCTTCACTTCTTCTTCTTCACCAAACCATGTTCTTCACTCACAAACACAGAACCATATAGAACTCACCTAAATAGATCCGGAAAAATAGAAATAAAGAAGAAGAGAAAATCCCAAATCAAAACCTCACCGCCATGACCGTAGTAGATCCGAAAGCGAAACACGGTGAGAGAGATTAGAGAGCGAATATGAGCACAAAACAGAGAGAGATTCGGTGAGTTTGAGGCGAACCGAGAGCTTGAGATGCAAAGAAAACTGAGCACCACCGTAAAATCGTGAACGAATCGCGGAGAGAAAAAAACGTCGGCGTCGGGTTGTTTAACAGGGTAGGTTCTTTTCTTTTATATTTTTTTTAACCACGTTTGATGGGGGAGTGTTTGAAAAGTTGGATATCCTGAAACACATTTTTTTCTCTCTTATTACTAACCCTGTTTTGTTTTATTCTTATTTACTTCTATAAAAAAGGTAACAAATCTCATTTTATTTCTTTTTAAGATTTTAGGTTATGTTTAATTTTTGGGCTTCTTTTCTTGAGCCTGTCAATCTGAATCTACTTGTTGTACACACCATAATATATTCAACATCCCTTTCCTTTTATATTTTATTTTATTATTATTAGAAATTGTTTTGTTTCTTTTCTAATTCCTTTTTTTTTGGTTATTTCTTTACTAATAGTCTTTTGGTTCAAAAAAATGTTTTAAAAAAAAGGGTGTTTTATTTATTTATTTATTTTATTGTATTTTATTAAGGGCCAATGAAATAATTATGACTTTCCGATATTCGATTTTAAATCGACGTTGTCAAAAGTTGTTATGAGGCCATTGTTATTCTTCGCTATCTGTTTTATCGATTATTCGATTTATTCGGTTAATGATAAAAATGAGATATTCGATTATTTAATCGACGTTATCCATTAAATTGAGACCGATTCATTATTTTTATCCGTTATTTTATATTTATTATTTTGGGGCCTATGATAAAAAATATGATTTATCGACATTCCATTTCGCGACGTTGTCTAAATCAATTTGAGGCCGATTTTTCTTCATTTATCATTGTATCGATTTATTGATTTATTTATATTTATTATTTGGTCTATGATATTATTATCCGATTTGTGACATTCGATTTATCGACGTTGTCCAAATTGATATGAGACCGTTTTCTATCATTTCTTATGGTTTCTAATTAATTTTAGATCCATTATTATTTATCGACTTTATTATTTATTCGGCCAATGATAAATGGTGATATTCGATTTCTAATAAATCGACGTTATCCCCTAATTTGAGGCCACACGTTTATTTTCTTTATTATTTCTCATTATTTCTATTTATTTTATTTCGGCCGATGAATAAATATTTAAATATTCGATTTCAAATAAATCGACGTTATTTAAATTAAATATGAGGCCAAACTCTTATTTTATTATTATTTCGACTTTATTTTAATTTTTATGGTCGATGATATAACAAACGATCTAAATGTTCGATTTCGACAAATCGGTGTCATTTAGATCAATATGAGACTAATTGTATTTTTTATCGCATTTCTTTTATTTAAATAATTATTTGATTATAAAGTAATGCTCGACTTCTCATAGAATGATTCTAACTTTGAATCGATTCTAAGATAGTTAAAGAGCTATATTTTGACGCTTTCGGTTTAAATCGAGCTCCAACGGCTCCGCCTTAACTTAGTATTAGGAATCGTTCTTGCGTAACCATTTAACCTTTAACCTCCATTTTGCACTCACCCTTCGCGATCGCTTTATGCCTTGCAATCGACCTACCAAAATGTTTCTTTAAATCCAAACCCTTGATCCAACGTCAAGTGGTCTTAGGTATTAAAACACTTTAATAATATGAGAGAAATTGTACGCCACGAGCCTTAAGTGGTAGAAAGGAGGATTACGAGTTCTCGTTATTCGCTCCGATTATTCCGTCGCAAGACGCTTGGCTTGTTGGTTCGGAATAAACTATCCATAGTCTTTAGTGCAATTCGACTCCTAAAGAAAGATAAATAAAATTTGAATCCTTTTCCTCATTTAGTAAGTAATTCATTAGGCATAGACATACTTTCGCGTGTGACAACTTAGAAGGTTCCCATCGAGTACGATGGATATAGGGGGTGCTAATACCTTCCCCCTGCATAACCGACTTCCGAACCCCGACAATGGTTACGATGACCTTGTCTTTATCCTTTCTTCCCAGGTTTTATCTATATTTTCCCTTTCCCTCTTTGGGAATAAATAAAATTAGGTGGCGACTCTCAAGTCGGCCCAGCCGCGACCGCATTCGCGAGGATCGTATTTTTCGAGGTACGACAGCCGGTTAAACAGAAGCTACGCCGTACTCGCCCAGATATGGCAATGAAGATCAAAGAAGAGGTACAAAAATAGTGGGACGCCGGGTTCCTTGCTGTAACGAGCTATCCACCGTGGGTTGCTAACATTGTACCTGTGCCTAAGAAAGACAGCAAAGTGAGGATGTGTGTGGACTACCGGGATCTGAACAGAGCCAGCGCGAAAGATGATTTCCCATTACCTCACATTGATGTATTGGTTGATAATACGGCTCAGTTCTCGGTATTATCCTTCATGGATGGATTTTCAGGATACAACCAGATCAAAATGTCACCTGAAGACATGGAGAAGACAACTTTTATCACACCCTGGGGCATGTTCTGTTACAAGGTGATGCCATTCGGACTGAAGAATGCCGGTGCAATCTATCAACGGGCTATGGTAACATTATTCCACGATATGATCCATAAAGAAATTGAATGTTATGTGGATGACATGATTGCCAAGTCCCTCACAGAAGAAGACCACCTGGTAAATCTGTTGAAGTTATTCAAGCGTCTGAGGAAGTACCAACTAAAGCTAAACCCCAACAAGTGCATATTCGGGGTGCGATCTGGTAAGCTGCTGGGCTTTATTGTGAGCGAGAAAGGGATTGAAGTTGACCCTGATAAAGTTAAGGCCATTCAAGAAATGCCTGCACCAAAGACTGAGAAAGAAGTTCGGGGGTTCTTAGGAAGATTGAACTACATTTCACGGTTCATATCTCACCTTACAGCAACCTGTGAACCTTTGTTCAAGCTGTTAAGAAAAGAACAAACGGTTAGGTGGAACGAAGACTGCCAGAGGGCTTTCGACAAAATTAAGGAATACTTGCAAGAGCCTCCAATCCTTATGCCTCAAGTTGAAGGAAGACCTCTGATAATGTATTTGACAGTATTAGAAGAGTCAATGGGGTGTGTGTTGGGCCAGCATGACGAGTCTGGTCGAAAAGAGTATGCAATATACTACCTAAGCAAAAAGTTTACCGACTGTGAACAACGTTATTCACTGCTCGAGAAAACTTGCTGTGCTTTAGCGTGGGCTGCTCGCCGACTGAGACAGTATATGTTGACCCACACTACCTTATTGATCTCAAAGATGGACCCAGTCAAGTATATTTTTGAGAAGCCGGCGCTTACCGGACGGGTTGCAAGATGGCAAATGATCCTTACAGAATATGATATTCAATACACATCTCAAAAAGCCATCAAAGGCAGTGTATTGTCGGATTATCTTGCTGAGCAACCCATTGATGATTACCAGCCAATGAGGTTTGACTTCCCTGATGAAGACATCATGTTCATAAAAGCAAAAGATCATGAAGAGCCTATTCACACTAAAGGGCCTGACCCGGAAGAAGAATGGACTATGATGTTTGATGGGGCTGTTAATATGAATGGTCGTGGTGTTGGTGCAGTACTCATTACACCTAAAGGGGTTCACATGCCTTTCTCGGCAAAGCTCACCTTTAACTGCACTAACAACGAAGCTGAATACGAATCTTGCATTATGGGTCTTGAGGAAGCCATGAACCTCAGGATCAAGACTTTGACTGTGTTCGGGGTTTCAGCTCTGGTAATCAATCAAACCAATGGCAAATGGTACACGCACCAGGATCATCTGATACCTTACAGGGATTATACAAGGAGGTTATTGACTTTCTTTACAACAGTCAAGCTTGAGTATATCCCTCGGGACGAGAATCAGTTTGCAGATGCTCTTGCCACCATTTCATCCATGATCAAAGTTCAAGCTGCCAACTTTGTACCTTGGATTTCAGTGTCCAGACTCGACAGACCAGCGTATGTGTTTGCAGCAGATATTGTTAAAGATGACAAGCCTTGGTTCCATGACATTAAGTGCTTCTTGGAGGATCAAACATACCCACCTGGGGCATCTTCCAATGATAAGAAGACACTAAGAAGGCTAGCTGGCAGTTTCTTCCTGAATACTGACGGTTCCCTGTACAAGAGAAACTTTGATATGGTACTTCTCAGGTGTGTTGATAGAACAGAAGCAGACTTGTTGATGCACGAAGTACACGCAGGATCCTTTGGTACCCATGCTGGAGGGCATGCCATGGCTAAAAAGTTGCTAAGATCAGGCTATTACTGGATCACAATGGATGCCGACTGCTGTGCCTATGCCAGAAAATGCCATAAATGCCAGATTTATGCGGATAAGGTGCATGTGCCTCCCAATCCTTTGAATGTGATGTCTTCACCCTGGCCCTTTGCCATGTGGGGCATTGATATGATTGGCAAGATTGAACCGACTGCTTCAAACGGCCACATATTCATCCTGGTTGCTATTGACTATTTCACCAAGTGGGTCGAATAAGCTTCCTATGCAAATGTTACAAGGCAAGTGGTAGCCCGATTTCTGAAGAGAGACATCATCTGTCGGTATGGAGTGCCCGAGCAAATCATTACTGATAATGGTTCTAACTTAAACAACAAAATGATGGCAGAACTATGCCGGGATTTCAAGATCCAACACCACAATTCTTCTCCTTACAAGCCAAAGATGAATGGCGCTGTTGAGGCAGCTAATAAGAATATCAAGAAGATTGTGCAGAAGATGGTAGTCACCTACAAAGACTGGCATGAAATGCTACCGTTTGCCTTGCATGGGTACTGTATGTCCATCAGAACGTCCACTGGGGCAACACCGTATCAACTTGTGTATGGTATGGAGGCATTCCTACCTGTTGAAGTTGAATTACCCTCCTTACGGGTATTAATGGATGTTAAGCTGAACGAAGCAGAGTGGGTCCGGTCCTGATATGAACAACTGAGTCTGATCGAAGAGAAAAGATTAGCTGCAATCTGTCATGGGCAGCTGTATCAGAAAAGGATGAAGAAAGCCTTCGATCAGAAAGTCAGGCCCCGAGAATACCAAGTAGGAGATCTTGTGATGAAAAGACTCCTCCCTCCTCATACAGACCACAAGGGCAAATGGACTCCAAACTATGAAGGACCATTCGTAGTAAAGAAAGTTTTCTCCGGTGGAGCACTCATGCTCAGTACTATGGATGGGGAAGACTTCCCGTCCCTTGTGAATTCAGATGCAGTTAAAAAATACTTCGCATGAAAATGACCCGCTGGACATAAAAACAGAATGAAAGTCCAGGCAAAAATAGGGCATCCCGGTGAGTCAAAAACAGAATAAAAGACTCGGGCAAAAATAAGGGAAAATAAATAAAAATGTGTACACCCGCTGAGTTGAAAAGCCGCATTGGACGACTCAGGCAAAAATGGGTATCCCGATGGATTGAAAACACGAAAGGGAGATCCATGCAAAACAAGGGAATAAGCGAACAACTGCATTCTGATTTCGTCTGTATCACTTACAACTTGGTAAGCCTCGAAAGGTTCAAGCGCTGGTCAGAATCAGCCTTCTTCAGAAAGCAAGACGAGAAGAATGTCAAAAGTCATACGAGTCATAGCAAAGGGGAAGCTCCTTGAAGCGTCATCAACATTGCCAATACCTTTTGTTTCTCAATTCATAACAATCTCCTCATTTTAGGGGATTTGTTTCTTTGACTGTATCTCGCCAATTCAGGGCATATGAATCAATAAAATCAGATTTTTCAGTCATGTTTCGCCTCGTACATTTTGTTTTCATTTGCAAAAATGTCTGATGTCTCTAAGATACTGATTGCATGAATACAGATGCTTTTCTTCTAAAAAATACGTGCTTACAGGAAATATACTTACTCCCGGGAGTTTCTGAACTCCTATGACGGAATCCGGTAAGGGATACCTCGGGATTGCTTGTGCGTTTCTCTGACTTTTCAGGATTGCAGGTATTCAAAGCACAACATGGGGCATGAAGGCTTCACCCCAACAAGCTGACAAATCAGTATCTACTCAGGCTTAGCATCAGAGATGCTCCCTCCCCATCAGAGTTGCCAGGCATCACCTCTCCAATATTTCCTTCAAAGGGTAGCACCAGGGGGTGTTCATATCCCCAGCTGAGTTGTCAAGTATCATCCTCAGCAAGACCCCTACAGAAATCTCCAGGAAGACCTTCCCATGGTCTTTCTTCTTCCCCAGCCGAGTTGCCATCAACTGTTCCTCCTCAACCAAGTGACAAGCCGGGAAACCATCTCCCCTCAGAGCTTCGGCCTCCATCCAGAAGAGCAATGCCCGGAGAACTCACAACAGAGTGAAGAAAGCTTCTACAAACCCCAGCTGGGTCCCTCATTACCAAAGAGAGGTCTATCAGTGACCTATATCACCAAGCAGAGTCCCATATGTCAGATATACCCAATGATCTCATCCCCAGCTGGGATGTTCACTTCAAGCAGATCAGTCAGAGATCTCCTCAGCAACAGGATCCGAATCCCGGATCGGTATCTTTGCATAATCATAGCATTCGCATCATATTCTCCCCACAGAGCGTAGCATTCCGTCTAATACGGAGCATTACGGTAAAAATCACACATATTGCATAATCATAAGCCGTGTACTGAATCAAACACTTGTGAATACTGACAATCCATCAAGATATATACAGAAAACTCTCCAAAATTCCCCACCAGAAAGCTAAAGTGTTTGCCTTACACTCACAGATACACACTCCTTTTGGCACTCGTCCGTGTCACGATTCCCTAGTAAATTCGCCCGAGCCTTCTTTACAAAGCAGACACTTATATATTACAGATACTCCTTGACACCCGTCCGTGTCATATCCCTAGTAGAAAGCCAAAGCATCCTCTTTGCACTCACAGATACGTCTTTATACAAATTCCCTGACACCCGTCTGTGTCGATCTCCCCAGCACAGTTACCTAAACATTTTGCAAACCATATACTTGTTTATATTACACCTTTTTGACACTCGTCCGTGTCACCCTCCTCAGCAAGTTAAACACTCTCCTGTACACCACTCATACTTATGTCACTCATATAGATACTCGTCCGTATCTTGTATATACCACTTAAATCCCCTCAGATTCGACACTCGTCCGTGTTCTTTGTTAACCAGTTGATACTCGTCCGTATCATCATCTCAGAACATGCGTCGAGCGTTTGTTTCTACCTGATACTCGTCCGTATCATAGCCTTAAGGATACTCGTCCGCATCTTTAATCCATACACGTGTCAAACACTTTTGTCTTCTTGAATTTAGACACTCGTCTGTGTCTACTATTCCCCAGAAGAGTCCATTCAGATTCAACACTTGTCCGTGTTCTTTGTTAACCAGTTGGTACTCGTTCGTATCATCATCTTTGAACATGCGTCAGCGTTTGTTTCTACCTGATACTCGTCCGTATCATAGCCTTAAGGATGCTCGTCCGCATCTTTAATCCATACACGTGTCAAACACTTTTGTCTTCTTGAATTTAGACACTCGTCTGTGTCTACTATTCCCCAGAAGAGTCCCTTCAGATTCAACACTTGTCCGTGTTCTTTGTTAACCAGTTGGTACTCGTCCGTATCATCATCTTTGAACATGCGCCAGCGTTTTTTTCTACTGATACTCGTCCGTATCACGGTCTTAGGGATGCTCGTACGCATCTTTAATCATAACGTCAAAACACTATACCTTTTATTTCTTGGATGTAAACACTTATCCGTGTTTACTATTCCCCAGTAGGTCGCCAGCAAAGCAAACTATTTGTTTTCTATCTGACATTCGTCCTATGTCAAGATACCTTTTCGGCAGCCGTACCCTGCCAGGTGATCGTCCTTCACCTTTGGATGACCGTCCCTCATCCTATCCCCAGCGGAGTCTCTATTTCATTAGAACCCCTTTTCTATCCGACATTCGTCCTATGTCGTGATATTGAGAGCAGCCGTCCCCTGCTAGGTGATCGTCCTTCACCTCTTGATGATCGTCCTTCATCATGCTCATCCGATGGCCGTCCCCATCGTCAACCTTTTATCCGGCATTCGTCCTATGTCGTGATATTTTTTTAGCAGCCGTCCCCTGCTAGGTGATCGTCCTTCACCTTTTGATGATCGTCCTTCATCAGTTTATCCGATGGCCGTCCCCATCGTTGATCTTGTTATCTGACATTCGTCCTATGTCATGATAAATCTTGAGAGCAGCCGTCCCCTGCTAGGTGATCGTCCTTCACCTTTTGATGATCGTCCTTCATCATGCTCATCCGATGGCCGTCCCCATCATCGACCTTTTATCCGGCATTCGTCCTATGTCGCGATATTTTCGGCAGCCGTACCCTGCCAGGTGATCGTCCTTCACCTTAGATGACCGTCCCTCATCTTATCCCCAACAGAGCAGCCGTCCCCTTCTAGGTGATCGTCCTTCACATTTGATGACCGTCCCTCATCATTATTTCATTTATTCTTTAACCCGATGGCCGTCCCCGTCGTGGTCCCTTTTCCTTTTCTAGGTGATCGTCCTTCACATTTGATGACCGTCCCTCATCATTATTTCATTTATTCTTTAACCCGATGGCCGTCCCCGTCGTGGTCCCTTTTCCTTTTCTAGGTGATCGTCCTTCACCTTTGATGACCGTCCCTCATCATTATTTCATTTATTCTTTAACCCGATGGCCGTCCCCGTCGTGGTCCCTTTTCCTTTTCTAGGTGATCGTCCTTCACCTTTGATGACCGTCCCTCATCATTATTTCATTTATTCTTTAACCCGATGGCCGTCCCCGTCGTGGTCCCTTTTCCTTTTCTAGGTGATCGTCCTTCACCTTTGATGACTGTCCCTCATCATTATTTCATTTATTCTTTAACCCGATGGCCGTCCCCGTCGTGGTCCCTTTTCCTTTTTCTGGTGATCGTCCTTCATCAGTTTAGCCCGATGGCCGTCCCCATCGTTTGTTTACATTACTTTATGAACCTGATGGTCGTCCCCGTCATTTTTACTAATCCCCAGAGAATCTTATAGCTTTACATGATGGTCGTCCCCATCATAATCTCTCATATCCCCAGCTAGTCGGCCGTCCCCGTCTCTGCTGTATTTCCCGCATCTTCCCCAGCATGTCGGTCGTCCCCGTCATTGCTCTTTCCCCAGCAGTCGTCCTCTGCTCGACAGTCGTCCTCCGTCGCCCGCACTTTACAATATACTTTATTTTCTTTTACAATCTATATCCCTTTTCTTCTTCATTCTGTGAGTGCAAATTTTGGACTGTCTTTGGTATTCAACCACAAGTTATCTTGTTTGCCTGTTAAGCCGTTGCTTACATCCTGCACAGCTAACTCATGTTTGAATAGGGGCAGCTGTAAACACCCCAAATTTGCCCTCACCCATTCACTCCATGGCTTGTGATCATTTCATATGCATAAACTCAATCATAACATCTCATATTACATATTTGCTTCACTGCATTGGTTCAAAGTCATCTGCATCTAGGGTTTGTGATCTGAGCAATCCAAGAACCATTGGAGCCACTCCAAAGGTCATCAATCATTTCAAGGGGGTCCATGTATGTTCAAGCATCATATTATATCCTCTCAAAGTCAAGAAAGTCAAAAATCACAAGAACTGAGATTGGCATGGAAGCAGAGCCAGGTTTGACTACACAGATGACTTAGAATTAGGGTTTTGGTTTCAAAGGCCATAACTCCAAATTTTTTGGTCATTCTTGTTTCTATTGGTCTCTGTATGGTATAGGGATCATGCATATCAATTTTCATGAAGAAATTCAATGGGGAAGTCATCTGATCAAGAGTTGACTTTTTGAGCAAGTCAGTGCAAAATCAGGGCATCTGAGGCCCCCAATGACCCAACCAAAGGGTGTTCTTCATCATTTTGATCATGTATGATCTTTATTTGATCATATAAGATGTTAGAAGTTCACAAATTTGAAGAATTTCAAGCCATTTGCAAAGTTGACTTTTTGGGAAAGTTGACTTATAATGAAAATTGCCATTTTGGGAAACTTTTTCAACCCTTGCTTTTTGATTCAAAAATGTTTCAAATGGAAAAACTTTGGTCATGAAAGTTGTAGAATGGATCATTCCCTTTTCAAAAAGTACAAGAACATGACCTAATTCATTTTGGATCAAAAGTTATGGCTTGTCAAAGTTGGCCAAAATCACATAATTTCAAGTTATGCACCAAAGAGGGAAACTTGCAAATTCTTGTACCAAGGCAATTTGTGACTTCTAATTAATGTCTAACCCTTACACAAACATCATACATGATTTAAAATTCAGATTGGCCCAAGAATTTCTTAAGTTCCATGCCTTAAACTTCAAGAATTACAAAAGGGACCAAAGTTGTGACAATTTGCAAAAGGGATCAAAACTTCTCATCCACTTGCCTCAGTTCATAAAATCTGATCCAAAAGCATTCCTTGATCCTTGCTGAACTCAACGATGCTCCTATCCTAGCCTGCCACTTGCCCATACCTCCAAGTACAACTTGCTTGACTTTTTGCAACTTGAAGCCATACCAATCCCACAGTGACACAACCACTCTCTGCCCAATCCAGACTTTACAAACACATCCCAAGGCTTCATTCTCATAACACACACAAGCCTGAAACCTACAAGGAGATAGCATTCTCATTTTCCACCTCTTATGCAAAATCATTCGAAACACTCTCCACAAGCTTCAAACACAAAAACAAGCTTCACAAACAATCTCAACATGACTCACTGATCACAAACCAACCATTAAAACAACTTGAAAGTCACTGAAACCAAAACACGATCACCCCCCCCCCTTGAACAGAACTTCTGCAAACTCTCCAATCAGCCACCATAAACTTCAAACAAACATTGCAAGCTTCCCAGGAGGTCCTTTGGAGTTGGTTGGAAGCAAGAAACTGGCCAGAAAGTCCCTGATTTGAAAGCTTCGATTCAGGTAGCCTTGGAAATTCATTTTTTCAGAACTCATATCTCTTGTTTCTAAAATGATCTACATGCTTCCCTGAGTCCACTGAACTTTTTACTTTCGAAAATGATTGAGAAATGAGCTTGTATCGTGTTTCTGAAATTTTTGCAGTTTTTGATGTTTGATTCGTATCTTGATTTTGAGTTGAAATAAATGGGATTTGTTGCTGGATTATGTTTTGTTGTTGATCATTGATTGTTTCTGGAGCTTTTGGTGAAGTTTCATGGTGTTTTGAGGGATTCAGGGGAGGGGTTTGGCCGGAGAAGATGACCGGAACACTGTTCCGGTCATCTGAAAGTGATTAGGGTTAGTTAATTAGGGTTTAGTCTTAATTACGGAAATTTGAATGCTGGCCGTTCAGATGCGCGCCTAGTCAATTCGCGCGTGTCCAAGTTTGAATGCTGGCCCTTTGATCTGCTGACTTTCTCATTTTCAGTTTAAATTCATTTTATTATTCATTTAATTCCATTTCTTTTGTACATTTTATTAAAAATAGCAAAACACTTTGAAAAATTCTGAAAATTTTTATCAAACCTTTTATTAATTTTCAAAAACCAAAAATATTTTTATTTTTATTTTTTGCATTGAAAAATATTTTTAAATCATTTACAAGTTTATTTTTAATTGATTAATGAGAATTAATTAATTAAAAATACTTTTAGGTATTTAAAAATCACAAAAAAATTCATGAAACATCTAAAATCATTTAGAAACATTGTCCAACCTTCAAACCAAATTTCTATTTTGATCTTGATGCCTTTTGACAATTTTCAATGGATTTAATTTCACTTCAAGGCATTATTTTGATTCAAACTTCAAAAATTCATTTCTGCATAACCAATGAGAGTTGGACAATGATTCTTCTTGCATTGCATCTTGCATATCATGTAGTTTATAGGATTAAATTGGCTTGAATTGATCTTGCATTTTCAATTTGTTTGACATTTTTCTTGATGAGGTACCTTAAAACCCTAGCCAACTTAGGAAATTCATAACTTACACTAGGTTAAGAATTGGATCCTCTCCTTTGGGCAGTGAGTTTGTATAGGTTTAGGTTTCCTTTGAATGCATTTTTAAATTTTTATCATGATGTTTGCTTCTGGTTTTGAATTTTGTTTTGTGCATTGATCATGAACCCTAATTTGGGCTTTCTTTTGCATTCATCTTACATTTGCTTGTATACCATGACATACCATGACATTTTATGCATTCATTTGATTCATGATGCATCTTAAGACATATTAGAGTCATGTTTGATCATTGCATTTTTCATTTGCCATGTTGTATGTCATTTGCACTTCATAACTTTTCATGTATGTTCATGGTTCTAAGCATGCTTCTTTTGCATTCCATATGTTTGTATGATCATCCTCATGCCTTGTTTCATATTTGCATCATCTCTTAGCATCATTAACATCATGTATTTGCTTCTGACTTTGTCTTGCACCATGCCATTGCATCTCATTTGCATTGCATTTCATTTCTTTCACAAACTTTTCAGGTGGTAAGTTACCTTGAGAAGTGAATTTGCCTTCACTTCTCACAATCTCTTTTCATATCTCTTATGCATCATTGCTGCATTTTTTGTATGTGTATTGGATTGAGCTTGCTATTTCTTGTTCATCTTACCTTCTCTCTTCAAGCAACTTGACTTCTTAAGTGAAGCAAGTTGTTTTGCTTCTCTTTGCTCCTTTCATCTGCTTCCCTCCTTGGTGGTTCTTTGAAGATCTTTCTCTTAAACCTCACAAACCCTAGGAATGACCAAGCATGATAATAATTAGGGTTTGATTAGTCCCCCACTTAGCTTTTACCTTTGTGTCTCTTTGAGTCTTCTCATCTCATCTCATAATCAGGGACTAAACCCTAAAGGTTTTAAGGCTTTGTGATTAAGCTTATGCCTGCATCCTTCTATTAGGATGGAGTGTATAACTTTAATCCTAAGTGTTAAACCCTTAATGTGTTTAACTCCTTTAATCAATTCATCTTAATAATCATCAAGACATCAAACTTGTAACTTGGGCCTTGCATTAGGGTTCTAATTCTTCCTTAATTGGTTAAGAAGGACTAACCCTAGTGTTAATGGACAAGTCCCCCTCAAGCTGTCTTACAAATCATAAAAAACCACTTCTTCATCATATCATTAACTAAAATCCACTTAATAAAGGTTTTGTCTTGTCATGGATTTAATCCCTAATCATGGATTAAGTTGAGGAGTTTTCCTCAGCTTAAACATTCTCATCTATTATCCTTCTATTAGGATGGTGTAATGAGTCTGTTTAATCCCTGATTATGGCTTAATCTCATTACTCAACACTAAACAAAAACAACAAAAACATCTAAATAATCACAAGTAGGTTAATGATCTTAATCCTACACCATGGTGATTAAGTGTGAGACCCTGACTTCACACTTAAGGCATTCTCATTACCCCTAATCAGAGGGAAGATGCGATGAGTTTACTAATCCATTGGTGTAGGCTTAAGCCCATTGATTTATGACAAATTTTCAAAAGCAATAAAAGACTGAAAACACAAAAAAAAACAATAATCGTCTCCTCCGGGATTCTTTTCTCATCTCATTCACTCATAAACGAGAACTTGCTTCTTCCGTCTAATGCAAGACAGTTTGCACCTGAGCCAGACAGGTCATACACTTGAGCATAGACAAGCAAGCAGTTCACAAGTCAATTTATCTTTCAGTCTCTTTGGGTCGAACTACGGTGTTCTGACTTCCTCATTGCACGAGAGGATACGTAGGCATAACTTAACAGTTATCGAACAAAAGTCTCTGTATATTCCCCCTCTTTCTAGCCTTATTCTTTTAGCCTCATTATCTTGAGCATTTCACTCTGTCCTTACACTGATACTTCACTTATATACACTTCACTCCTTTACACTGACACCTGTATATCCTTCTCCAGCTCTTTTATACACAAATCGCACTGACACTACCCCTTTAAAGCACAAATCTTTTAAGCGTGGATCCCGTCGAGTACGGCAGACAATCTGGGTGCTAATACCTTCCCAGGTTGTAACCAACCCCCTTTCTCAGTCTCTCTGGTTCGCAACCATGTTATCCATATCTTTTCTAGGTTTATGCAGCATTACCTTTCCTCCGGGATAAAAATGCCTAGCTGGCGACTCTTTTCTTTTCTTGTGAGTTCACTCCTGTGTGTTCTCACATCCTCCTTTCGCCGACCGTCCGCGTCTGTATCCCTCTTGACCTTTGGTTGTTATTTTGGTGGGAGCGACAACATGCAAGATAAACGATATGTAAATCGTTATCTGGACGCGATACCGCATAAAACTAAAGGTGAATACCAAATTGAGCCGCACACATGGTATTCTTCCATACTTAAGTTCAATCACTCATCTCGGTTGATTCAAGCATGAAAATGTATCACTAATGCAAAGTACCTTAAATGAATTGAATAATCCACTTAAAGGTAGTTTTGAATTAATGAACATTAACTACTCTAATATACACCCAAAGTTCATTGAAATTAAAGAGAAATTACTCCCAAAGGTACTTCCCAAGGTAAAAATAAAAAGGAGGAAGAAAGAGAAGAAAGAGGAACCAAAAAGAGCTTAAAACAAGCCAAAAACATCATTATGTCTTGTGTTAACCGGTTAACCAATTGGTTAACCGGTTAACGCAAGCAGATTTTTAAAATTTGCGTTGTTTTTAAACTGGTTAACCAATTGTTTAACAGGTTAACGCTGTACCAGTAGAAGAAAAATGCAGAAAATTCAGCATGATCCATTTTTAAACCTTTTCACAAACATTTGATGATCATGATCTGAATTTGCACGAATTTTAAAACCAAAATACAGTAGAATCCCTGCAATCAAACAACAAATATAGATCCAAAGGATCTAGAATCGAAGGAACCAAAGATCTACATCTTGAATAGTTGATGGTGAGTATGGGTTTGTGGAAGAAGATGAATTACCAAAAACACTTCTTCAAATTGAACC
Organism: Lathyrus aphaca; assembly: GCA_963966055.1. Lineage (NCBI taxonomy): Eukaryota > Viridiplantae > Streptophyta > Magnoliopsida > Fabales > Fabaceae > Lathyrus > Lathyrus aphaca. Next base: position 80,636,815 of record OZ014522.1, read on the forward strand.
AAGCCAAGCTAGATCTACTGCAATTGGTGAACAAAAGAAGAAAAGGATTAAGGTTTTAGCTCAAGTTGGTCAAGAATTCAATGTGAATTCTTGATAACTTCAAGAGAAAGAACGTGAGCTTTTTGTGAATTTTGGTTTTGGGGGAGTATTTTGTAAGAGGTTTTGTGGCTATCAAAAGCTTGTCGAATGAATGAAATTGTGGTCCTATTTAAAGGCCTTAGGTATGGAAAATTGGTGGAATGAAGCTTGCTTTGGTAATTTGAATTTAGGTTTGGTAATTGGAATTTTGGTGGGAAATGGAAAAGAGTGGTGATTAATGAGGGTTTATGATATAAATGATCAAAGTGATGTAGAGAAATCAGAAACCAATGGATCTAGAATATTCCAATTAAATCAATGGTATTAATGGTGATGAATTTGAATAAAAAATTCAAATGGTTAACCGGTTAACCAAGCTGAAATTTGAATTTTTTATTCAAACATGGTTGCTTGGTTGTTTCGGCCCGATTCTTATTGTACGTTGAAGAAGGCATGGAAATAAATACACGAACCTTGGAAATCCTTTGAATGAATCAATTAACTTGGGAAATCCTTGATCAGATAAAAATTTGAATTATTTGCGGATCAACTTCAACTTTTTCTGTGAAATTTCGCTCGAGCGTCAAGGCTGCTATTTTTGGCGTTTTCACGTGGTTCCTCTTCCTGAAAAAAGGTTAGTAAAAGGAAACAAAAATATTTTTTATTTATTTTAATTAATGGTTAGTAAACATAAAAAAATAAAGTAATTAAAGGCAACGGTGATCCCCTACGAGGCATAAACCTAACCCGAGAAGAACCGAGCAACCAATGCGATCTTGTTTGTATGCAAGAGTTTACTCGGTTCCACTGGGAAAAACAAAGGACACCAAAAGAGTTTCCACGAAAATAAATCACTAGATAGCTGACTCTTCATGGGGAAAGAAAATATGACATAATCAAGGTAAAAGGGTTCAACAGGAAAGATTAAACACTCTTCCTGGGAATAAAAACCAATCAAAGTATTCGAGTCCAAAAATGGAGGAATACCAAGTTGGAACATAATCATCAACTACCGGTTTACTGGGTAGGAAAACAAGGGACTCGACTATCAATTTACTGGATAGGAGCAAAACAAAGAGGGATAACTTCCACTACCTTTTTACTGGGTAGAAAAATTCTCAACTACCTGATTTACTAGGTAGGAGCACAACAAAGGGAAATAACTTCTATTAACTTTACTAGGTAGGAAGAAGAACTCTCGACTACCGGATTTACTGGGTAGGAGTACAAGCAAAAGAGCTTGATTAATTTGGTAATATTACCCACTATCGAATAACTGATAGCTTAATTCCAAAGTAAAATACTCAAGCTAGAGAAAATATTGCCCACCATCAAACAACGATAACTTAATTCCAAAGCAATATTACTCACAAAAGGGGACCAAAGTTCAATCTAAGAACAAATTGGAGAGAAACAGTCAAACAAGACTTATCCTGAGGAGGAAAAATCTCAACTGGGGAAAATTCCATCCAGATAATAAACTGGGGAGGAAACTGAATCAACATCATCCACGAGAAACAAACTCAGTGGGGAAATAGAAAGGATAAACACTTTCTACTTAAGGCTTGACACTCTAAACTTGAGAGGAAGACAACACACACACTTTGTCGGGAAATATCACACCAAAGAGCGGGGAACAAAGATAAATGCAAGAATGCAAGCAAACCATGCTATGCTTATGTGTATGAATGTGCGTATGAATATGCTGACAAAACAGACATAAAGATAAGAAACGGGTGACATAAACACCACAACAACCGGATACTCGGCTAATCAGGGCAACAAGGCCAGGAAACATGCTGGAGGTTTAACTTGACATCCTGCAGGGGAACATCAAAAGCCATCAAAGGAATGAAATCCTACTACAAGGAATAATATCAGACTGGGGAAAACAACTGCTAGGGATCCAATCCACAAAGAAATCTTCAAAAATCCGTAAAAGGATATCATCAGAAATTCCACTCTGAGAGGATAACATGTCAGAGATATCTCAACAACACAAAATCTTCCATACTCTGGAGGAAAAGGGAAATGTCCATGTTAAACTCTGATGGGGACAAATATCTTCATAACTTTGTTTGGGGAAACAAAGTAAAGATCTACCAGTGATGCAAATACAACATAGCCTACTAGAGTTTTAAACATCAACTCTGCATAGGGATACCACCCTACTGAGGAAAGGTAATAATCTGCCTGGGATGGGGAAAACTTCCACGATCCTTGCTGAAAATATAAGTGTTCTTAATCAAACTCCTACATGGAATAATGATCATACAATTCCTTCTCTATTCGGGGAAAGAGTCATGTCACTTTTGCTCTGCTTGGGGGAGAAGTTATGCCACTCTTGCTCTGCTTGGGGAAAGAGTGTAAAACTTGCTAAAGATCAAAAATAGAAATCTGCTGGAAACCATCACATGCAGACCTACTGGGGATCTATGGAGATCATTCATCACTGAACGTTTGGAATTTTCGACCCATGTGGGGATACCAGAAGTTAACATCATAGCAAATCACAGTTACGAGGGATTTTAAATCAATAATCACCAACAGGTGAAAGAAAACCTCTAAACTGATTGATATACCAATACTTCTGCTGAGGAATGCAACCAACTTATGATGAGGAGCAAAGACTCGGTTGGGGATTTCCAAGACCTTTCAAGTCAAGGGTAAACTGCTTAGGAAGAGATCAAAACTCAGCTGGGGATTTTCTAGGATATACCTTCCAATAACTCTTCTGGGGGAAGGGAACAAAATTAAGAGTATTTACAATCCTTGCTCATGCTGGTGGGGCACAAAACACAATTAATATCAACATGCCAGGACAAATCAGGAATTCTATAAGGACACAACCGAATCAAACCCTGCTTTGGAAGAGACAAGCTACACACATCTGGGCTTTACCATCCCTGGAATCACTATTGATATCCTTTCTTTGTTTATATATCAAAAGAAAAATGTTTTTATCGTCTTCAAAGATTAAATTATTAAATTAGTTTCAAAAATCATCATCAATAATAAATTTAAATTTTGCAAACAGAAACAATATAAAGAATTGCAAACAATTGGATAAAAGCTCAAATTTATTGATAGAATGGTAGTCAGCAAATGGCGTGACTCCATGGATCATTACAAGTTTGAAAATTGGTAAATACATGGAAAAGGGCTACATTGTAATACAATGATCATTATTCTCCCTATCAACTTTGAACTCCACAGTGTATGAAACTTCAGTCAAGTGATCCAGTCTGTTGATGCAGTTACTTGCCATGATCCCTAACTTTTTCCTAGATTTCCCTTTCGGGGTTTCAATCTACCGGGATAATTATTTTTGTTTATGTATCTAATTTTTGCCTGGACCGCCCTTTCGGGTTTTCAACTTAGCGAACTGTTCTTTTATTTTTTAGGAAAAGTATTTCTTGACTGCATCTGTATTCACAGGACGAGTGATCTCCTCACCATCCATAGTTGAAAGAATTAATGAACCACTAGAGAAGGCTTTCTTGACAACATATGGGCCATCGTAGTTCGGAGTCCACTTACCCCGAGAATCTGTAATGAAAGACTGGATCTTTTTGAGCACGAGGTTGCCTTCTCTGAATACACGAGGTTTGACCTTCTTGTCAAAAGTTTTCTTCATTCTTTGTTGGTACAATCGACCATGACACAAAGCTGTTATTCTCTTTTCTTCAATCAAATTCAACTGGTCAAATCTACTCTGACACCATTCAGCCTCAGTCAATTTGGCTTCCATCAGAACTCTCATTGATGGGATCTCAACCTCGACGGGGAGCACTGCTTCTGTACCACAAACAAGTGAGAAAGGGGTTGCCCTTGTTGAAGTGCAGACAGATGTACGATACGCATGCAAAGAAAAAGGGAGCATCTCATGTCAGTCCTTATATGTCACAACCATCTTCTGAATGATCTTCTTAATGTTCTTATTCGCAACTTTAACAGCTCCATTCATCTTCGGTCTATAAGGAGAAGAATTATGGTGTTGAATCTTGAATTCTTCACAAAGATCTTTCATCATCTTATTATTCAAGTTCGAACCATTATCAGTAATGATTCTATTCGGAACACCAAATCTGCAGATAATGTTATTCTTGATAAATCGAACCACAACTTGCTTGGTCACATTAGCATACGATGCCGCCTCCACCCACTTAGTGAAGTAATAGATTTCCACAAGAATAAAAGATGTCCATTCGAAGACTTGGGTTCAATCATACCAATCATATCAATTCCCCACATAGAGAAAGGCCACGAGAAAGAAATTACATTGAGATGAGTTGGTGGCACATGAATCTTATCAGCATACACTTGGCACTTATGGCACTTTTTCACGTACTTGCAACAATCAGATTCCATTGTAAGCTAATAGTAACCTGCTCTCAACATATTTTTAGCCATTGCATGCCCATTAACATGAGTACCAAAAGATCCTTCATGAATTTCTTTCATTAACATGTCTGCTTCGTGTCTATCCACGCATTTCAGCAAGACCATGTCAAAATTCCTCTTATAAAGCACATTTCCATTTAGGAAGAAATTTCCTGCCAATTTCCTCAAAGTCCTCTTATCTTTATCGGATGCCCCAAGTGGATATTCCAGACTCTGGAGAAAACATTTAATATCATGATACCAAGGCTTGTCATCATGGACCTCTTCAACTGCAAACACATGAGCCGATCTTTCAAGCCGCATCACTTTGATCATGGGAACATCATTCCACTGGTGCACCTTTATCATAGAAGCTATAGTTGCTAAAGCATCTGCCATCTGATTTTCATCGTGAGGCACATAATGAAACTCAACTTTAGTGAAGAAAGTTGATATCCTCCTGGCATAATCTCTATAAGGGATCAAGTGGGGTTGATGAGTTACCCATTTACCCTTGATCTGATTGTTTACCAAGGCAGAATCTTCATACACATCAATATGCTTAATCCTTAGATCAATAGCTTCCTTAAGACCCATAATACAGGCTTCATACTCAGCTTCATTATTGGTACAAGGAAAAGTCAACCTCGCAGCAAAAGGAATATGTGAACCATGGGGAGTAATGATCATTGCCCCAATTCCTCTTTCGCGTGCATTCACAACACCATCAAAGACTAAACCCCATCGAGATCCAGGCTCCGACCCTTCCTCAATCAAAGGTTCATCACAATCTTTCATTTTCAAATACATTACATCCTCATCTAGGAAATCAAACTTGATAGGCTGGTAATTATCAATCGGTTGATGTGCCAAATGGTCAGCCAAGATACTACCTTTTATAGATTTTTGAGCTTGGTACTCGATATCATATTCTGACAATAACATTTTCCAACGATTAATCCTCCCAGTCAAAGCAGGCTTTTCAAATATATACTTGATCGGATCCATTTTAGAGATCAACCAAGTTGTATGATTCAGCATATACTGACGAAGACGCTTTGCAGCCCAAGCTAAGGCACAACAAGTTTTTTCAAGCATGGAGTACCGAGACTCACAATCAGTGAATTTCTTACTCAAGTAGTAAATTTCATATTCTTTTCTTCCAGATTAATCTTGCTGACCAAGCACACAACCCATGGAATCTTCCAGCACAGTCAAGTACATAATCAACGGTCTACCTTCCACCGGAGGAGATAAGATAAGAGGTTTAAGCAGATATTCTTTGATACTTTCAAACGCCTTCTGACAATCATCTGTCCAGACACAACCTTTGCCTTTTCGAAGCAACTTGAAGATCGGAGCACATGTGGCAGTCATGTGAGAGATAAACCTCGAAATATAATTCAAACGACCCAAGAATCCTCTTACTTGCTTTTCAATTCTTGGAGCAGGCATTTTTTGAATAGCTCTCACTTTATCAGGATCAACTTCAATGCCTCTTTGGCTGGCAATGAAACCTAACAACTTTCCAGAACGTACACCAAACATGCACTTATTCGGATTCAAACGAAGCTTAAACTTCCTTAACCTCTGAAACAACTTCAGCAAATGTTCAACATGTTCCTCTTCAGTCGTCGACTTAGCGATCATATCATCAACATATACCTCAATTTCTTTGTGCATCATATCATGGAAAAGTGTGGTCATAGCTCTTTGGTATGTCGCACCAGTATTCTTCAATCCAAAGGGCATCACTCTGTAGCAGAATGTTCCCCATGGTGTAATAAATGTGGTCTTTTCCATGTCCTCGGGTGCCATCTTTATTTGATTATAACCGGAAAATCCGTCCATAAAAGAGAACACATCAAACTTAGCCGTATTATCTACCAACACATCAATGTGTGGCAATGGAAAATCATCTTTTGGACTGGCTTTATTCAAATCTCTGTAATCAACACACATTTAGACTTTTCCATCTTTCTTTGGAACAAGCACAATATTGGCCACCCATTGAGGATAATTAGATGTCACAAGAAAACCTGCATCAATCTGCTTTTGAACCTCCTCTTTGATCTTTACTGCCATATCAGGATGAGTTCTTCTCAACTTTTGCTTCATAGGTGGACATTCAGGCTTCAGCGGAAATCTATGCTCCACAATATCAGTATCAAGACCTGGCATGTCTTGATAAGACCAAGCAAACATCAACATACTCTCTAAGAAGCTCTACAATCCTCTTCTTAACATCAGGACCAAGCAATGCTCCAACTTTGACTTCTTTCTTATCATCTTTAGAACCCAAGTTGACCATCTCTATAGACTCTCCATGAGGCTGAATAACCTTCTCCTCGTGCTCAAACAACCGAGAAATCTCATCAGGAATCTCTTCAACATCCTTTTCCTCAACTTCGAACACAGGGAATTCAAAGTTGGGAGTGGGCATAGGATCATTGTTTTCAATGGGTTTATCAATCAATCTTCATAATAATTTTATTTTTATTTTAGAGTATGAACAAAAGTGCAAACATTATGCAGATAAACAATTATTTATATTTTGGGTTTTTTATGTTACCATTTTTCAGAATAAAGCAAAAAGGAAAAACACATATGGAAATAACAAAATAACATTTTATTGATGATGATAAAATTTGAAACAAAGCCCGACAAACATCACTTTCACTTTGGGAAGAGTGAAAGGATTTTTGAAAGAAAATAAAACAAATCACTTTGAAGCATGAACAATAGAAGGAACATCAACATCAATCCAGTTCTTGCAAATCTTTTCGTGTGTAACAAAGTTAGGCATTTCTTAATCTTCATCATCTTCAATGATGGCAACATTGAAATGATCGTTGATAAATCCAGCACTTCGGAATCCTTCCTGAATAGTCTTCGGGTCATTAAGAACCACACCTGGTGTAAAACCAATACCAAATCCTTCTTTGTTGTCAACAACATCAATAACTCGTCCCCAACCATTAGATCGACCAGTTTCGAGTACGCGCAGAGCATCCTTGAGAAAAGACATAGGCATAACATTCTTCTTAGCAGCATTATCAACAACAGAAAGAGCCTGGAATGAAGTCCTTACCTCTTCTTCAACCTCAATATAGGAGAAAGATGACAAATTGCTCACTAGCATCTCCTGTTCACCGTTAATAGTCACTAATTTTCCATCTTTCACAAACTTCAGCTATTGATGGAGAGTAGATGTCACAACTCCTGCCTCATGAATCCAGGGTCTTCCAAGGAGACAACTGTAAGCGGGACGTATATCCATTACTTGAAAAGCAATTTGGAATATAAACGGTCCAATCAGAATAGGAAGACCAACTTCACCAATCACAGTCTTCTTCGATCCATCAAAAGCTTTCACATTAATCCCACTATGCCCCATGGGAGCACCTTGGTACACGAGCCTTGACAAAGTCGACTCCGGCATCACATTCAAAGAAGACCCAGTATCAACCAGCACTTTAGACATAGCATCTTCCTGAAAATTCACTGAAATATGCAGAGCCAAATTATGGTTCCTTCCTTCTTCAGGCAAGTCATCATCACAGAAACTCAGATTGTTGCACGATGTGATATTAGCCACAATACTATCAAACTGATCAACAGTCACATCGTAGTCAACATAAGCTTGATCAAGAATCTTCTGCAAAGACTGCCTATGAGCCTCAGAGCACATCAAGAGTGATAAAACTGATATTTTCGATGGAGTATGCAACAACTGCTCAATAACGTTGTACTTGCTCTTCTTTATCAACTTCAACACCTCATCTTCACTATCACGGAATTGGCCTGATCGGCTAACAACATCCATAATCTGTTTACTTGCACTTGTATCTTCCGCTCTCTTCAGAGGATCCGAAGCATAAACTCTACCACTTCGAGTAACCTTTGTCACATCAGCAATGCTAACCACATACCTTGGAGAAGGAATAGGAACTTCCTTGAAAGACAGAACATTTCTCCTTATCAATTTCTGTACTTCAAACTTCAATGGATAACAATTCTCAACATCGTGTCCCAGGGAACCTTGATGAAAAGCACAGTGAGCCTCTGGCTTATACCACCATGGGATAGACTCTGAAACTGGAGTTGGAGAACATGTTTGCACAAGATTCTTCACAATCAGAGATGGAAGCAAATCTGCATACAACATTGGAATGGGATCAAAACTTGGCTTAGCGTGAACCTGTTGATTACCACCCTGTTGCACAGAAGGTTGTTGATAACGAGACTGATACTTTGGAGTTGTTGGCACAGTTGGAGTCACATTAATCATCGGAGTTACAGAAGCTACATGCTGCTGATGACTATTCTCACGACCACGAGGTCTTCTGTAACTTTCACGAGACACAAAATTAGTCTCACCTTCTTTCATTTTACCAAAGTTGAACCTCCTAGAGCTCTAACCATTTCCACTCTCTTGGCTCAATCGTCCCTCACGGACACCTTCTTCTAGTCGCATCCCCATACTCACCATTTCAGTCAAATCAGAAGGAGCACTAGCTATCATCTTCTCATAGTAGAAAGAACCTAAAGTCTTAAAAAAGATCTTCGTAATCTCTTTCTCTTCTAGAGGAGGAACAATCTGAGCTGCTAGCTCGCGCCATCTCTGCGTATACTCTTTGAAGGTTTCTTTGTCCTTCTAGGACATAGCACGAAGTTGATCTCTGTCTAGTGCCATATCAACATTGTACTTGTATTGCCTAACAAAAGCCTCTCCCAAATCATTGAAAGTCTTGATTTGGCTATTATCCAAACTCATATACCATCTCATGGCTGCACCAGACAAACTATCCTGGAAATAATGAATCAGCAACTGATCATTGTCTGTCTGAGCAGACATCTTTCTACCATACATAATCAAATGACTCAGAGGACAAGTGTTGCCTTTATACTTCTCGAACTCAGGCAATCTGAATTTGTACGAAACTTTGACATTAGGGACCAAACAGAGATCATAAGCATATTTTCCGAACAAATCCTTATGCTTCAAAGCTCTCATCTCCTTCTGTATCTCAACAAAACGGCCTTGAAAATCATCAAGTCTTTCAATCACACCAGCACCTTCACTGGGCTCAGCATGGTAAATCACTTCATCATGGTGCAGAATAGTGTGCATCACAGGCGGTGCAGTAGTCATCACTGGCGGAAGAGTATTAAATGCAACAGTCTTAGGAGGAGGAGGATGATAACCAGCAGGAATGAAATCAACCGGTATGCGCCAAGGTGTGCTAGAAGGCATGCAATAGCGAGGAAAAAGGACAATTTCAGCAAGAATTAATACAGTGACAATCTCAGAGATGATTGTATCATGAACAGGAGAATTAGGAGGAGATGGCTGATTCTGAGCAGCCACCAAGCTTTCCATCATGGCAGTAACTCTTTCCAAGCTTTCCCTCAGATATGCAACTTCTTCACGTAACTCACGATTCTCTTGTTGTAAGGTTTCCGACATCTTCTTCCGATTAGCTCGAGTATCAACTTTGTGAGTCAGCTTGATAGGAGAACTGAATGAAAACCAAGAAACAAACATAAGATCCTTGGAAGACACTCAAAAAGAAAGACCAATGCGGGCATGATGCATGGTATGCGTATGCAAATGCAAAGATTTCAAAGGACTATAAGATGAATTTCAATATTTATAAAGAAACACTTTTTGAAGTACTTAAAAACTCATTCTCATTAAAATCAAAGTAAGGATTACAAGTGAAGTACAAGCCTCAACAATCCTAATACATGAGAGAAAAAGTAAACTAGGCCTAGGGGATCACATTCGAAGAAGATCTGAATCTCGACTGGTAGTTCATGCGAATCCTCTTAATCTCTTTCCTGTACCGATTCTCCATGTCTTCTTTATCCTTCACCAACTGGTCAACAATGGCCTTCCAAGCACAGGATGTAGGAGGAATGGTAGATGGAGTATTAGAGGAAAGTAAATCCTCTCTTAGCCTCTTCGTAACACGCAGCTCAAGTAACTCAATGAGATCATCCTTCTCTTTCAGTTGCTCTTGCATCGTAGTCTTCTCAAGTAGCCATTCTTCTTTCTCTCTCTTCATCTTGTCCAACTCTTCTTGAAGAGAAACCTTCTCATCAACGGGAGGAAGAAAAACAGATAATGGTAGTATAGGAAACAAAGGCTCCTCGGGTGGATAAGTCATCTTGAGCTTGAAAGCCCTAGATCGAACCCACTGGATGTAACACTCGGAGGGAGAAAGGTGTTGTCTTCCCAATTGACCCTTCTCTTTCCGATGAACCGCATTCCAAGAATGCGCAATCCTATTCTTCATTTCTACATGATCTGCACCATTAAGAAAGAAGAAACGGGATAAAGAAAGGCTGTTTGGTATGTCCTTCAAACAATATCCCAATTGTCGCCTAGCAAGAATAGGGTTGTAACTAATTCCCCCATGTATACCAAGAAGAGGTACGTTAGGAAACTCTCCACAACTGTCAATAAGCACTCCAGTATCATAATGGGAACAATACCAAGTCATATCCTTATGAGAAAGAGACATAATCCTTTGAGACCATCTTCGTTTCTCTCTATTATCCTTGAAGACGTCGAACTTTGGTAGGTGTGAAATAAACCACCTATAGAGAAGAGGCGCACAACACACAATATTTCCATCACCTTTGGAGGTCCTATAGTGAAAGGCATGATACATGTCTCCAAGCAAAGTAGGTACCAGATTCTTCTTCAAGAAAATCTGAATGGCATTCTCATCCATAATACCATCTAAGTTAGGAAACAAAATAATCCCATAAATGAGAAAAACAAGAATAGCCTCAAATGCATCCTTATGACCCAAAGTAAGAGAAGTAGAAGCTTTCCCCATCAAGAACTTAGAATTAATACCACAAACACTCCCTTTTGGAAGAAACTTCCCATTAAGATCGGACTCCTTGAGAAAAAGGGCTTTGGCGATGACTTTGGTCGTAAGCTTCTTCTCTAAACCACTGAAAAGAAATTCCTTGTCCAAAATAGGTAAACCCATCCAATGAGAGTACTCCTCCAAAGTCGGCACAAGCTGATAATCAGGAAAGGTGAAACAATGATGCAACAGATCATAAAACTGAGCTAATGTAGGGAGAATCCCCTATGGTACATCGGTATCCAAAATAAACAAGGGCTTTCCATAACATTTCCGGAACTCCTGGATGTCAACCACCAATGATTCTAGCTTTCTCAGCTCTACTATATTAGGATTCTTGAAGGTGTACTTTTTTGTGTTCCTCCTTTCAAAATTCATAACCATAGACATCTGAAAATTTTCAAAAGTTCCTTATGAGTCCCTTGAAATCTCAAAAGCAATGCTCATGAATGCATGAGTGCATGTATGCAACAACCACAAACAAGATCACACAAAGCACACGAGTTTAGGTTCCGAGTCACGCGCATGAAGTCAAGGTAACAGAACACCAACCCACATAGGTAAGTATTAAGGTTTTGTCTTCATTGTACCTGCAGAAAACCAAAAGGGTGCTAACAGAGGTGCCCGGAGTTAACAGTCATCTTTAGAATATTATCGGTACGTTGGATTACTCCCCAACCAATAACATTCTTAAAATAGACCTCGTCCGAGTGTAGTATCGCGTGACAACCACCTTAGGTTTACACCCAGATAGTTTCCGCACTACGTTCCTAAATTGGCTTGGATGGGTTAAGGGTTCTACGGTCCTCAGTATGATCAGCTCAAGGTTGGAAAATAATGCCACGTATGATTACTCATCATGATATTGATAATCCAAGAGAGCATAACCGAGTGGAGATTATCAAATTGATATAGCTTTGGACTACTCCATCGCTTATCGCTTCGAATATCGCCGTCCTATCATAAGTTCACCTCAGATCCGGGTTAGAATCTATCTCACTCATAGAGGATCACCAAACCCGAAACAGAACAAACAAATAATAAACAAATCAAACTAAAGCAGTAAATAAATCAAAGTAGGCCGAATCCACTTAGAGATTACATCCCCAGCTGAGTTACCACTTTTCTGTAGCAGTGAAATCATGAGTGTAAGCTATTAGTTAACTTAACTCAAAGTAAACAGAGTCACCACCGTGCTTTTATTTTATTCCAAGAGGAAAAGGAAAAAAGTGTGAATAAATTCTAATGAATCTAAAAGCAAAAACGCTAAAGAAACACAACAGAGAAACAGGTAAGGGGATAGGTTACACAATGGGAAGGTTTTACGGACCCAAAATGTCTATGGTACTCCATGGGAGCCCTTTGAAAAATTTAATGCTTTTGGTTTGAAAAAGGTTTGTTAAATGAGAGTGGGGGATGAGAAAAGAATTATTTTTTTACATTTTTGTGTTTGGAGAGGTTTACCACCTCATGCCTACGTACCCACAAAGTGCAATGCAAGATCAAAACCCCGTAGTCCGTGGTACAAATAGTGAAAAGGGTGGGGTATGATTAATTTTATTAAGTGAAGAGAATTTGTCATCTTCAAGTGGATAGCCAAACAAATCTACCATGAGAATGAAGGCATGGACTCATACATCATTATGGGGAGGGAGCCAACTCAGATAAACTCAACGAGTATGCCACTAAACCCCCCACAAATTACAAGAGACTCAATTACGTCAAACTACAACCATGGAGATTGAAAGACTTGCGCCCGACTAAATAATAATGACTCACAATCGACACCTTTTTAAAGAAAACAAACAAAAGTGCACAAAGGCACAAAAAAACTTGAATGAGTTTGATTCTTTTTATTTTTTGAATTAAGGTCAACATGATTAGATTCATTGATTTTAAAAGAAAAGAAAAAAAATAAAAGCCACTTGACAAAAGTCAAGGTTTTGGTTTATTAAGGAGGTGGTGATTTTTTTTTAAAAAAAGAATCCTTTGAAAAAGAGAGAAGGTTTTGAAAATTAAAGAATGGGAGGAGATGAAGGGACTATCCTAAAAAAAGAAAAAAAAGGAGATAAAGTAAGAAAGATCTAACCAAACTGTAAACACCCCAAATTTGCCCTCACCCATTCACACCATGGCTTGTGATCTCCTCATATGCATAAACTCAATCATACCATCTCATATCACATTTTTGGTTCACTGCATTGGTTCAAAGTCATCTGCACCTAGGGTTTGTGATCTGAGCAATCCAAGAGCTTCTTGAGCCACTCCAAAGGTCATCAACCACTTAAAAGGGGTCCATGTATGTTCAAGTATCATATTATATCCTCTCAAATTCAAAAATGTCAAAGAATCACAAGAACTGAGAATGGCATGGAAGCAGAGCCAGGTTTGACTGCACAGATGACCTAGGATTAGGGTTTTGGTTTCAGAGGCCATAACTCCAAATGTTTTGGTCATTCTTGTTTCTATTGGTCTCTATATGGTATAGGGAGTATGCATATCAATTTTCATGAAGAAATTCAATGGGGAAGTCATCTGATCAAGGGTTGACTTTCTAAGCAAGTCAGTGCAAAAATCAGGGCATCTGTGGCCCCCAATGACCCAACCAAAGGGTATTCTTCATCATTTTGATTGTATATGATCTTTATTTGATCATAGAAGAAGTTGGAAGTTCACAAAATTGAAGAATTTCAAGTCTTTTGCAAAGTTGACTTTTGGGGAAAGTTTGACTTTTAATGAAATTGCCATTTTAGGAAACTTTTTCAACCCTTACTTTTTGATTCAAAAATGCTTCAAATGGAAAAACTTTGGTCATGAAAGTTGTAGAATGGATCATTCCCTTTTCAAAAAGTACAAGAACATGACCTAATTCATTTTGGATCAAAAGTTATGGATTGTCAAAGTTGGCTAAAATCACAAAATTTGAAGTTTTCTACCAAAGGGACATTTTGCAAAATGGTTTGTTCAAGTGTTCTAAAGGCCTCAAATGTGTATCATTTCCACACAACATGATCATGTGACCTATAATGTTCAGAATGGGCCAAGGGATCACACATTTTTATGGCTTATGGAGCAAGATTTTTCATAAGAAGCAAAAGTGAACCAACTTGCAAAACTCATCATAAGTTACAATCCACTTGCTTGCTGACTTGCTGATCAATCCTAGGGTTCTCCCCACATCATGATGCGCAGGACGCACCTTTTGTCCTTGGCTAGCAAGTAGCCCATGCTTCTCTTACACAACTTTGACATTTTGGCAACTTGAGCCATACCTATCACAAAAGCACACATCACCTCATCTGACCTATCACAATTGTTTATGCAAATCAAAAGAAAGCCAAAGCATACAAAACACAGGCCTGAAACCATCCATAACACAACATTCTCATTTTCACACCATCTTGCAAAAGATTTCTAAACTGCTTGCACAAACCTCAAACACACAAACCAACTTCACAAACCATCTCACCATGCTTCACTGAACACAAACCAACCCTTAAAACAGCCTGAAAGCCACTGAATCAAAGATACGATTTCTGCCCCTCATTGAGCAGAACTTCAGCCATCTTTCAAACCAGCCATTGCAAACTTCAAACAAGCCTTGAAAGCTTCTCAGGAGGTCCAGGGGAGTTGATTGCAAGCAAGACATCAGCCAGAAAGTGCCAGAAACTAAAGCTTCGATTCAGGTAGCCATGGAAATTCATTTTTCCAGAACTCTCTTTTCTTGTTTCTAAATGATAAGGCATGCTTCCCTGAGTTCACTGAACCTTTTACTTTTGAAAAAGATTGAGAAATGAGGTTGTATTGTGTTTCTGAAATTTTGGCAGTTTTTGATGTTTGATTCGTATCTTGTTCTTGAGTAGAAATAAATGGAATTTGTTGCTGGATTGTTGTTTAGGGAGTTTAGTTGAGTTGATCTGGAGAGTTTGGCATGATTTCATGGCGTTTTGAGAGAGATTGAAAGATGAGCTAGCCGGAGAAGATGACCGGAACCACTGTTCCGGTCATCTGAAAGTAATTAGAGCTGGATTAGGGTTTGATCATTAATTAACGGAATTTGAATTCTGGCCGTCCAGATGCGCACGCCAGTCAACTCCCGCGTGTGTATGTTTGAATCCTGACCCTTTGATTTGCATACTTTTCTATTTTTCAGTTTTAATTCATTATTATTTTCATTTTATTTCATTTCTTTTCTATGATTTATTTAAAATAGTAAAACAATTTTAAAAATTATGAAAATTTTTGTACAAACTTTTATGAATTTTTAGAAACCAAAAACATTTTTATTTTTATTTTTTGCATTAAAAATATTTTTTAAATCATTTAAAAGTTTATTTTTAATTAATTAATGAGAATTAATTAATAAAAAATGCTTTTAGGTATTTAAAAATCACTAAAAAATTGATGAAACCTTTAAAAACATTTAGAAACATTGTCCAACCATCAAACCAAATTTCTTTTTTGATCTTGATGCATTTTGACAATTTTCCATGGAATTAATTCAATTTCAGGGCATTATTTTGATCCAAACTTCAAAAAATCATTTCTGCCTAACCATTGAGAGTTGGACTTTGATTCTTTTTGCATTGCATTTTGTTTGGCATGTAGTTTGTAGGATTAAATTGTAATGAATTGATCTTGCATTTCCCATTTGTTTGACATTTTTCTTGTCAAGGTACCCTAAAACCCTAGAAATCTTAGAAAAATCATAACCTTCACTAGGTTAAGAATTGGATCCCCTCCTTTGGGCAGTGAGTTTGTATAGGTTTAGGGTTATCTTGAATGCATTTTCAATTTTTTATCATGATGTTTGCTTCTGGTTTTGATTTTTGTTTGTTGCATTGGTCATAAACCCTAATTTGGGCTTTCATTTGCATTCATCTTGCATTTGCTTGCATACCATGACTTGCCATAGCATTTTGTGCATCCATTTGATTCATTAGACATCTTAAGACATATTAGAAGCATGTTTGATCATTACATCTTTCATTTGCCACTTTGTATGCCATTTGCATTCCATAAATTTTCATGTATGTTCATGGTTCTAAACTTGCTTCTCTTGCATCCATTTGTTTGTATGATCATCCTCATGCCTTGATTCATGTTTGTATCATCTCATAACATCATTATCATCACATACATTCTTCTGGTTTTGGTTTGCACCATGTCATTTCATCTCATTTTGCATTGCATTGCATTCCTTTCACTAACTTTTCAGGTGGTAAGTCATTTTGAGAAGTGAATTTGCCTTCACTTCTCACAACTTCTTTTCATCTCCTCTTATGCATCCTTGCTGCATTTTGTTATGTGTTTGAGATTGAGCTTGATCTTTCTTCTTCATCTTACTTTCTTTCTTCAAGTGACTTGTCTTCTTAAGTGAAGCAAGTTACTTTGCTTCTCTTTTGCTCCTTTCATCTGCTTCCTGGTGGTTCCATTGAAGATTTCTATTGTAAACCTCACAAACCTTAGGAACAACCAAGCATGACAATGATTAGGGTTTTGATTAGTCCCCCACTTAGTTTTTACCTTTGTGTCTCATTGAGTCTTCTCCCCTCATCTCATAATCAGGGACTAAACCCTAAAGGCTTTAAGGCTTTGTGATTAAGCTTATGCCTGCATCCTTCTATTAGGATGGAGTGTATAACTTTAATCCTAAGTGTTAAACCCTTAATGTGTTTAAATCTTTTAATCAATCCACTTAATAATCATCAAGACATCAAGCTTGTAACTTGGGCCTTACATTAGGGTTCTAATTCTTCCTTAATTGGTTAAGAAGGACTAACCCTAGTGTTAATGGACAAGTCCCCCTCAAGTTGTCTTATAAACCCTAAAAATCATTTCTTTATCATATCATTAACTAAAATCCAATTAATAAAGGCTTTGTTTTGTCATGAGGTTAATCCCTAATCATGGATTAAGTTGAGGAGCTTTCCTCAGCTTAAACACTCTCATCTATTATCCTTCTATTAGGATGGTGTAATGAGTCTGTTTAATCCCTGATTATGGCTTAATCTCATTACTTAACACTAAATAAAAACCACAAAAACATCTAAATAATCACAAGTAGGTTAATGATCTTAATCCTACACCAAAGGTGATTAGGTGTGAGAAGCTGACTTCACACTTAAGGTATTCTCATTACCCCTAATCAGAGGGAGGATGTGATGAGTTTACTAACCCATTGGTTTAGGCTTAAGCTCATTAACTTATGACAAACTTTCAAAAGCAATAAAAGACTGAAAACTCAAAAACAAACAATAATCGTCTCCTCCGGGATTCTTTTCACACCATCTTCACTCATAAACGAGAACTCGCTTCTTTCGTCTAATGCAATACAGTTTGCATCTGAGCCAGACAGGTCATACACTTGAGCATAGGCAAGCAAGCAGTTCACCAGTCAATTCATCTTTCAGTCTCTTTGGGTCGAACTACGGTGTTCTGACTTCCTCATTGCACGAGAGGATACGTAGGCATAACTTAACAGTTATCGAACAAAAGTCTCTGTATATTCCCCCTCTTTCAGCATCATTCTCTTAGCCTCATGATCATGAGCATACTCTCATCCTTACACTGACACTGTATATATCACACTTTGCACTTCTTTTACACTGACACCTGTACACCTTTTCCAGCTCTCTTTATACACAAATTGCACTGACACTACCCCTTTAAACACAAATCTTTTAAACGTGGATCCCGTCGAGTACGACGGACAATCTGGGTGCTAATACCTTCCCAGGTTGTAACCAACCCCCTTTCTCAGTCTCTCTGGTTCGCAACCGTCTTATCCATGTCTTTCTAGGTCTATGCAGCATTGCCTTTCCTCCGGCATAAAAATGCCTAGCTGGCAACTCTTTTCATTCCCTGTGAGTTCACTCCTGTGTGTTCTCACACCCCCCTTTTCGCCGACCGTTCGCGTCTGTACCTCATTTGAGCCCAGTCTCATCTTTTGGGAGCGACAGCTTGGCGACTCTGCTGGGGAACCTTATACTGTAACCAGGGCTTCTGGTTCTTTTTGTGGGTTCCTCCTAGCGTTTGTTTGATTTGTGTTTACTGGGGTGTTATGTGTTATTTGTGTTGTATATTTATTTTGTTTATGTACAGTTGTTTATCTGCTTTCTTTACAGCTTTACATATATCATACTGTCATACTGTGCTGGCTGGATCTGGTTTTGTGCTTTGGTGGGTGGGTGTTCTATTGAGAGTTGAGGTCCTATACCTGGTACCTGAGTGACACCTAGGCTAGAGTGGTTCATGTTCTTTCCCATTCCATTTCGGTCTGGTGCGGGAATATGAAACACGGTTCAGATATGGGTTTCTTCTTGAGAACTCTGTGCTACAGATTTCCTGTAGTACTAGGGCTATCTGGGAAGCCTGCTAAGTCTGGATGACCTTTAGTATTGACCTTCAGAAACTGAGGTGAATTAGAGGAGGACTTTTTATGGTTATTGTAAACACTGTACCTCCGGGTTAGAAGTGTTTACACTTCTCATAACTGATCCAAGTATGAGGATCCTTGTTTTAGAACACCACCTGTGAGGGGGTTGGGTTGTTTACAGGTTTGCAGGTACCCTTGACCTCAGCATACCCTGTTACTTTGTTTTGATTAAGAGTACTCCATCTTGGAACAATTCTTGTGATTTTTAACCCTGGACATGTGACTCTTTATTTGAGTCCCCCACCTTGGTTACTGGGCTTATGAACCTCCATCTGGATTTCTTGAACATACATGGACTTATATCAGAGCACTTGATCAGATCCAGCTTGATCACAAACCCTTGCATATCATTTGCATACATCACCATTGCATCATTTTAACATTTGCTTATTTGTTTTTCAGGGTATCCATCATATATTTTGGCTTGGTTTTGACCCCTTCATTTGCATAGACTTATCTTCATCAGTATCTGCTTCAGCTATCCCCATCTGCTACCTGCTTCAGTCACCTGCATCACCAGTCTCAGCCTGTCAGTGGCCCTTCTTCTAGTATCAGTCATCATCAGCATCTGTCTCAGCTTTTCTTCAGCAACATGGCAC
This sequence comes from Lathyrus aphaca, assembly GCA_963966055.1. NCBI lineage: Eukaryota > Viridiplantae > Streptophyta > Magnoliopsida > Fabales > Fabaceae > Lathyrus > Lathyrus aphaca. The sequence goes on from OZ014522.1 coordinate 80,656,200, forward strand.
CCAAGAAGAGTAACATCTCCTACCATTTCTTTGAACCTGAGTTGGCTAACATCAGAAAGGTCCAGGCCTTGATTACTCTAGACCATATACCAATGTTCAAAGAACATTATGGAGGCATACTTGATGTGGTTATGGATTTGGACCCTTCCCAGAGGAGCTTGATTCATACTTGCCTGCAGTTCTATGATCCCCCCCTGAGGTGCTTCACCTTTCAGGATTTTCAGTTGGGGCCTTTATTAGAGGAGTATTCATCATTGGTTGGTGTACCTGTCAGGGGTGGAGTCCCTTTCAACCCTGAGATGGCTTTTCCTAGTAATGAAGAGGTGGCAAAGGCCTTGTATCTGGAACCAGTTCTGATTGGGCAGAATATGGCTACCAAGGCTGGAATCTCAGGTCTACATTTGGATTTCTTGACTTCTCAGGCCATCCTGAAGGCCTCTTTGGGAGAGTGGAAGGCAGTCTGTGCTTTGTTGGCCCTTAGCATATATGGGGTCATACTTTTTGCAGACGAGCCTAAATTTATTAGCAAGAATGCCATTCACCTTTTCATTCTGAGGAACCCAGTGCCCACCTTACTGGGAGATTTCTACTACTCTATCCACCAAAGGAATGAAAAGTAGAGAGGGAGATTGGTGAGATGCTGTGCTCCCCTATTCCATACCTGGCTGCTCAGACACCTGCCCAAGACTGATGCATTCTTGAATCCTCACCAGCAAAAGAATTGGGCTAGAAGACTCATTTCTTTGACCTCAGCTGACATTAGGTGGTGCACTCAGAGCACCAAAGGCAGGGACATCATTACTAGTTGTGGGCAGTTCCCCAATGTACCCCTGATAGGAGTGAAGGGTTGCATCAACTACAACCCTTTGTTATTCAAAAGACAATTGGGCTATGCATTGGTCCACACTCCTAGAGCACAAGATTTGGCTGAGACCCTTTATTGCGAGATTAAGCCTAATCTAGCCATTGTTAGGCAAGCATCCTGGGCTTGGGACAATGTCCAGACCAAGGGGATGGCCATTCTGGGGAGATGCAACAATGTGGCCTCAGCCCAGTACTATGAGTGGTCTCATGCCCGGGCTCAAATTTCTGGGATGCCCTTCACTATCGAGGATGCACCTGGGTCATCCACAGCACCACCTCCAGCCACTGTCAGCTTAGAGGAGTTTGAGAAACTGAAAGAGAGGAATGAGAATCTGACTCAGGCTCTACAGAAGACCCTCTGGGAGAGGAGTGATGGTCGTTTGGACATCGAAAGGTTAGAAAAGCTAAAGGAGGAGCATCTAGCCAGGATTGAGAAGTCAGAGGATTACATCAAGAAGTCAAGGGCTGGAGAGCAGATCTTGAAGAATGCCTGCAAGGAGGCTCAGTTCCAAAAGGCCAGGACTGATTTGTATCTGAAAGAGAGTCAAGCTAGGTGGGTCAGGATCACCGAAGCTCGTACTCAGGAAGATAAGAGGACTCAGGACAAGATTGAGCAGTTGGAGGCTAATGCAAAGGAGCAACAGGAAGCCCTGCTGGCAGCCCAGAAAGAGATCTCAGAGTTGAAGATTAGAGCTGGTGTGAAGAGGTCAAAGGACCAGAGTCGACACAAGAAGCTAACTGCATCTGTTACTACTAGGAATCTCCTTATCAGGAACCTTACAGAGCGTCCAGCTGATCCGGTGACTGAAGCACTTCTAAAGGAAGTTCAGGAGGATGAGTTTGGTCTTGGTGTCTGACTTTTGCTCGTTGTTGTTATCATTTCATTGTACTTTTCTTTTCTCTTGTTGTATTTGGACCCCTCAGAGGGCATATATTGTAAAAAGAAACAAACTATGTATCATTTACTTTTTGTAATATATGTGTTGGTTTGTTTTTATCTGAGTTCTTCAAGCAACATCAAAAGCATCTTCCTCAGGGGTCTGGAAAGGTCAAAACCAAGTGCCAAGCCGGATACTTTGGAATCAAATAAGCATACTGCATTGCATACTAACCTTTTGTTTTATTTTGTAGGTTTTTATTTTGTTTGTTACTAACTCTGTTGTGATTCAGGAACTATTGCTCGACGTCGGATGTTCCCACTCAACCGTCCACACAGATATCCTACCCGCAACAACCTTCCGGGTATACATATGGACCAGGTACAACAGGATCTTACAGAGGTCAGGAACCAATTGGCCAATGAGAGATTGGAAATGAGGAATCAGATGACTCAGTTTATGGAGGTGATGAATGGATTGGCACAGAGCCAAGAAAGATTAAGAGCTTTGGTAGAAAGGCAGACTCAGGAAGACCCCCATCTGGGGACTGGTGGGACAAGCAACAATGAGAGGGTTCAGCCTCATATCAACCCACCTGTATTTGGACCCCACCTTCATCCAGAGATCAACATCCCTACTAATGTACAAGGGAATGCTACTACAGGTAGGGTACTGCAAGAAGACCCCCAGGAAGATCAGTTCACAGTGATGGGAGCTGGGGATGAAGCCTATGACAGAAGGCTAGATGAAATTGCTGAAAAATTAAGGTCCTTGGAGTCTCAAAACTCCTTGGGTTTTGATGTCATGGATATGGGCTTAGTGGAAGGGGTCAGGATTCCCCACAAGTTTAAACCTCCGTGCTTTGAGAAGTACAACGGAACCTCCTGTCCACGGACCCACCTGCAATCTTTTCTAGGGAGGCTGAAGGCATACACCATGGATGAAAAGCTATGGATGTTTTATTTTGAGGATAGCTTAACGGGAGCTTCAAGGGAATGGTACTCTCATTTGACTAGAGCAACCATCAGGTGTTGGAAGGATTTGGCTGAGGCCTTCATTAGACAATACCAGTATAATTTGGATATGGCTCCCAACAGGACCCTCCTGATGGGAATGTCACAATCATCTAGAGAAAGCTTCCGGGAGTACGCCCAGAGGTGGAGACAGCTTGCTGCTGCTGTCCAGCCACCCATGTCAGAGAGGGAGATGGCCGACATGTTTATGAACACCCTCCAAGGGACATACATTGATAGGCTAGCTTCCTTTTCTTCTACCAGCTTTGCAGATGTAGTTATAGCTGGAGAAAGAATTGAGAGCCTATTAAAGTTGGGCAAAATTTCTGACAACGGTGCTAGCTCATCCAGCAACCCAAGAAAGCCTTTTGTAGGCCCAAGGAGAACTGGTGAGACTAATGCTATCCATACCAGCAGGGGAAGACCCCAGTATGTTCATAGGTCTGTGGCAGCAGTCACCATTCCCGCTCCAATTCATCCTCAACCAGCATACCAACCGCAGCAACCATCTCACTACCAGCAACAAACTCAGTATCCACCTCAGAGAAATTATAACAACAACAACACCAACAACAACAATCAGCAAAGACCGTATCAACAGAGACCATCTCAGGCCAATAGGGTGATCGATCTGATCCCTATGCCTTATGCCACATTATTGCCACAACTCCTGAAACTCAACCTGGTTGAGCTAAGGACATTAGCACCTCCAGATCCTGCCAGTCTGCCCAGAAATTATGACGCCAGCGCCAGATGTGCTTTTCACTCAAATGCACCTGGCCACAGTACAGAGAAGTGCAGAGCTTTGCACATGAAAGTACAGGACTTGGTAGATTCTAAAGCTCTAAACTTTGCACCACCACCAAATGTTAACAAGAACCCTATGCCAAACCACGGAGGACCCAGAATCAATGTTATTGAGGAAGATAAGTCGTCTTACTTAATAACCAGTGTGGGTCAGATTCGGACACCCTTGGTGGAGATTAAGGCTCAACTCCTTGAATGTCAAATGTTCCCTGGATGTGAGCTAGGATGTGCTTATTGCAACATTTCAGTGAATGGGTGTGATAACTTGAGAGATGGCATAGATGGTCTCATCCAGAGTGGCCTGCTTCAAATCACAACATCAATACCTACCAATCCAGCAATCTCCTTAACAACAATTCCCGAGTCTTCTACAACTGCAACAACAATTGTTCCAAACAACTCTTCAGTTTCATCAACAAATGCTTCATCTGTTACTTCAAAGGACCAAATATCAACAAACATCCCTTTTACAACTTCAGCACCCCTTCATTCAGAATCTCCTACAACAGCAACACCCATCCATTCAACAGTGTCTCCTACAACATCAACAGCAAACAATGAAAGTGTCTCAACAGTTACAATTTATTATGATCCTGCAAATGATTCTGCCTACAACTCACAAAATGCCACTCCTATCAGAGCACCAGTCACAATATACTATGATCCACATACTATCATGGTCTCTTCTGCAGCTGCTATCAGTCCAGTCACTATCACGGTGCCTGGACCAGTACCCTATGAAAGCAGTAATGCCATTCCTTGGCATTACGGCTCCGATCTATACTGCGAAGGACAGAAAATCACTTTGGAATCATCAACTTCTTCACCACAAATAGACAATGTGGGGGGAGGCGGAGGCTTCACTCGAAGCGGACGTCTCTTTGCCCCACAAATTCCAAGACCCAGTGCCGAAGCAGAAGCTGCTGCCAAGGCAAAAGGGAAGAGCATGGTGCAAGAAGAGCAAGCTGCTAAAGAAGCTCTAAAAACCCCTTTCGATCAAGAGGTTGATGAATTCATGAGAATCATCAAGAAAAGTTATTATAAGATAGTGGACCAGCTTCACCAGACACCTTCCAAGATCTCCATTTTATCATTGCTAATGTGCTCCGAGGCTCACCGGAACGCATTATTAAAAGTCTTGCACGCAGCTTATGTGCCAGAGGAGATTACGGTCAATCAGTTGGAAGCTGTAGTTGGAAATGTCAACGCTAGTCATGGACTAGGATTTACCAACACTGATTTGACTACGGAAGGCCGCAATCACAATAAGGCTTTGCACATTACCATGGAGTGTAAGGGTGCAGTCCTTTCCCATGTACTGGTAGACACAGGGTCATCCCTCAATGTCTTACCTAAAAAAGCCCTTGTGAAGCTGGAGTATGAAGGATTGGCATTACGCCCCAGTAACCTGGTAGTGAGAGCCTTTGACGGTTCTAAGAGATCAGTTCTGGGAGAAATTGAGTTGCCTATAATGATTGGCCCACAAACTTTCAAAACGACCTTCTACGTGATGGACATTCATCCGGCCTACAGCTGTTTGTTGGGTAGACCTTGGATTCACGCCGCTGGCGCAGTTACGTCTACCCTTCACCAGAAGTTAAAATTCGAGTGGGAGGGCCAAGTCGTTACTATTTGTGGAGAGGAAGATATTTTTGTTAGCCATCTGGCTACATACAAATACATTGAGATGGATGGGGAGATCCACGAAACTATGAGTCAAGGGTTTGAGGCCTTGAACATAAATGAAGCATCCGCTGTACCTGGAACCTCAATGACATCTTATGAACAAGCCCGGAAGGTTGTTGAAGAAGGGACTGCCCGAGGCTGGGGCAAGTTGCTGCCCGTAGAGAAGAAGGAGGATAGATTTGGGTTGGGTTACAAACCAACTCAACAAGATCAAGCAGAGGCTGCTAAGAAGCCCAATTTTGTCAGTGGGGGGATGCTCACCCCCGATGCCGTGAACAACTTGGAAGACGAGGATGCAAGCGACCGCAACCTGGAGAGTTGGATCCGTCCAAAGATCCCGGGGAGCAGTATCTCAAACTGGTCTTCCCAGGAAATTATAAGAGTTACTCCTGCAGAGTAATTATTATTTCCTGTGTTTTTGAGCATGCATCAAGTCTTGCATCTTGCCCAAAGATGACAAGATTCATTTTGTAATCGGGCCATCTGTAATTTTGTGCAACAAGATTAATCAATGAAATATCAGACATCTTTTGCAAATGAGTCTTTTTTTTCTTTTTCGCTCACTGTTTTTCCATTTTTCTTTTTGTACAAAAAAAAATGGCAATGTTTTCAAAATGACGACTTTATTTCACTTTTCTAAAATAAGATTAAAATCAATCACTAAAACGAACAAACTGAACCCTTGCAGAGAGTGCCTTCCAGATCGCACCGACAACAGCACGGCTATGACTTCGTATGACTTTGACAATCCAATCAATCAAGCTGATGAAGGGGTTGAAGAAGATTACGAGCTTCCTGAAGAGCTAGCCAGATTGTTGAGACAAGAGGGAAAGGTTATCACTCCTCATCAGGAGGAGGTCGAAACGATTAATCTCGGTACAAATGAAGACGTGAAAGAGGTTAAGATCGGGGCCTGCTTACAAGACTCAGTGAAGAGACAACTGATTGACCTGCTTCAGGAGTATGTGGATGTGTTTGCTTGGTCTTACCAAGATATGCCAGGGTTGGACACCGACATTGTTATGCACAAGCTGCCTTTAAGAGAAGATTGCCCGCCGGTTAAACAGAAATTGCGCCGCACTCGCCCAGACATGGCAATGAAAATCAAAGAGGAGGTACAGAAGCAGTGGGATGTCGGGTTCCTTGCTGTAACTAGCTATCCGCCGTGGGTTGCTAATATAGTACCTGTGCCTAAGAAAGACGGCAAAGTAAGAATGTGTGTTGACTACCGGGATCTGAACAGAGCCAGCCCGAAAGATGACTTCCCATTACCTCACATTGATGTATTGGTTGATAATACGGCTCAGTTCTCGGTGTTCTCCTTCATGGACGGATTTTCAGGATACAACCAGATCAAGATGTCACCTGAAGACATGGAGAAGACCACTTTCATTACACCCTGGGGCACATTCTGTTACAAGGTGATGCCATTCGGACTGAAGAATGCTGGTGCAACATATCAACGGGCTATGATGACATTATTCCACGATATGATCCATAAAGAAATCGAATGTTATGTGGATGACATGATTGCCAAGTCCCTCACTGAAGAAGACCACCTGGTAAATCTGCTGAAGCTATTCAAGCGTCTGAGGAAGTACCAACTGAAGTTGAATCCCAACAAATGCACATTCGGGGTGCGATCTGGTAAGCTGCTGGGATTTATTGTAAGCAAGAAAGGGATTGAAGTTGACCCAGATAAAGTCAAAGCCATTCAAGAAATGCCTGCACCAAAGTCAGAAAAAGAAGTTCGAGGGTTCTTAGGACGATTGAACTACATTTCACGGTTCATATCTCACCTTACAGCAACCTGCGAACCCTTGTTCAAACTGCTAAGAAAAGAACAAACGGTCAGGTGGAATGAAGACTGCCAGAAGGCTTTTGACAAGATCAAAGAATACTTACAAGAGCCTCCGATCCTTATGCCTCCAGTTGAAGGAAGACCTCTGATAATGTACTTGACAGTATTAGAAGAGTCGATGGGGTGCGTGCTGGGCCAGCATGACGAGTCTGGTCGAAAAGAGTATGCAATATACTACCTAAGCAAAAAGTTTACCGACTGTGAACAACGTTATTCACTGCTCGAGAAAACTTGTTGTGCTTTAGCGTGGGCTGCTCGCCGACTGAGACAGTATATGTTGACCCACACTACTTTATTGATCTCAAAGATGGATCCAGTTAAGTACATCTTTGAGAAGCCAGCACTTACCGGACGGGTTGCAAGATGGCAAATGATCCTCACAGAATATGACATCCAGTACACATCTCAGAAAGCCATCAAGGGCAGTGTATTGTCTGATTATCTTGCTGAGCAACCCATTGATGATTACCAGCCTATGAGGTTTGACTTCCCCGATGAAGACATCATGTTCATAAAAGCAAAAGATCATGAAGAGCCTGTTCACACTGAAGGGCCCGACCCGGAAGAAGAATGGACTATGATGTTTGATGGGGCTGTTAATATGAATGGTCGTGGTGTTGGTGCAGTACTCATTACACCTAAAGGAGTTCATATGCCTTTCTCGGCAAAGCTTACCTTTAACTGCACTAACAACGAAACTGAATACGAAGATTGCATTATGGGTCTTGAGGAAGCCATTGACCTCAGGATCAAGACATTGACTGTATTCGGAGATTCAGCTCTGGTAATCAATCAAACCAACGGCAAATGGTACACACACCAGGATCATCTAATACCTTACAGGGATTATACAAGGAGGTTATTGACTTTCTTCACAACAGTCAAGCTTGAGTATATCCCTCGGGACGAGAATCAGTTCGCAGATGCTCTGGCCACCATTTCATCCATGATCAAAGTGCAAGCTGCCAACTTTGTACCTCAAATTTCAGTGTCCAGACTTGACAGACCAACATATGTGTTCGCAGCAGATGTTGTTAAAGATGATAAGCCTTGGTTCCATGACATTAAGTGCTTCTTGGAGGATCAGACATACCCGCCTGGGGCATCTTCCAATGATAAGAAGACTTTAAGAAGGCTTGCTGGTAGTTTCTTCTTAAACACTGATGGTTCCCTATACAAGAGAAACTTTGATATGGTACTCCTCAGATGCGTTGATAGAACAGAAGCAAACTTGTTGATGCACGAGGTGCACGAAGGATCCTTTGGTACCCATGCTGGAGGACATGCAATGGCCAAGAAATTGCTAAGATCAGGTTATTACTGGATCACAATGGATGCCGACTGTTGTGCCTACGCCAGAAAATGTCATAAATGCCAGATTTATGCAGATAAGGTGCATGTGCCTCCCAATCCTTTGAATGTGATGTCGTCACCCTGGCCCTTTGCTATGTGGGGCATTGACATGATTGGCAAGATTGAACCGACTGCTTCAAACGGCCACAAATTCATCCTGGTTGCTATTGACTATTTCACCAAGTGGGTCGAGGCAGCTTCATATGCAAACGTCACAAGGCAAGTGGTAGCCAGATTTCTGAAGAAAGATATCATCTGTCGATATGGAGTTCCCGAACGAATCATTATTGACAATGGTTCCAACTTGAATAACAAAATGATGGCAGAGCTATGCCGGGACTTCAAGATCCAACACCACAATTCTTCTCCTTACAGGCCAAATATGAATGGCGCTGTTGAGGCAGCTAATAAGAATATCAAGAAGATTGTGCAGAAGATGGTAGTCACTTACAAAGACTGGCATGAAATGCTACCATTTGCCTTGCATGGGTACCGCACGTCAATCAGAACATCCACTGGGGCAACACCGTATCAGCTTGTGTATGGTATGGAAGCAGTCCTACCTGTTGAAGTTGAATTACCCTCCCTACGGGTACTGATGGATGTTAAGCTGAACGAAGCAGAATGGGTCCGATCCCGATACGAACAACTGAGTCTGATTGAAGAGAAAAGATTGGCTGCAATCTGTCATGGGCAGTTGTATCAGAAGAGAATGAAGAAAGCCTTCGATTAGAAAGTCAGGCACCGAGAGTACCAAGTAGGAGATCTTGTGCTGAAAAGAATCCTCCCTCCTCATACAGACCACAGGGGCAAGTGGACTCCGAACTATGAAGGACCATTTGTAGTAAAGAAAGTTTTCTCTGGTGGAGCACTGATGCTCAGCACTATGGATGGTGAAGACTTCCCGTCCCCTGTGAATTCAGATGCAGTTAAAAAATACTTCGCATAAAATGACCCGCCGGACACAAAAACAGAATGTAAGTCCAGGCAAAAATAGGGCATCCCGGCAAGTCAAAAACAGAATAAAAGACTCGGGCAAAAGTAAGGGAAAATAAACAAAAAATGTACACCCGCTGAGTTGAAAAGCCGCATTGGACAACTCAGGCAAAAATGGGTAGCCCGATGGATTGAAAACCCGAAAGGGCGATCCATGCAAAATAAGGGAATAAGCGAACAACTGCATTTTGAATTCGTCTGTATCACCTACAACTTGGTAAACTTCGAAAGGATCAAGCTTCTGTCAGAATCAGCCTTCTTCAGAAAGCAAGACAAGAAGAACGTCAAATGTCATGCGAGTCAAAGCAGAAGGGAAGCTCCTTGAAGCGTCGACAACATTGCCAGCATTTTGTTCCTCAATTTGTAACAATCTCCTCATTATATGTTTCTTTGACTGTATCTTGCCAATTCAGGGCACATGAATTAATAAAATCAGATTTTCAGTCATGTTTCGCCCCGTACACTTCATTTTCATTTGCAAAAATGTCTGGTGTCCTTAAAATACTGATTGCATAAATACAGATGCTTTTCTTCTAAAAAAAAATAAATGCTTGTAGGGAATATACTTACTCTCGGGAGTGTCTAACTCCTATGACGGAATCCGGTAAGGGATACCTCGGGATCACTTGTGCGTTTCTCTGTCTTTTCAGGATTGCAGGTACTCAAGGCACAACATGGGGCATGTAGGCCTCATCCCGGCAAGCCGGCAAGTCAACACCCGGTATTAGCACTCAAAAGTGTTTTCTCCCCAACCAAGTTGCCACTTGTTGTTTCTCCCCAGCCGAGGTACCAATCATTCTTCTTCCTCAGCCAGGTACAAAAGCCAGGGAATCGTCTCCCCACAGAGTTTCAGCCTCAATCCAGAAGAGCAACGCATGAAGGAATCACAACAGAGTGACGAAAAGCTTCTACAAACCCCAGCTGGGTCTCTCACTTATTGGAATAGGTCTATCATTGACCCGTTTCCCCAAGCAGATACATCTCATCAGATCTAACAACGATCTCATCCCCAGCTGGGACGTTCATCTCGACAGATCGACCAGAGATCTTCACAGCAACGGGATCTGAATCCCGAATTGGTATTTTTGCATAATCATGGCATTCGCATCATACTCACCCCACAAAGCGTAGCATTCCGTCTAAAACGGAGCATTACGACAAAAATCAAACATATTGCATAATCATAAGCCATGATCCGAAACAAGCACTTGTGAATAATGACAATCCATCAAAAATATACAGAAAACCCCCCAGATTCCCCAACAGAGAGCTAAAGATAAAGCAGTTGCCTTACACTCCCGAACACCCGAATATACTCCTTTTTGGCACCCGTCCGTGTCATATCCCCAGCAGAAAGTCAAAGCGTCCCCTTTGCACTCACAGATACTTGTATATAATTTTCTTGACACTCGTCCGTGTCACTTTCCCCAGCACAGCAACATAAACACTTTGTATATCAGATATTTGTTTATACTATACTCTTCTCCTTTTGACACTTGTCCGTGTCACCCTCTCCAGCAAGTTAAACACCCATCTATACACCACTCGCACTTATTACCCTTATGCAGATACTCGTCCGTATCTTGTATACACCATTTATATCCCCGCAGATTCAACACTCGTCTGTGTTCTTTGTTAACCCGTTGGTACTCGTCCGTATCATCATCTCAGAGCATGCGTCAAGCGTTTGTTTCTACCTGATACTCGTCCGTATCATAGTCTTGAGGATGCTCGTCCGCATCTTTAATCCATACACCGTGTCGAACACTTTTGTCTTCTTGAATATAGATACTCGTCTGTGTCTACTATTCCCCAGAAGAGTCCCCTCAGAATCAACACTCGTCCGTGTTCCTTGTTAACCAGTTGATACTCGTCCGTATCATCATCTCGGAACACGTGTCAGTATTTGTTTCTAATCGATACTCGTCCGTATCGTAGTCTTAAGGATGCTCGTCCGCATCTTTAATCTATACACAAACATCTAAACACTTATGCTTTTTTTTCTTTGATGTAAACACTCGTCCGTGTTTACTATATCCCCAGTAGATCGCCAACAAAGCAAAATTTCTTTTCTATCTGACATTCGTCCTATGTCATGACAAACCTTGAGAGCAGACGTACCCTGCTAGGTGATCGTCCTTCACCTCTTGATGATCATCCTTCATCATGCTCATCCGATGGCCGTCCCCATCGTTGATCTTTTATCCGGCATTCGTCCTATGTCGTGATTTTTAGCAGCCGTCCCCTGCTAAGGTGATCGTCCTTCACCTTTTTGATGATCGTCCTTCATCATTTTATCCGATGGCCGTCCCCATCGTTGATCTTGTTATCTGACATTCGTCCTATGTCATGATAAACCTTGAGAGCAGTCGTCCCCTGCTAGGTGATCGTCCTTCACCTCTTGATGACCGTCCCTCATCATGCTCGTCCGATGGCCGTCCCCATCGTTGACCTTCTATCCGGCATTCGTCCTATGTCGCGATATTTTCGGCAGCCGTACCCTGCCAGGTGATCGTCCTTCACCTTTGATGACCGTCCCTCATCATTATTTCATTTATTCTTTAACCCGATGGCCGTCCCAGTCGTGGTCCCTTTTCCTTTTCCTGATGATCATCCTTCATCAGTTTAGCCCGATGGCCGTCCCCATCGTTGGTTACTTTATGAACTTGATGGCCGTCCCCATCATCTTTTCATTAATCCCCAGAGAAGCTTATAACTTTACTTGATGGCCGTCCCCATCATGTTCCCTTTTATCTCCAGCATGTCGGCCGTCCCCGTCATTGCTCTTTACCCAGCAGTCGTCCTCTGCTCGACGGTCGTCCTCCGTCGCCCACACCTTACAATTTACTTTATTTTCCTTTACAATCTATATCCCTTTTCTTCTTCATTCTGTGAGTGCAAATTTTGGACTGTCTTTGGTATTCAACCACAAGTTATCTTGTTCGCTTGTTAAGCCGTTGCTTACATCCTGCACAACTAACTCATGTTTGAATAGGGGCAGCTGTAAACACCCTAAATTTTCCCTCACCCATTCACACCATGGCTTGTGATCTCCTCATATGCATAAACTCAATCATACCATCTCATATCACATTTTTGGTTCACTGCATTGGTTCAAAGTCATCTGCACCTAGGGTTTGTGATCTGAGCAATCCAAGAGTTTCTTGAGCCACTCCAAAGGTCATCAACCACTTCAAAGGGGTCCATGTATGTTCAAGTATCATATTATATCTTCTCAAAGTCAAAAATGTTAAAGAATCACAAGAACTGAGAATGGCATGGAAGCAGAGCCAGGTTTGACTACACAGATGACCTAGGATTAGGGTTTTGGTTTCAGAGGCCATAACTCCAAATTTTTTGGTCATTCTTGTTTCTATTGGTCTCTATATGGTATAGGGAGTATGCATATCAATTTTCATGAAGAAATTCAATGGGGAAGTCATCTGATCAAGGGTTGACTTTCTAAGCAAGTTGTAAACACCCCAAATTTGCCCTCACCCATTCACACCATGGCTTGTGATCATTCTCATATGCATAAACACAAACATGTCATCTCACATCTCATTTTTGATTCACTGCATAGCTTCTAAGGCATCTGCACCTAGGGTTTGTGATCTGAGCAATCCCAAAGCTTCTTGAGCCATTCCAAAGGCCACCAATCAACTCAAAGTGGTCCATGTGTGTTCTTATGTCATATTCCATCTCCTCAAAGTCAAAAATGCAGAGGGATCACAAGAACTAGGGTTTGAGTGGGTGCAGAGCCAGGTTGAACTGCACAGTTGACTGAAAATTAGGGTTTTGGTTTCAGAGGCCATAACTCCATTTTTTTTGGTCATTCTTGTTTCCATTGGTCTCTATATGGCATAGAGAGTATGCATATCAATTTTCATGAAGAAATTCCATGGGGAAGTCATCTGATCAAGAGTTGACTTTTCAGACAAGTCAGTGCAAAATCAGGGCATCTGAGGCCCCCAATGACCCAACCAATGGGTGATCTTCATCATTTTGAGTGTATATGATCTTTATTTGATCATGGAAGAAGGTTGAAGTTCATAGAAATCAAGAATTTAGGGTTTTTGCAAATGTTGACTTTTTGGGCATAGTTGACTTTTCAAGAATGCATCATTTTAGGTCATTTTTCAAGCCATGATTCTTGATCCAAAAATGCTTCAAATGGAAAAACTTTGGTCATGAAAGTTGTAGATCTCATCTTTCCCTTTTCAAAAAGTACAAGAACATGATCAAACTCTTCTTGGATCAAAAGTTATGGCAATGCAAAGTTGGCAAAAATCACTTGTTTTCAAGATATGCACCAAGTGTGAAAATTGCAAAATCATGTGCTAAGTCAAATTGCAACTTCTAATTGGTATCAAACCAGCACATAAACATTCTCTAAGCCCTAAAAATCAGATTTGAACCAAGATCACATGTGTTTAGTTCATGTAACAAGGCATTTTTATCAAGAAAATCACATGTGAACCATAAAGTAACCAACTTGCAAAACTCATGATCACATCTCACCAACTTGAGGCATTGGCTGCTGAACCAAGCTAGCTTCATACACACACCATGCTGCGCAGCCCCTAGGCTTTGTACCAAGCTAGCACTTCACCATACCTCTCTTACACAATTTTTGACTTTTTGCAAAAGGCAACTTACCAATCAATAAAGCACATGTCCAATCAACTGACCAATGAGAGAGAGTTATGTGGACAATTTGCAAGCCATTTTCATGTACTAAGCCAGCCTGAAACATCCACATTCAACACATTCACAAAAACACTCCATTTTGCATAAGCCTTCGAATTTCTCTCCACAGCCTGAAAACACTTCAACCATCTTCACCATTCAACTCACCTTGCTCCATAGACCACCCAGCACCAAGAACCCAAGCCTGAAACAGCCAGAACATCCCACTGCCATTTCTCACTCCATTTTGCAGTTTCATTCGAAACTCTCACCATAGCTCACAAACACACAAACAAACACTCCAGACCTTCTCCATTCATCCTCAGGATCACAAACAACCATTCATCATGACCTGAAGCTCTCTATTTCACCATTGCCATTTCTGACCAAGCTTGAGCAGAAGCTTTCGAATCTCACTATCCAGCCAGCTTAAACTCTCTTTGAGCATTCAAACATCTTTTGGGGACCAAGTGGAGTAGTTTGCACTGAAGGAAGTGGCCAGAAAGTCCTCAAACTGAAAGCTCCAAATCTCAGGTAGCTCGAAAATTATTTTTCCAGAAGTCATTTTTCTTGTTACAAACTTGTTCTTTGTGTTGTCCTGGTCATGAATATGTCTTTGGTTTTCGAAATGGTGGTGAAATAAGCATTTAATTTGTCTCTGAAACTGGTTTGCCCTAAAACTTGTTCTGTTCGATTCATGGTTTTGAGGAAGAAGAAATTTGTTTGGACTTAGGGTTTTAGCTCAGGGGGTCATGGGGATCATTTTGGTGTGCTTAGTTTTCATTTTCGTTACGATTTGAGGGATTTGGGGGGTTTTCAGGTGAGGTGCTGGCCGGAGAAGACGACCGGAGGTCTTCTCCGGCCACCTGAGAGTGTTTAAGCCCTAATCACGTAATTAATTCCAGTTTGAATGTGGACCATTGGATGCGTTGAAAGTGTTGACCTCCCGCGTGTGTGAATGGTTCAGATCAAGCCATTATGCCCTAATCCACGTGTTAAGACTAATTAATCATATTTTAATCAGAAGCAATCCTGGCCTTCCAAAAACGCGCGCGGTCAACCCCTTTGAATCCAGAGTGAATCCTGGCCCTCCTTTCTGTTTACTTTCAGTTTTATTTGTTTTTTATTTCATTTTATTTCAATTAACTTGCATAATTATTTTAAAATAGTTAAAAATTCTTAAAAATTATGAAACTTTTTCCTAAGAGTTTTATTAATTTTTAAGACCCAAAAACATTTTTATTTTATTTTTTATCACAAAAAAAAGTATTTTTAAATATTTAAAAGATTATTTTAATTGATTAATGGGAATTAATTAATTAAAAATACTTTTAGGTATTTAAAAATTACAAAAAAATTCATGAAATGTTCTAAGACATTTAGAAACATTGTCCAACCTTCAAACCAAATTTCTTTTTTGATCTTGATGCACTTTAAGAATTTTTCATTGAATTAAATCATATTTTGTGCATTATTTTGATCACAAGTTCAAAAATTCATTTCTGCCTATTGGAGAAGGTTGAGACATTGATTCTTCTTGCATTGTTTTATGTTTAGCATGTAGTTTCTAGGGTAAAATGGCCATGATTTGATCTTGCATTTTCCAATTGTTTGACATTTCTTTTGTCTAAGAACCCTAAAAACCCTAATAACTTGTAAAATTCATAACCTGAGTTTGGTTGAGAGTTGAGAGTTCCCCTTTGGATAGTGGTTCATTATAGGTTTAGGGTTTCTTTGGGTACCATTTTCCATTTTTTATCTTAGGATTTGCTTCTGTTTTGGGTTTTTGTTTGATGTTTGATCCATGAACCCTAATTTGGGCTTTCTTTTGCATCCTTCTTGCATTTCCTTGCATAACATGACTTGTCTTTGCATTTTGTGCATTCTTGTGATTCATTTGACATCTTAAGACATATAGAAAGCATGTTTGATCATTGCATTACATATTTGCCATGTCATTTGTCTTGTATGATTCATAACTTTCCATGCTTGTTCATGCTCCTTAACTTGTTTCATTTGCATTCATGAACTTGTATGATCATTCCCATGTGCTGCCTCATGTTTGTAGCATCTCATGGCATCATTAGCATCATGTGTATGCTTCTGGTTTGGTTTCTCATCATGTCATCTCATCCCATTTTGCATTGCATTGCATTTCTTTTCTAACCTTTCAGGTGGTAAGTAAACTTGGGAAGTGAATTTGCCTTCACTTCTCATACCTTTTCTTTTCATCTCTCTTGCATCCATTGCTGCATTTCTATTTGTGTTTGAGATTGAGCTTGCTCATTCTTGTTCTTCCCACTTTCTTTCTTCAAGTGACTTGACTTCTTGAATGAAGCAAGTCACTTTGCTTCTCTTGATCTTATTCATCTGCTTCCTGGTGGCTCCTTTGAAGATTGTTCTTGTTTAACCTCACAAACCTTAGGATCATCCAAGCATGACAATGAATTAGGGTTTTGATTAGTTCCCCCATAGTTTTACCTTTGTGTCTCTCTTTGAGTCCTCTCTTCTCATCTCATAATCAGAGACTAAACCCTAAAGGCTCTAAGACTTTGTGGTTAGGTTTATGCCTGCATCCTTCTCTTAGGATGGAGTGTATAACTTTAATCCTAAGTATTAAACCCTTAAGGTGTTTAAATCTCTTAATCAATTCACTTAATAATTATCAAGACATCACACTTGTAACTTGGGCCTTGCATTAGGGTTCTAATTCTTCCTTAAGTGGTTAAGAAGGACTAACCCTAGTGTTAATGGACAAGTCCCCCTCAAGTTGTCTTACAAATCATAAAAAACACTTCATCATAATATCATTAACTAAAATCCACTTAATAAAGGCTTTGTTTTGTCATGAGTTTAATCCCTAATCATGGATTAAGTTGAGGAGCTTTCCTCAGCTTAAACATTCTCATCTATCATCCTTCTTTTAGGATGGTGTAATGAGTCTGTTTAATCCTTGATTATGGCTTAACCTCATTACTCAACACTAAACAAAAATACCAAAAATATCTAAATAACCACAAGTAGGTTAATGATCTTAATCCTGCATCAAAGGTGATTAAGTGTGAGAATCTGACTTCACACTTAAGGTGTTCTCATTACCCCTAATCAGAGGGAAGATGTGATGAGTTTACTAGTCCATTGGTTTAGGTTTAAGCTCATTATCTTATGACAAACTTTCAAAAGCAATAAAAGACTGAAAACTCAAAAACAAACAATAATCGTCTCCTTCGGGATTCTTTTCTCATCATCTTCACTCACAAACGAGAACTTGCTTCTTCCGTCTGATGCAAGACAGTTAGCACCTTAGCCAGACAGGTCATACACTTGAGCATAGGCAAATAAGCAGTTCACAAGTCAATTCATCTTTCAGTCTCTTTGGGTCGAACTACGGTGTTCTGACTTCCTCATTGCACGAGAGGATACGTAGGCATAACTTAACGGTTATCGAACAAAAGTCTCTGTCTATTCCCCCCTCTTTCAGTATCATTCTTTAGCCTCATTATCATGAGCATTTCACTCCTATCTTTACACTGACACTGTACATTTATACACTTCACACTCTTTTACACTGACACCTGTACATTCTTTCCAGCTATTTTATACACAGATTGCACTGACACTACCCCTTTAAAACACAAATCTTTTAAGCGTGGATCCCGTCGAGTACGACGGACAATCTGGGTGCTAATACCTTCCCAGGTTGTAACCAACCCCCTTTCTCAGTCTCTCTGGTTCGCAAACCGTCTTATCCGTATCTTTCTAGGTCTATGCAGCATTGCCTTTCCTCCGGGATAAAAATGCCTAGCTGGCGACTCTATTCATTCTCCAGTGAGTTCACGGCTGTGTGTTCTCACTGTTCCCTCTCGCCGACCGTTCGCGTCTGTACCTTCATCTGACCCCGTGTCACTTGTCGGGAGCGACAGCTTGGCGACTCTGCTGGGGACCCTTATACTGCAACCAGGGCTTCTGGTTCTTTTTGTGGGTTCCTCCTAGCGCTTGTTTGATTTGTGTTTACTGGGGTGTTATGTGCTATTTGTGTTTGTATATTTGTATTTATTTTGATTTATGTATAGTTTGCTTTACTACTTTCTTTATTGCTTTTGCATTATATCATAATTGTCATACTGTACTGCTGGCTGGATCTGGTTTTTTGTTTTGGTGGGTGGGTGTTTCATTGAGAGTTAAGATCCTATACCTGGGATCTGAGTGACACCTAGGCTAGAGTGAATCATATTCTTTCCCATTCCATTTCGGTCTGGTGCGGGAATATGAAACACGGTTCAGATATGGGTTTCTTCTTGAGAACTCTGTGTTGCAGATTTCCTGCAATGCTAGGGCTATCTGGGAAGCCTGCTAAGTCTGGATGACCTTTTAGTATTGACCTTCAGAAACTGAGGTGAATTAGAGGAGGAATTGTTATGGTTATTGTAAACACTGTACCTCCGGGTTAGAAATGTTTACACTTCTCATAACTGATCCAAGTCTGAGGATCCTTGTTCTAGATCATCACCTGTGAGGGGGTTGGGCTGTTTACAGGTTTGCAGGTACCTTGACCTCAGAATACCCTGTTACTTTGACTTTGTTAAGAATGCTCCATGTTGGACAGTTCTTGTGATTCTAAAACCCTGGACTTGTGGTTCTTTATTTGAGCCTCCCACCCTGGTTACTGGATTTATAGACCTCCATCTGGGATTCTTGAACACACATGGACTTATACCAGGGCATTTTGATCAGATCCAGCTCAGTCACAAACCCTTGCATATCATTTGCATACATACCCATTGCATCATATTAACATTTGCTTATTTGTGTTTCAGGGTATCCACCTTCATCTGGTTTTGGTTTTGACCCCATCTGCAGTTTTGGCCCATCTTCACCAGCACCTGCTTCAGCTATCACTAGCACCAGCCAATCAGTGGCCCTCTTCTTCAGCATCAGCATCAGTACCTATCTCTACTCAGTCTCAGCACTCATGGCTCCGAAGAAAAGCAACATCACCTATCATTTCTTCCAACCAGACTTATCAGACATCAGGAGGATCCAAACCCTGATCACTCCAGATCACATACCTTTGTTCAGGGAGCATTATGGGGATATACTTGACTTGGTCATGGATTTGGACCCATCTCAGAGGAGTTTGATCCACACCTGCATTCAGTTTTATGACCCCCCATTGAGATGTTTCACCTTTCAAGACTTCCAGTTGGGCCCTCTATTAGAAGAATACTCATCATTGATTGGTCTGCCTATCAGGAGAGAAATCCCTTTCAATCCTGAGATGACTTTCCCGAGCAATGGAGAGGTGGCAAAAGCTTTGCACCTGGAGCTTGTTTTGGTTGAGCAACACATGACCTCTAAAGCTGGGATCCCTGGATTTCATCTGGACTTCCTGATTTCTCAAGCTAGTCTGAAAGCCTCCCTGGGGGAGTGGAAAGCTGTTTGTGCTCTGCTGGCCTTGTGCATATATGGAATTGTGTTGTTTGCAGATGAGCCTCGATTCATTAGCAAGAATGCCATCCATTTGTTCATCCTGAAGAACCCAGTGCCAACCTTGTTAGGAGATCTCTATTACTCAGTACATCAGAAGAATGAGAAGCAGAGGGGAAGGCTAGTGAGGTGTTGTGCTCCATTATTCCATGCTTGGCTTCTTAAGCACCTACCCAGGACAGATGCATTCCTAAATCCTCATCAGCAAAGCAACTGGGCTAAGAGGCTCACTACTCTCACTTCAGCAGACATCAGATGGTGTACTCAAAGCACCAAGGGCAGAGATATAATCACAAGCTGTGGGCACTTTCCCAATGTGCCTTTAATAGGGGTCAAGGGAAGTATTAATTACAACCCTCTGCTGTTCAGGAGGCAATTGGGCTATGCATTGGTCCATACTCCTAAGACACAGGACCTGATTGAGACCCTCTACTGTGAGAACAAGATTAGTTTGGCTGTTGTTAGGCAGGCTGCCTGGGCCTGGGATCATGTTCAAACCAAGGGAATCACTATTCTGGGTAAGTGCAATAATGTGGCATCAGCACAATATTATGAGTGGTCCCATGCCAGGGCCCAATTCTCTGGAATGCCCTTCACCATAGAAGACATGCCTGAGTCATCTTCAGCATCACCCCCTGCCACTATCAGTTTGGAGGAGTTTGAGAGCTTGAAGGAAAGAAATGAGAAGTTAACCCAGGCTTTGCAGAAGACCCTCCGGGAGAGGAGTGAAGGTGTGAGGGAGATTGAGAGATTGGAGAAGTTGAGGGTGGAACACTTGACTAAAATTGAGAAGTCTGGAGATTATATCAACAAGTCTAAAGCTGGTGAGCAGATTCTGAAGAATGCTTGTAAAGAAGCCCAGTTCCAGAGAGCAAGAACAGACTTGTATTTGAAAGAGAGTCAGGCCAGGTGGGTCCGGATCACTGAGGCCCGTACTCTAGAAGACAAGAGAGTTCAAGACAAGATGGAGCAGATGGAAAAAGCCCTGGCAGCAGCCCAGAAGGAAATATCAGAGCTAGAAATCAGAGCTGGAGTGAAGAGGTCTAAGGACCAAAGTCAGAACAAGAAGTTGACTGCAGCTGTTGCAACAAGAAACCTTCTCATCAGAAGTCTCACGGAGCGTCCGGCTGATCCTGTGACCGAAGCACTTCTTAAGGAAGTTCGTGAGGATGAGTTTGGCCTTGGAGTTTGATCATTTGCTTGTTGTTGTTCCTTTTCCATGTACTTTTGTTTTTTGTGATGTATTTTGACCCCTTTGAGGGCTGGCGTTGTAAAATGAACAAATTGTATTATTTCACCTTTGTAATATGTTTGTGTTAGTTTCCATCTGGGTTACTTTAAAAGCAACTTCACAGCAGCATCTTCAAGGGTCTGGAAGGGTCAAAACTGAAGGCCAAACCGGATACCTTGAGAACAAATAAGCATAACTGCATTGCATGCTAACCCTTTTGTTTGTTTTGTAGGTTTTTGTTTTGTTGTTGCTAACCTCTGTTGTGATGTTCAGGAATTATTGCTCGCCGCCGGGTATTTCCTCTCAACAGGCCACACAGGTACCCAACTAGAAACAACCTTCCGGGAATTCAGATGGATCAGATGCAGCAGGACCTTACGGAGGTCAGAAACCAGATGGCCAACGAAAGGTTGGAGATGAGAACTCAGATAACGCAATTCATGGAAGTGATGAACAACTTAGCTCAAAGCCAGGAGAGGCTCAGGGATTTGGTAGAAGGGAGGAATCAAGATGAGCCCCATGTGGGGACTGCCGGCACAAGTAACAATGAACGGGTGCAACCCCATGTTAACCCTCCTGTGTTTGGCCCACATCTACATCCTGAGATTAACATTCCTGCAAATGTTCAAGGAACAGCCACTGCAGCCAGAGTACTTCAAGAAGATCCTCAGGAGGACCAATTTACAGTAATGGGTGCTGGAGAGGAAACTTATGATAGACGATTGGAGGAAATAGCTGAGAAGTTGAGATCACTGGAGTCTCAAAATTCTTTGGGCTTCGACGTCATGGACATGGGTTTGGTAGACGGGGTCAGGATCCCCCATAAGTTCAAGCCTCCTTGTTTCGAAAAGTATAATGGGACTTCATGCCCCCGGACTCATTTGCAATCATTTCTGGGAAGGCTGAAGGCCTACACAATGGATGAGAAGCTCTGGATGTTCTACTTTGAAGACAGCTTGACTGGAGCATCAAGGGAATGGTATTCCCATTTGACAAGGGCAACTGTAAGATGCTGGAAGGACCTGGCAGAGGCCTTCATCCGACAGTATCAATACAACTTAGACATGGCACCCAACAGGACTCTCCTAATGGGAATGTCACAGTCGTCAAGGGAAAGTTTCCGAGAATATGCCCAGAGATGGAGGCAATTGGCTGCTGCTGTCCAGCCACCTATGTCTGAGAGAGAAATGGCAGACATGTTTATGAACACTCTCCAGGGAACGTATATTGACAGGTTGGCTGCTTTCTCTTCCACCAGCTTCGCAGATGTTGTCATAGCTGGGGAGAGAATTGAAAGCCTGTTAAAAATGGGTAAGATCTCTGATAACGGTGCAAGCTCGTCCAGTAGTACAAGAAAGCCTTTTGCAGGCCCGAGAAGAACTGGCGAGACCAATGCCATTCACACCAACAGGGGTAGGCCCCAATATGTTCAAAGGTCAATAGCAGCAGTCACTATCCCTGCTCCAGCTCATCCTCAGCCAGCCTATCAACCTCCGCAACAAAACTTCCAACAACAACCTCAGTATCAGCAGAATCAATATCCCCCAAGAAACTACAACAACAACAACTCCAACAACAATCAACAGAGGCCATTCCAACAGAGGCCATCCCAAGCTAACAGAGTGATCGACCCGATCCCAATGTCGTATGCTGCCTTGCTGCCACAACTTCTGAAACTCAACCTAGTTGAGCTAAGAACGTTGGCACCTCCGGATCCTAACAGTCTACCAAGAAACTATGACTCTAATGCTAGGTGTGCTTTTCATTCAAACGCACCTGGTCACAGTACAGAAAAATGCAGGGCTCTGCATATGAAGGTACAAGACTTGGTAGACTCCAAGGCTCTGAATTTTGCACCGCCGCCCAATGTCAATAAAAACCCAATGCCAAACCATGGTGGTCCCCGAATTAATGCTATTGAAGAAGGCCAACCGTCTTATTTGATAACTAGTGTGGATCAGATCAGGACACCATTGGTGGAAATCAAAGCTCAACTCCGCGAAAACCAAATATTTCCGGGGTGTGAACTAGGGTGTCCCTACTGCAATATTTCATGGAATGGGTGCGAGGACCTCAGGAATGGCATTGACAGCCTTATTCAGAGTGGCCTGCTACAGATCACTACATCATTTCCGACAAATCCGACAACTTCATCAACAACGGTTTCAGAACCTCCTACAACCGCAGCAACTATTGTTCCCGACAATTCATCAGCAACATCAACAAGTACTTCATCTGTCCTCCCAAATGATCAGTTTTCAACAGTTTCTCCTGCTACAACTTCAGCTTCATTCCATTTCGAATCTCCATCAACAACAACAACAGCCCTTTCAACAGTACCTCCTACAACACCAGCAATCAATCATGAAGATGTCTCCACTGTTACCATATTCTACGATCCTGAAAATAACTCCGCCTACCATTCAGAAGGTGCTGCTCCCACCAGAGCACCAGTTACAATCTTTTATGATCCACAGACAATTACAGTCCCTTCAGCAGCAGCAATCAGTCCAGTCACTGTCACGGTGCCTGGACCAGTACCATATGAGAGCAACAGGGCCATCCCTTGGCACTATGGCTCTGACGTGTATTGCGAAGGAAAAAGAATCACTCTTGAAACATCAACACCTGCACCACAAATTGACAATGTGGGGGGAGGCGGAGGCTTCACGCGAAGCGGACGTCTCTTTGCTCCACCAATGCAAAGACCTACTGCCGAAGCAGAAGCTGCTGCCAAGGCAAAAGGAAAGAGCCCGGTGCAGGAAGATCCAGCTGCCAAAGAAGCCTTGAAGACACCGTTCGATCAAGAGGTTGATGAGTTTATGAGAATCATCAAAAAGAGTGATTACAAAATTGTGGATCAACTTCACCAGACGCCATCCAAAATCTCTATCCTCTCACTGCTTATGTGCTCCGAAGCCCATCGGAATGCACTACTCAAGGTCTTGCACGCAGCTTACGTGCCTGAAGAGATTACTGTCAACCAGTTGGAAACCGTGGTTGGAAATGTTACTGCTAGCAATGGGCTAGGGTTTACCAATTCTGACTTGACAGTGGATGGCCGTAACCACAACAAAGCCTTGCACATAACCATGGAATGCAAAGGAGCTGTCCTTTCTCATGTGCTGGTGGACACAGGGTCTTCCCTGAATGTC
This sequence comes from Lathyrus aphaca, assembly GCA_963966055.1. Taxonomy (NCBI): domain Eukaryota; kingdom Viridiplantae; phylum Streptophyta; class Magnoliopsida; order Fabales; family Fabaceae; genus Lathyrus; species Lathyrus aphaca. The sequence continues at coordinate 80,680,220 of OZ014522.1, forward strand.
TTACCAAAGAAGGCTCTGGTGAAGTTAGAATATGATGGACTGGCATTGAGACCCAGCAACCTGGTGGTAAGAGCCTTTGATGGTTCTAAGAGATCGGTTCTGGGAGAGATTGAGCTACCTGTGACAATTGGCCCACAGACCTTTAAAACTATCTTTTATGTGATGGACATTCAGCCCGCCTACAGCTGTTTGTTGGGTAGACCCTGGATTCACGCCGCCGGTGCAATAACGTCTACCCTTCACCAAAAGTTAAAATTTGAGTGGGAAGGCCAAGTTGTCACAATCTGTGGAGAGGAGGACATTTTTGTCAGCCACCTGGCAACCTATAAGTACATTGAAATGGATGGAGAGATCCATGAAACAATGAGCCAGGGGTTTGAAGCTTTGAATGTGAATGAAGCATCTGCTGTATCTGGTACTCCAATGTCATCATACCAACAAGCCCGGAAGGTTGTTGAAGAAGGAACTGCCCTAGGTTGGGGCAAGGTTTTAGCTGTGGAGGAGAAGAAGGACAAATTTGGGTTGGGTTACAGACCAACTCAACATCAAGCAAAGGCTGCTGCAGAGCCAGGTTTTGTCAGTGGGGGGATGCTCACCCCCGTTGCTATCAACTGTTTGGAAGACGAGCTGGAAGAGGAGCGCAATCTGGAGAATTGGATTCGTCCAAAGATCCCGGGGAGCAGTGTCTCGAACTGGTCTTCCCAGGAAATTATAAGAGTTACTCATGCAGAGTAATTATTATTTCCTGTATTTTTATAGCATGCATCCAAGTCTTGCATCTTGCCCAAGATGACAAGACTCATTTTGTAATCAGGGCCATCTGTACTTTTGTGCAAACAAGATTTAAATTAATGAAATATCAGACATCTTTTTGCAAACAAGTCTTTTTCTTTCTGCTCACTGTTTTTCTATTTTTCTTTTTGTACAAAAATAAATGGCGGTGTTTTCAAAATGATAACTTCATTTCACTTTTTTCTAAAGCAAGATTAAAATCAATCACTAAAATGAACAAACTTAACCCTTGCAGAAAGTGCCTTCCTGACAGCACCGACAACAGCACGGCTATGACATCGTATGACTTTGACAATCCAATCAATCAAGCTGATGAAGGGGTTGAAGAAGAATATGAGCTTCCTGAAGAGCTAGCCAGGTTGTTAAGACAAGAGGAAAAGGTTATTACCCCTCACCAGGAGGAGATTGAAGTGATTAATCTTGGTACTGACGAAGACGTGAAAGAAGTTAAAATCGGGGCCTGCCTGTAAGACTCGGTGAAGAGGCAACTGGTAGATCTGCTTCAGGAGTATGTTGATGTGTTTGCTTGGTCGTATCAAGACATGCCAGGGTTGGACACCGATATAGTTGTGCACAAGCTGCCTTTGAGGGAAGAATGCCCACCAGTTAAACAGAAGCTGCGCCGAACTCGCCCAGACATGGCTATGAAAATCAAGGAAGAGGTACAAAAGCAATGGGACGCCGGGTTCCTTGCTGTGACTAGCTATCCGCCGTGGGTTGCTAACATAGTACCTGTGCCTAAGAAAGATGGCAAAGTAAGAATGTGTGTTGACTACCGGGATCTGAACAGAGCCAGCCCGAAAGATGACTTCCCATTACCTCACATTGATGTATTGGTGGATAACACGGCTCAGTTCTCGGTATTCTCCTTCATGGATGGATTTTCAGGATACAATCAAATCAAGATGTCACCTGAAGACATGGAGAAGACAACATTCATCACACCTTGGGGCACGTTCTGTTACAAAGTGATGCCATTCGGGCTGAAGAATGCTGGTGCCACATATCAACGGGCTATGGTGACATTGTTCCACGATATGATCCACAAGGAAATAGAATGTTACGTGGATGATATGATCGCCAAGTCCCTTACAGAGGAAGATCACCTGGTGAATCTGCTGAAGTTGTTCAAGCGTCTGAGGAGGTATCAACTGAAGCTGAACCCCAACAAGTGCACGTTCGGGGTGCGATCCGGTAAGCTGCTGGGCTTTATTGTAAGCGAGAAAGGGATTGAGGTTGACCCTGATAAAGTCAAGGCTATTCAAGAAATGCCCGCGCCGAAAACTGAGAAAGAAGTTCGAGGGTTCTTAGGTCGATTGAACTACATTTCGCGGTTCATATCTCACCTTACAGCGACCTGTGAACCCTTGTTCAAGCTGTTAAGAAAAGAACAGACGGTCAGGTGGAACGAAGATTTCCAGAAGGCTTTTGACAAGATCAAAGAGTACTTACAAGAACCTCCAATCCTCATGCCTCCAGTAGAAGGAAGACCTCTGATTATGTACTTGACAGTGTTAGAAGAATCAATGGGGTGTGTGCTGGGCCAGCATGACGAGTCTGGTCGAAAAGAGTATGCAATATACTACCTAAGCAAAAAGTTTACCGACTGTGAACAACGTTATTCACTGCTCGAGAAAACTTGCTGTGCTTTAGCGTGGGCTGCTCGCCGACTGAGGCAGTATATGTTGACCCACACTACCTTATTAATCTCAAAAATGGATCCAGTTAAGTACATTTTCGAGAAGCCAGCGCTTACCGGACGGGTTGCAAGATGGCAGATGATTCTCACAGAATACGACATACAGTACACATCTCAGAAAGCCATCAAGGGCAGTGTACTATCTGAATATCTTGCTGAGCAACCCATTGATGACTACCAGCCTATGAGGTTTGACTTCCCTGATGAAGACATCATGTTCATTAAAGCAAAAGATCACGAGGAGCCTACTCACACCGAAGGGCCTGACCCGGAGGAAGAATGGACTATGATGTTTGATGGGGCTGTTAACATGAATGGTCGTGGTGTTGGTGCAGTACTCATAACACCAAAAGGAGTTCACATGCCTTTCTCGGCGAAACTCACTTTCAACTGCACTAACAACGAAGCTGAATACGAAGCCTGCATTATGGGTCTTGAGGAAGCCATCGACCTCAGGATCAAAACATTGACCGTATTCGGAGATTCAGCTTTGGTAGTCAATCAAACCAATGGCAAATGGTACACCCACCAGGATCATCTGATACCTTACAGGGATTATACAAGGAGGTTATTGACTTTCTTCACAACAGTCAGGCTTGAGTATATCCCTCGGGACGAGAATCAGTTTGCGGATGCTCTTGCTACCATTTCATCCATGATCAAAGTTCAAGCCGCTAACTTTGTACCTCAGATTTCAGTGTCCAGACTTGACAGACCAGCATATGTGTTCATGGCAGACGTTGTTAAAGAGGATAAGCCTTGGTTCCACGACATTAAAAGCTTCTTGGAGGATCAAACATACCCACCTGGGGCATCTTCCAATGATAAAAAGACTTTAAGAAGGCTTGCTGGTAGTTTCTTTCTGAACACTGATGGGTCTTTATACAAAAGGAACTTTGATATGGTACTCCTCAGATGTGTTGATAAGACAGAAGCAGATTTGTTGATGCATGAAGTGCACGAAGGATCTTTTGGTACCCATGCTGGAGGACATGCAATGGCTAAAAAGTTGTTAAGATCAGGCTATTACTGGACCACAATGGATGCAGACTGTTGTGCTTACGCCAGAAAATGTCATAAGTGCCAGATCTACGCAGACAAGGTGCATGTGCCTCCCAATCCTTTGAACATCATGTCTTCACCATGGCCCTTTGCCATGTGGGGCATTGATATGATCGGCAAGATTGAGACAACTGCTTCGAATGGCCACAGATTCATCCTGGTCGCCATCGACTATTACACCAGGTGGGTTGAAGCAGCCTCATATGCAAACGTTACAAGACAAGTGGTAGCCCGATTTCTGAAGAGAGATATCATCTGTCGGTATGGAGTGCCCGAGCGAATCATTACTGATAATGGTTCCAATTTAAACAACAAAATGATGGCAGAGCTGTGCCGGGACTTCAAGATCCAACATCACAATTCTTCTCCTTACAGGCCAAAGATGAATGGCGCTGTTGAGGCAGCGAATAAGAATATTAAGAAGATTGTGCAGAAGATGGTAATCACATACAAAGACTGGCATGAAATGCTACCGTTTGCCTTGCATGGGTACCGCACATCAATCAGAACGTCCACTGGGGCAACACCTTATCAGCTTGTATATGGTATGGAAGCAGTCCTACCTGTTGAAGTTGAACTACCCTCGTTACGGGTATTAATGGATGTTAAACTAAGCGAAGCAGAATGGATTCGGTCCCGATTCGAACAACTGAGTCTGATTGAAGAGAAAAGATTGGCTGCAATTTGTCATGGGCAGTTATATCAGAAAAGAATGAAGAAAGCCTTTGATCAGAAAGTCAGGCATCGAGAGTACCAAGTAGGGGATCTTGTGTTGAAAAGAATCCTCCCTCCTCATACAGACCACAGGGGCAAATGGACTCCAAATTATGAAGGACCATTCGTTGTAAAGAAAGTTTTCTCTGGTGGAGCGCTGATGCTCAGCACCATGGATGGTGAAGATTTCCCGTCCCCTGTGAATTCAGATGCAGTTAAAAAATACTTCGCATAAAATGACCCGCTGGACATAAAAACAGAATGTAAGTCCAGGCAAAAATAGGGCATCCCGGCGAGTCAAAAAACAGAATAAAAGACTCGGGCAAAAATAAGGGAAATAAATAAAAAAATGTACACCCGCTGAGTTGAAAAGCCGCATTGGACAGCTCAGGCAAAAATGGGTATCCCGATGGATTGAAAACCCGAAGGGGCGATCCATGCAAAATAAGGGAATAAGCGAACAACTGCATTCTGAATTCGTCTGTATCACCTACAACTTGGTAAGCTTCAAAGGATCAAGCTTCAATCAGAATCAACTCTCTCCAGAAAGCAAGACGAGAAGAACGTCATTGTCATACGAGTCATAGCAGAAGAGGAAGCTCCTTGAAAGCGTCGTCAGCATCGCCAGCACTTTGTTTCTCAATTTGTAACAATCTCCTCATTCCAGGAGATATGTTTCTTTGACTGTATCTTGCCAATTTAGGGCACATGAATTAATAAAATCTGATTTTCAGTCATGTTTCGTTTTTTACATTTATGTTTTGCAAAGAGTTGTCTGATATCTCTGAAAATACAATTGCATAAGTACAGATGCCTTTCTCTAAAATAAAGACACATGCTTACAGGGAATGTGATTATTCTCGAAAGTACTTAACTCCTATGATGGAATCCAGTAAGGGATACCTCGGGACCTTTTGTACGTTTCCTTACCTTTGCAGAATTGCAGGTATCCAGAACGCAACCTGGGGCATGCAGGTTACGTCTCAGCAAGTTGGCGAATCATTATCAACTCGGTCTATCTTCCACGTGGCACTGGAGAGTGCCCACTTCCCCAGTAAAGTTGCCAAATCAACAAACAGGCTTAACACTCAGGATGTTTTCTCCCCAGCCGAGTTGCCTCTCATTGCTATCCCCAGCTGAGTTGTTTCCCATTGCTCTCCCCAGCTGAGTTACCAACAGCATTCCCCAGCTGTAGCACCAACCATTCTTCCTCAGCAGAATGAAAGAAATCAGGGAATCATCTCCCCACAGAGTCCCCAGCCTCTATTCAGAAGAGCAACGCACAGAGAAGTCACAACAGAGTACAGAAAGCTTCTACAAACCCCAGCTGGGTCCCGTATTATAAGGATATGTCAATCAGTGACCTATATCCCCAAGCAGATGCTTCATCAGATCTACCAATGATCTCATCCCCAGCTGGGATGTTCACTTCAAGCAGATCAACCAGGGATCTTCGCAGCACTGGGATCCGAATCCCGGATCGGTGCCTCTTTGCATAATCATGGCATTCGCATCATACTATCCCCTCAGAGCGTAGCATTCCGTCTAATACGGAGCATTACGGCAAAAATCAAACATATAGCATAATCATGAGCCATGCTATGAATTAGCGCTTGTGAATAATAACCGTTCATCATCATTGTACAAAAAAACTCCCACCAGAGTCCCAGCAAAAGCAGCTGCCTCGCAAATCAGCAAACACCAATACATACACTTTTGGACACATGTCCGTGTCAAATCACCAGCAAAAAGCCAAGGACATCCTCTTTGCACTCACATATACCTATGTACACTTTCTTGACACCCGTCCGTGTCATATTCCCAGCGCAGTCGCTTACACTTTCATCAACCCACCACTTGTTAATATTATACCTTTCTCTCTTGACACTCGTCCGTGTCACTCTCCCCGGCAGATAAACGCTCATCATTATATATACTCACTACTCATGGTACACTTGTACAGATGCTCGTCCGTATTTTGTATACATCATCACTCATATCTCCACAGATTCGACAGTAGTCCTTGTTCTTTGTTAACCAGTTGGTACTCGTCCGTATCATCATCTCAGAACATTGCGTCTAGTGTTTGTTTCTACATGATGCTCGTCCGTATCATAAGTCTTAAGGATGCTCGTCCGCATCTTTAATCCATACACCGTGTCAAACACTCTTGTCTCCTTGAATATAGATACTCGTCTGTGTCTACTATTCCCCAGAAGAGTCCTTTCAGATGCAACACTCGTCCGTGTTCTTTGTTAACCAGTTGATACTCGTCCGTATCATCATCTCAGAACATGTGTCAGTACTTGTTTCTACATGATACTCGTCCGTATCATAATCTTAGGGATGCTCGTCCGCATCTTTAATCCATACACAGCGTCTAAACACTTATACCTTTTGTTTCTTGGATATAAACACTCGTCCGTGTTTACATTATCCCCAGTAGATCACCAACAAATTTCCTTTTTTATCTAACACTCGTCCTGTGTTATGATACCTTTGAGAGCAGCCGTACCCTGCTGAGTGGTCGTCCTCCACTTCTTGATGGTCGTCCTCCATCATGCTCATCCGATGGCCGTCCCCATCGTTGATATTTTTAGCAGCCGTCCCCTGCTAGGTGGTCGTCCTCCACCTTATGATGATCGTCCTTCATCATTTTATCCAATGGCCGTCCCCATTGTTGACTTTGGTTATCTGACATTCGTCCTATGTCATGATAAACCTTGAGAGCAGCCGTCCCCTGCTGAGTGGTCGTCCTCCACTTCTTGATGGTCGTCCTCCATCATGCTCGTCCGATGGTCGTCCCCATCGTTGACCCTTTCTATCCGGCATTCGTCCTGTGTCGTGATATTTTCGGCAGCCGTACCCTGCCAGGTGGTCGTCCCCATCATATCTCCTTTATTTCCCAACAGAGCAGCCGTCCCCTGCCAGGTGATCGTCCTTCACCTTTGATGGCCGTCCCCCATCATCTGTTTATTTCATTTATTCTTTAACCCGATGGCCGTCCCCGTCGTGGTCCCTTTTCCTTTCAGTTTAGCCCGATGGCCGTCCCCATCAGTGGTTACTTTACCTTTCTGAACTTGATGGCCGTCCCCGTCATGTTTCATCAATCCCCCAGAAAATTTTACAGCATTATCTTGATGGCCGTCCCCATCACGATTTTACTTTTCCCAGCTAGTCGGCCGTCCCCGTCTTAGCTCTACCTTTTATCCCCAGCATGTCGGCCGTCCCCGTCATTGCTATTTACCCAGCAGTCGTCCTCTGCTCGACAGTCGTCCTCCGTCGCCCACACTTTACAATATACTTTATTTGCTTTTACAATCTATATCCCTTTTCTTCTTCATCTCTGTGAGTGCAAATTTTGGACTGTCTTTGATATTCAACCACAAGTTATCTTGTTTGCCTGTTAAGCCGTTGCTTACAACCTGCACAGCTAACTCATGTTTGAATAGGGGCAGCTGTAAACACCCCAAATTTGCCCTCACCCATTCACACCATGGCTTGTGATCATTCTCATATGCATAAACACAAACATGTCATCTCACATCTCATTTTTGATTCACTGCATAGCTTCTAAGGCATCTGCACCTAGGGTTTGTGATCTGAGCAATCCCAAAGCTTCTTGAGCCATTCCAAAGGCCACCAATCAACTCAAAGTGGTCCATGTGTGTTCTTATGTCATATTCCATCTCCTCAAAGTCAAAAATGCAGAGGGATCACAAGAACTAGGGTTTGAGTGGGTGCAGAGCCAGGTTGAACTGCACAGTTGACTGAAAATTAGGGTTTTGGTTTCAGAGGCCATAACTCCATTTTTTTTGGTCATTCTTGTTTCCATTGGTCTCTATATGGCATAGAGAGTATGCATATCAATTTTCATGAAGAAATTCCATGGGGAAGTCATCTGATCAAGAGTTGACTTTTCAGACAAGTCAGTGCAAAATCAGGGCATCTGAGGCCCCCAATGACCCAACCAATGGGTGATCTTCATCATTTTGAGTGTATATGATCTTTATTTGATCATGGAAGAAGGTTGAAGTTCATAGAAATCAAGAATTTAGGGTTTTTGCAAATGTTGACTTTTTGGGCATAGTTGACTTTTCAAGAATGCATCATTTTAGGTCATTTTTCAAGCCATGATTCTTGATCCAAAAATGCTTCAAATGGAAAAACTTTGGTCATGAAAGTTGTAGATCTCATCTTTCCCTTTTCAAAAAGTACAAGAACATGATCAAACTCTTCTTGGATCAAAAGTTATGGCAATGCAAAGTTGGCAAAAATCACTTGTTTTCAAGATATGCACCAAGTGTGAAAATTGCAAAATCATGTGCTAAGTCAAATTGCAACTTCTAATTGGTATCAAACCAGCACATAAACATTCTCTAAGCCCTAAAAATCAGATTTGAACCAAGATCACATGTGTTTAGTTCATGTAACAAGGCATTTTTATCAAGAAAATCACATGTGAACCATAAAGTAACCAACTTGCAAAACTCATGATCATATCTCACCAACTTGAGGCATTGGCTGCTGAACCAAGCTAGCTTCATACACACACCATGCTGCGCAGCCCCTAGGCTTTGTACCAAGCTAGCACTTCACCATACCTCTCTTACACAATTTTTGACTTTTTGCAAAAGGCAACTTACCAATCAATAAAGCACATGTCCAATCAACTGACCAATGAGAGAGAGTTATGTGGACAATTTGCAAGCCATTTTCATGTACTAAGCTAGCCTGAAACATCCACATTCAACACATTCACAAAAACACTCCATTTTGCATAAGCCTTCGAATTTCTCTCCACAGCCTGAAAACACTTCAACCATCTTCACCATTCAACTCACCTTGCTCCATAGACCACCCAGCACCAAGAACCCAAGCCTGAAACAGCCAGAACATCCCACTGCCATTTCTCACTCCATTTTGCAGTTTCATTCGAAACTCTCACCATAGCTCACAAACACACAAACAAACACTCCAGACCTTCTCCATTCATCCTCAGGATCACAAACAACCATTCATCATGACCTGAAGCTCTCTATTTCACCATTGCCATTTCTGACCAAGCTTGAGCAGAAGCTTTCGAATCTCACTATCCAGCCAGCTTAAACTCTCTTTGAGCATTCAAACATCTTCTGGGGACCAAGTGGAGTAGTTTGCACTGAAGGAAGTGGCCAGAAAGTCCTCAAACTGAAAGCTCCAAATCTCAGGTAGCTCGAAAATTATTTTTCCAGAAGTCATTTTTCTTGTTACAAACTTGTTCTTTGTGTTGTCCTGGTCATGAATATGTCTTTGGTTTTCGAAATGGTGGTGAAATAAGCATTTAATTTGTCTCTGAAACTGGTTTGCCCTAAAACTTGTTCTGTTCGATTCATGGTTTTGAGGAAGAAGAAATTTGTTTGGACTTAGGGTTTTAGCTCAGGGGGTCATGGGGATCATTTTGGTGTGCTTAGTTTTCATTTTCGTTACGATTTGAGGGATTTGGGGGGTTTTCAGGTGAGGTGCTGGCCGGAGAAGACGACCGGAGGTCTTCTCCGGCCACCTGAGAGTGTTTAAGCCCTAATCACGTAATTAATTCCAGTTTGAATGTGGACCATTGGATGCGTTGAAAGTGTTGACCTCCCGCGTGTGTGAATGGTTCAGATCAAGCCATTATGCCCTAATCCACGTGTTAAGACTAATTAATCATATTTTAATCAGAAGCAATCCTGGCCTTCCAAAAACACGCGCGGTCAACCCCTTTGAATCCAGAGTGAATCCTGGCCCTCCTTTCTGTTTACTTTCAGTTTTATTTGTTTTTTATTTCATTTTATTTCAATTAACTTGCATAATTATTTTAAAATAGTTAAAAATTCTTAAAAATTATGAAACTTTTTCCTAAGAGTTTTATTAATTTTTAAGACCCAAAAACATTTTTATTTTATTTTTTATCACAAAAAAAAGTATTTTTAAATATTTAAAAGATTATTTTAATTGATTAATGGGAATTAATTAATTAAAAATACTTTTAGGTATTTAAAAATTACAAAAAAATTCATGAAATGTTCTAAGACATTTAGAAACATTGTCCAACCTTCAAACCAAATTTCTTTTTTGATCTTGATGCACTTTAAGAATTTTTCATTGAATTAAATCATATTTTGTGCATTATTTTGATCACAAGTTCAAAAATTCATTTCTGCCTATTGGAGAAGGTTGAGACATTGATTCTTCTTGCATTGTTTTATGTTTAGCATGTAGTTTCTAGGGTAAAATGGCCATGATTTGATCTTGCATTTTCCAATTGTTTGACATTTCTTTTGTCTAAGAACCCTAAAAACCCTAATAACTTGTAAAATTCATAACCTGAGTTTGGTTGAGAGTTGAGAGTTCCCCTTTGGACAGTGGTTCATTATAGGTTTAGTGTTTCTTTGGGTACCATTTTCCATTTTTTATATTAGGATTTGCTTCTGTTTTGGGTTTTTGTTTGATGTTTGATCCATGAACCCTAATTTGGGCTTTCTTTTGCATCCTTCTTGCATTTCCTTGCATAACATGACTTGTCTTTGCATTTTGTGCATTCTTGTGATTCATTTGACATCTTAAGACATATAGAAAGCATGTTTGATCATTGCATTACATATTTGCCATGTCATTTGTCTTGTATGATTCATAACTTTCCATGCTTGTTCATGCTCCTTAACTTGTTTCATTTGCATTCATGAACTTGTATGATCATTCCCATGTGCTGCCTCATGTTTGTAGCATCTCATGGCATCATTAGCATCATGTGTATGCTTCTGGTTTGGTTTCTCATCATGTCATCTCATCCCATTTTGCATTGCATTGCATTTCTTTTCTAACCTTTCAGGTGGTAAGTAAACTTGGGAAGTGAATTTGCCTTCACTTCTCATACCTTTTCTTTTCATCTCTCTTGCATCCATTGCTGCATTTCTATTTGTGTTTGAGATTGAGCTTGCTCATTCTTGTTCTTCCCACTTTCTTTCTTCAAGTGACTTGACTTCTTGAATGAAGCAAGTCACTTTGCTTCTCTTGATCTTATTCATCTGCTTCCTGGTGGCTCCTTTGAAGATTGTTCTTGTTTAACCTCACAAACCTTAGGATCATCCAAGCATGACAATGAATTAGGGTTTTGATTAGTTCCCCCATAGTTTTACCTTTGTGTCTCTCTTTGAGTCCTCTCTTCTCATCTCATAATCAGAGACTAAACCCTAAAGGCTCTAAGACTTTGTGGTTAGGTTTATGCCTGCATCCTTCTCTTAGGATGGAGTGTATAACTTTAATCCTAAGTATTAAACCCTTAAGGTGTTTAAATCTCTTAATCAATTCACTTAATAATTATCAAGACATCACACTTGTAACTTGGGCCTTGCATTAGGGTTCTAATTCTTCCTTAAGTGGTTAAGAAGGACTAACCCTAGTGTTAATGGACAAGTCCCCCTCAAGTTGTCTTACAAATCATAAAAAACACTTCATCATCATATCATTAACTAAAATCCACTTAATAAAGGCTTTGTTTTGTCATGAGTTTAATCCCTAATCATGGATTAAGTTGAGGAGCTTTCCTCAGCTTAAACATTCTCATCTATCATCCTTCTTTTAGGATGGTGTAATGAGTCTGTTTAATCCTTGATTATGGCTTAACCTCATTACTCAACACTAAACAAAAATACCAAAAATATCTAAATAACCACAAGTAGGTTAATGATCTTAATCCTGCATCAAAGGTGATTAAGTGTGAGAATCTGACTTCACACTTAAGGTGTTCTCATTACCCCTAATCAGAGGGAAGATGTGATGAGTTTACTAGTCCATTGGTTTAGGTTTAAGCTCATTATCTTATGACAAACTTTCAAAAGCAATAAAAGACTGAAAACTCAAAAACAAACAATAATCGTCTCCTTCGGGATTCTTTTCTCATCATCTTCACTCACAAACGAGAACTTGCTTCTTCCGTCTGATGCAAGACAGTTAGCACCTTAGCCAGACAGGTCATACACTTGAGCATAGGCAAATAAGCAGTTCACAAGTCAATTCATCTTTCAGTCTCTTTGGGTCGAACTACGGTGTTCTGACTTCCTCATTGCACGAGAGGATACGTAGGCATAACTTAACGGTTATCGAACAAAAGTCTCTGTCTATTCCCCCCTCTTTCAGTATCATTCTTTAGCCTCATTATCATGAGCATTTCACTCCTATCTTTACACTGACACTGTACATTTATACACTTCACACTCTTTTACACTGACACCTGTACATTCTTTCCAGCTATTTTATACACAGATTGCACTGACACTACCCCTTTAAAACACAAATCTTTTAAGCGTGGATCCCGTCGAGTACGACGGACAATCTGGGTGCTAATACCTTCCCAGGTTGTAACCAACCCCCTTTCTCAGTCTCTCTGGTTCGCAAACCGTCTTATCCGTATCTTTCTAGGTCTATGCAGCATTGCCTTTCCTCCGGGATAAAAATGCCTAGCTGGCGACTCTATTCATTCTCCAGTGAGTTCACGGCTGTGTGTTCTCACTGTTCCCTCTCGCCGACCGTTCGCGTCTGTACCTTCATCTGACCCCGTGTCACTTGTCGGGAGCGACACAAGTCAGTGCAAAATCAGGGCATTTGAGGCCCCCAATGACCCAACCAAAGGGTATTCTTCATAATTTTGATTGTATATGATCTTTATTTGATCATAGAAGAAGTTGGAAGTTCACAAAATTGAAGAATTTCAAGTCTTTTGCAAAGTTGACTTTTGGGGAAAGTTTGACTTTTAATGAAATTGCCATTTTAGGAAACTTTTTCAACCCTTACTTTTTGATTCAAAAATGCTTCAAATGGAAAAACTTTGGTCATGAAAGTTGTAGAATGGATCATTCCCTTTTCAAAAAGTACAAGAACATGACCTAATTCATTTTGGATCAAAAGTTATGGATTGTCAAAGTTGGCTAAAATCACAAAATTTGAAGTTTTCTACCAAAGGGACATTTTGCAAAATGGTTTGTTCAAGTGTTCTAAAGGCCTCAAATGTGTATCATTTCCACACAACATGATCATGTGACCTCTAATGTTCAGAATGGGCCAAGGGATCACACATTTTTATGGCTTATGGAGCAAGATTTTTCATAAGAAGCAAAAGTGAACCAACTTGCAAAACTCATCATAAGTTACAATCCACTTGCTTGCTGACTTGCTGATCAATCCTAGGGTTCTCCCCACATCATGCTGCGCAGGACGCACCTTTTGTCCTTGGCTAGCAAGTAGCCCATGCTTCTCTTACACAACTTTGACATTTTGGCAACTTGAGCCATACCTATCACAAAAGCACACATCACCTCATCTGACCTATCACAATTGTTTATGCAAATCAAAAGCAAGCCAAAGCATACAAAACACAGGCCTGAAACCATCCATAACACAGCATTCTCATTTTCACACCATCTTGCAAAAGCTTTCGAAACTGCTTGCACAAACCTCAAACACACAAACCAACTTCACAAACCATCTCACCATGCTTCACTGAACACAAACCAACCCTTAAAACAGCCTGAAAGCCACTGAATCAAAGATACGATTTCTGCCCCTCATTGAGCAGAACTTCAGCCATCTTTCAAACCAGCCATTGCAAACTTCAAACAAGCCTTGAAAGCTTCTCAGGAGGTCCAGGGGAGTTGATTGCAAGCAAGACATCAGCCAGAAAGTGCCAGAAACTAAAGCTTCGATTCAGGTAGCCATGGAAATTCATTTTTCTAGAACTCTCTTTTCTTGTTTCTAAATGATAAGGCATGCTTCCCTGAGTTCACTGAACCTTTTACTTTTGAAAAAGATTGAGAAATGAGGTGTTATTGTGTTTCTGAAATTTTGGCAGTTTTTGATGTTTGATTCGTATCTTGTTCATGAGTAGAAATAAATGGAATTTGTTGCTGGATTGTTGTTTAGGGAGTTTAGTTGAGTTGATCTAGAGAGTTTGGCATGATTTCATGGCGTTTTGAGAGAGATTGAAAGATGAGCTAGCCGGAGAAGATGACTGGAACCACTGTTCCGGTCATCTGAAAGTAATTAGGACTGGATTAGGGTTTAATCATTAATTAACGAAATTTGAATTCTGGCCGTCCAGATGCGCGCGCCAGTCAACTCCCGCGCGTGTATGTTTGAATCCTGACCCTTTGATTTGCATACTTTTCTATTTTTCAGTTGTAATTCATTATTATTTTCATTTTATTTCATTACTTTTCTATGATTTATTTAAAATAGTAAAACAATTTTAAAAATTCTGAAAATTTTTGTACAAACTTTTATGAATTTTCAGAAACCAAAAACATTTTTATTTTTATTTTTTGCATTAAAAATATTTTTTAAATCATTTAAAAGTTTATTTTTAATTAATTAATGAGAATTAATTAATAAAAAATGCTTTTAGGTATTTAAAAATCACCAAAAAATTGATGAAACCTTTAAAAACATTTAGAAACATTGTCCAACCCTCAAACCAAATTTATTTTTTGATCTTGATGCATTTTGACAATTTTCCATGGAATTAATTCAATATCAGGGCATTATTTTGATCCAAACTTCAAAAAATCATTTCTGCCTAACCATTGAGAGTTGGACTTTGATTCTTTTTGCATTGCATTTTGTTTGGCATGTAGTTTGTAGGATTAAATTGTCATGAATTGATCTTGCATTTCCCATTTGTTTGACATTTTTCTTGTCAAGGTACCCTAAAACCCTAGAAATCTTAGAAAAATCATAACCCTCACTAGGTTAAGAATTGGATCCCCTCCTTTGGGCAGTGAGTTTGTATAGGTGTAGGGTTCTCTTGAATGCATTTTCAATTTTTTATCATGATGTTTGCTTCTGGTTTTGATTTTTGTTTGTTGCATTGGTCATAAACCCTAATTTGGGCTTTCATTTGCATTCATCTTGCATTTTCTTGCATACCATGACTTGCCATAGCATTTTGTGCATCCATTTGATTCATTAGACATCTTAAGATATATTAGAAGCATGTTTGATCATTACATCTTTCATTTGCCACTTTGTATGCCATTTGCATTCCATAACTTTTCATGTATGTTCATGGTTCTAAACTTGCTTCTCTTGCATCCATTTGTTTGTATGATCATCCTCATGCCTTGATTCATGTTTGTATCATCTCATAACATCATTATCATCACATACATGCTTCTGGTTTTGGTTTTCACCATGTCATTTCATCTCATTTTGCATTGCATTGCATTCCGTTCACTAACTTTTCAGGTGGTAAGTCATTTTGAGAAGTGAATTTGCCTTCACTTCTCACAACTTCTTTTCATCTCCTCTTATGCATCCTTGCTGCATTTTGTTATGTGTTTGAGATTGAGCTTGATCTTTCTTATTCATCTTACTTTCTTTCTTCAAGTGACTTGTCTTCTTAAGTGAAGCAAGTTACTTTGCTTCTCTTTTTCTCCTTTCATCTGCTTCCTGGTGGTTCCATTGAAGATTTCTCTTGTAAACCTCACAAACCTTAGGAACAACCAAGCATGACAATGATTAGGGTTTTGATTAGTCCCCCACTTAGTTTTTACCTTTGTGTCTCATTGAGTCTTCTCTCCTCATCTCATAATCAGGGACTAAACCCTAAAGGCTTTAAGGCTTTGTGATTAAGCTTATGCCTGCATCCTTCTATTAGGATGGAGTGTATAACTTTAATCCTAAGTGTTAAACCCTTAATGTGTTTAAATCTTTTAATCAATCCACTTAATAATCATCAAGACATCAAGCTTGTAACTTGGGCCTTACATTAGGGTTCTAATTCTTCCTTAATTGGTTAAGAAGGACTAACCCTAGTGTTAATGGATAAGTCCCCCTCAAGTTGTCTTATAAACCCTAAAAATCATTTCTTTATCATATCATTAACTAAAATCCACTTAATAAAGGCTTTGTTTTGTCATGAGGTTAATCCCTAATCATGGATTAAGTTGAGGAGCTTTCCTCAGCTTAAACACTCTCATCTATTATCCTTCTATTAGGATGGTGTAATGAGTCTGTTTAATCCCTGATTATGGCTTAATCTCATTACTTAACACTAAACAAAAACCACAAAAACATCTAAATAATCACAAGTAGGTTAATGATCTTAATCCTACACCAAAGGTGATTAGGTGTGAGAAGCTGACTTCACACTTAAGGTATTCTCATTACCCCTAATCAGAGGGAGGATGTGATGAGTTTACTAACCCATTGGTTTAGGCTTAAGCTCATTAACTTATGACAAACTTTCAAAAGCAATAAAAGACTGAAAACTCAAAAACAAACAATAATCGTCTCCTCCGGGATTCTTTTCACACCATCTTCACTCATAAACGAGAACTCGCTTCTTTCGTCTAATGCAAGACAGTTTGCACCTGAGCCAGACAGGTCATACACTTGAGCATAGGCAAGCAAGCAGTTCACCAGTCAATTCATCTTTCAGTCTCTTTGGGTCGAACTACGGTGTTCTGACTTCCTCATTGCACGAGAGGATACGTAGGCATAACTTAACAGTTATCGAACAAAAGTCTCTGTATATTCCCCCTCTTTCAGCATCATTCTCTTAGCCTCATGATCATGAGCATACTCTCATCCTTACACTGACACTGTATATATCACACTTTGCACTTCTTTTACACTGACACCTGTACACCTTTTCCAGCTCTCTTTATACACAAATTGCACTGACACTACCCCTTTAAACACAAATCTTTTAAGCGTGGATCCCGTCGAGTACGACGGACAATCTGGGTGCTAATACCTTCCCAGGTTGTAACCAACCCCCTTTCTCAGTCTCTCTGGTTCGCAACCGTCTTATCCATGTCTTTCTAGGTCTATGCAGCATTGCCTTTCCTCCGGGATAAAAATGCCTAGATGGCGACTCTTCTCATTCCCTGTGAGTTCACTCCTGTGTGTTCTTACACCCCCCTTTTCGCCGACCGTTCGCGTCTGTACCTCATTTGAGCCCAGTCTCATCTATTGGGAGCGACACAAACTTGATGACATTCCAAATTATGAGCATAAGCGTTCCATCGTTATAAGCTAGCAAATAGCCAAATAAAGGAAAATTCCAACTTCATGAAGATCAAAGCAAGGGGAAGGGATCCTAAAATCTAAGTCCAAAATCTCCATTCCAATGCCAAGGATAGTAACCAATAGTCCACAAATTAAAGTCACAAGTCTTTTAGAAGTTTAATCCTTTATTAATATTTTTGTGTCCAAATGGACAAATAGAAAATCAACAACAAAAATAATAAGAACAAATAATAAACATGATATGGATGAATAGAGCATAATAAAGCAAAGTATAATAAAAGCAATAAAAGTGCAAGAAATTAAATATTAGTAAGAAAAGCAAATAAAAGTGCAAGAGTATAAAATATTGATAATAATAGTAGTATAATAATATTTACATAAGAGTGGTATGGTGAACTTAATCAACCACAACCAAAAGAGTAACCAAAATCGAAAAGCAACCGGATTCGCTTAGCATCTTACACTATAGCGATTGATCAAGGAAAATCAAATCAAATTCAATGAAATTTGAAAGGAGATTGGGAGACCCAAAGCACCTACGCATCAAATATTCATAAGTCTTGATTATAAATGAAAAATGACCAATCACTTTGAGATTACGCGATCAACAAGAGATCCGGTCCACGAAAGTGCAAGTACCCAATCAGATTTTTATTCCAAAGTCGGGACACATTTAGGTCTATGTTAAGCAATCGCCGAGTAATTTACGAAGTAATTACCCTACAAATGAGGCCGGCCACCACCAATTAAGGTGCATAATGTTAGTGCTAATGCATGCTAGATAAACAATATGTAAATCGTTATCCGGACGCGATACCACACCAAACTAAAGGTGAATACCAAATTGAGCCGCACTCATGGTATTCTTCCATCCTTAAGTTCAATCACTCATCTCGGTGGATTCAAACATGAAAATGTATCACTAATGCAAAGTACCTTAAATGAATTGAATAATCCACTTAAAGATAGTTTTGTATTAATGAACATTAACTACTCTAATCTACACCCAAAGTTCATTGAAATTAAAGAGAAATTACTCCCAAAGGTACTTCCCAAGGTAAAAATAAAAAGGAGGAAGAAGGAGAAGAAAGAGGAAGCAAAAAGAGCTTAAAACTAGCCAAAAACATAATTTTGTCTTGTGTTAACCGGTTAACCAATTGGTTAACCGGTTAACACAAGCAGATTTTGAAAATTTGCGCTGTTTTTT
Source organism: Lathyrus aphaca (assembly GCA_963966055.1). Lineage (NCBI taxonomy): Eukaryota > Viridiplantae > Streptophyta > Magnoliopsida > Fabales > Fabaceae > Lathyrus > Lathyrus aphaca. The sequence continues at coordinate 80,698,738 of OZ014522.1, forward strand.
AAATGGTTAACTAGTTAACCAGTTAACGTTGTACCAGTAGCAGAAAAATGCAAAAAATTCAGCATGATCCATTTTTAAACCTTTTCACAAACATTTGATGATCATGATATGAATTTGCACGAATTTTAAAACCAAAATACAGTAGAATCCCTGCAATCAAACAATAAATAAAGATCCAAAGGATCTAGAATCGAAGGAACCAAAGATCTATATCTTGAAAAGTTGATGGTGAGTATGGGTTTGTGGAAGGAGATGAATTACCAAAAACACTTCTTCAAATTGAACCAAGTCAAGCTAGATCTACTGCAATTGGTGAACAAAAGAAGAAAAGGATGAAGGTTTTAGCTTAAGTTGATCAAGAATTTAATGTGAATTCTTTATAACTTCAAGAGAAAGAAAGTGAGCTTTTTGTGAATTTTGGTTTTGGGGGAGTATTTTGCAAGAGGTTTTGTGGCTATCAAAAGCTTGTGGAATGAATGAAATTGTGGTCCTATTTAAAGGCCTTAGGTATGGAAAATTGGTGGAATGGAGCTTGCTTTGGTAATTGGAATTTTTGTGGGAAATGGAAAAGAGTGGTGATTAATGAGGGTTTATGATAAGAAATTATCAAAGTGATGTAGAGAAATCAAAAACCAATGTATCTAGAATATTCCAATTAAATCAATGGTCTTAATGGTGATGAATTTGAATAAAAAAATCAAATTTTGCACTGGTTAACCGGTTAACCAAGCTGAAATTTGAATTTTTTATTCAAACATGGAAAGAGAGGTCATAGGTTGGTGATTGTCCGAATGAAGGTCTAACTTGTTATAATTATGGTGAATAGGGACATATCAACATCGAATGTCATAAGCCTAAGAAGACTGCGACTACTGCTCAAACCAATGGTAGAGTGTTTGCTTTGAGTGGTTCCGAAGTTCCCAAGAAGGACAACTTGATTTGAGGTACATGTTTTATTAATGGTGTAGAGTTTATTGCAATTATTGATACTGGTACTACACATTCTTTTATTTCTCTTGAATGTGCTACTAAGTTGGGTTTAACGTTGTCTAGTATGAATGGTGGTATAGGAATAGAAATGTCAGCTAATGGTTCTGTTACTACTACATATGTGTGTTTGAAGTGTCCTTTGACTATTTTTGAGAAGGACTTCTTGATGGATATGGTGTGCTTGCCTTTACACCAAATTGATGTTATTCTTCGAATGAACTGGCTAGAGTTCAATTTTGTGCATATCAATTGTTTTGTGAAGACTGTGGAATTTCCTGAAATTGGTGATCATGGTGAATTGATGTTCTTGATGGCTAAGCAAGTAAATGAATTGTTAGAAGACGAAGCTCAGATGTTTGTAATGTTTGCATCATTGCAAGTCAAAGGGAAGACTTCAAGTATTAATTTATCGGTTATTCAAGAGTTTCCAGATGTATTTCTAGAGGATTTAAGCTCAGAAGTTGAGTTTACAATGGATTTATTACTTGGTACTAGTCATGTGTCTATGGATCCGTATTTGATGTCTGCTGTAGAATTGAGTGAATTGAAGAAGCAACTAGAAGAGTTTTTAGAGAAGAAGTTTGTTCGACCTAGTGTTTCTTTGTGGAGTGCTTTGGTGTTGTTCGTCAAGAAGAAAGATGGTAGCATGAGGTTGTGTGTTGATTATCGACAGTTGAACAAGGTTACTATCAAGAACAAGTATCCACTTTCGAGAATCGACAATTTGATGGATCAGTTGGTGGGAGCGTATGTATTCATCAAGATTGATTTAAGGTATGGTTACCATCAGATTGTTGGTAAGTCTGATGATATTCTGAAGACAACTTTCAGAATAGGGTATGGTCATTATGAGTACACGGTGATGTCGTTCGGTGTATCCAATTCACCCGGTGTGTTCATGGATTACATGAATAGAATCTTCCATGAGTATTTGAATAAATTTGTAGTATTTTTTATTGACGATATTCTGATTTATTCCAAGATAGACAAGGAACATGCAGGGCATTTGAAGATTGAATTACAAGTGTTACGAGAGAAGAAGTTGTATGCGAAGCTGTCAAAGTGTGAGTTCTGGTTGCAAGAAGTGAGTTTTATTGGACATGTGATTTCCAGTAGTGGAATTGTTATAGAATCGTCGATGATTGATGCAATGTTACAGCGGGAGATTCCTGAGTCTTCTATTGAGATTAGAAGTTTTCTAGGTTTAGCAGGTTATTACAGGAAGTTTATCAAAGGTTTTTCGAAGTTGCACTACCTTTGACTCAGTTGAATCAAAAGATTCAAGCTTATGTGGGGGATGTTGAGTGTGAAAAGAGTTTTGTAGATTTGAAGAAGAAGTTGACAACTGCTCAAGTGTTGATTTTGTCGAATCTGAATGAATCATTCATAGTGTATTGTGATGCATCGAAGATGGGACTTGGAGGAGTTTTGATGTAAAATGGTCAAGTGGTTGCTTATGTTTCTAGACATTTGAGAGTTCATGAAAGGTATTATCCTACGCATGATTTAGAGTTGGCAGTTGTGGTGTTTGCGTTGAATATTTGAAGACATTATCTCTTTGGTTCGAAATTTGAAGTGTTTAGTGATCACAAGAGTTTGAAATATATGTTTAATCAGAAGGAACTTAATATGAGGCAGAGAAGGTGGTTGGAATTGTTGAAATATTTTGATTTTGATTTGAATTACCATCATGTTAAGGCAATGTGGTTGCATATGCTTTGAGTAGGAAGACATTTCATATGTTGATGCTTATGGTGAAAGAACTTGAAATGATTGAACAGTTCATAGACATGAGTTTGTTGTGTGAGGCTATATTTGAGAGTGTGAAGTTGGGAATGTTGAAGTTGACCAGTGAAATTGTGGAAAGAATCTGTGAAGAATAACAATTTGAATTGAAGTTAGTTGATCAATTGACTTTGATTAACCAAGATAACAGAGGTGAATTCCAAATTGATGAGAATGGTGTGATGAGATTCTGGGATAGTGTGTGTTCCTGACGTTCTTAAGATTAAGAAGAGTATTTTAGAAGAAGGACATCGAAGTAGATTGAGTATCCATCCTGGTGCTATGAAGATGTACCATGATCTGCAGAAATTGTTTTAGTGGCCAGGTATGAAGAAGGATGTTGTGGAATTTGTGTATGCATGCTTGACTTGTCAGAAGTCAAAGATTGAAAATCAGAAATCGTTAGGTATGATGCACCCGTTAAATATTCCAAAATGGAAATGGGATAGCATTTCCATGGATTTTGTGACAGGTTTACCGAAGACTGCTAACGGAAATGATTCAATTTGGGCGATTATAGATAGATTAACTAAGTCGGTCCATTTCTTGCCGATGAAGATTAATCATTTTATGCAGAAGCTAACTGAAATGTATATTGAAGAGATTGTGAAGTTGCATGGGATACCGTAGAGTATCGTATTGGATAGATATCTGCGGTTTACCTCAAGGTTTTGGAAGAGTTTACAAGATGCTTTGGGTACTAAGTTGAGGACGAGATCTGCTTATCATCCACACACAGATGGTCAGACAGAGAGGACTATCCAATCTTTAGAGGAATTAGTGAGAGCTTATGTGCTAGATCAAGGAGGATCTTGGTATAGTCATTTGTCGTTGATTAAGTTTACCTACGATAATAATTATCATGCTAGTATTGAAATGGAACCGTATGAGGCATTGTATGGAAGAAGATGTCGGACTCCATTGTGTTGGTATGAATCAGGTGAGAGTGCAATACTTGGACCTGAGATTGTGCAAGAGATGACTGAGAAGATTAAGATGATACAAGAAAGGATGAAGGCTTCTTAGAGTCGGCAGAAGAGTTATCATGATAAGTGGAGGAAAGCTCTTGAGTTTCAAGAGGGAGACCATGTATTCTTGAGAGTTACTCCGGTGACTGGTTTCGGACGATCTTTGAAGTCTAGAAAGCTCACTCCGAATTTTGGTTGTCCGTATCAGATTTTGGAAAGGATCAGAGCGGTAGCATATCAGATTGCGTTACGACCATCGCTTTCAAAATTGTATGATGTGTTCCATGTGTCGCAGTTGAGGAAGTATGTGTGTGATCCATTTCATATGATTCAGATGGATGAAGTTCAGGTAAGAGATAATCTGACTGTTGAAGTATTACCATTACAGATAGATGGCCGAGAAATGAAGCAGTTGTGAGGAAAAAAGATTACCTTGGTAAAGGTATTGTGGGGTGGACCAGCAGGTGAAATTTGGACTTGGGAACGTGAATATCAAATGAAGGAGTCGTATCCGACTATGTTTGTTTCAGGTAAAAAAATTTAGGACAAAAATTCCTAAAGTGGGGGAGAGTTGTAACACCCGAATTTCATAATTTAATTATTTATCTAATTATTTACGACAGATTAAATGGAATTTTTTATTGAGGTGCTTAAGAAGATGGAGATTCCGGAGAATATGATCCAAGTCATTTCTAAATGCATCAATTCCGTCTCTTACCAGATTCTTATCAACGACCAACCTAGCAAACGTTTCACCCCTGCTCGGGGTCTCTGTCAAGGAGACCCCCTTTCACCTTACCTATTTGTTATGTGTGCAGATGTCCTGTCAGGAATGCTTAAGAGGGAGGTGCAAGATAAGAGGCTTCATGGTATTAAAGTGGCAAGGAAATATCCAGTTATCTCACACTTATTTTTTGTTGACGACAACTTGCTTTTTGCTAGATCAAACAAAGATGAGGCACGACGGATCAGAGGCATTCTGGAGGCCTATCAGTAAGCCTCGGGTCAGTTAGTTAATGCGGAGAAATCAGAAATTTCCTTTAGTGGAAATGTGAGTGAGGAAACACAACACAAAGTGAATAAGATTCTTGGTTTTAGAGGGGTGCCCATCCATTCTCGTTTTGGTTTGTCGGTTGTCTTTGGATGGTAAAAAAATGAGGTTTTCAAACTTGTTATTGAGAGAGTGTGGAAGAAATTCAATTGTTGGAAGGAACCATTTTTGTCTCGTGCGGGAAAGGAGGTGCTGATTAAAGCAGTTGCACAAGCAATTCCAACTTATATTATGAGTTGTTACCGCATTCCTGAAAGTGTCTGTAATGACATTGAATCGATGTTGTCTAACAGTAAAGGAAACCGGAAAATCCACTAGTTAAGCTGGAAAAATTGCCTCAAATGAAAGGTGTAAGGGGCTAGGCTTCCATGGCATTCATGATTTTAATTCAAGTCTTCTGGGGAAACAATATTGGCGGCTCCTGAAGGGTGACAACTCTCTTTTGGGGAGGTTCTTCAAAGGTCGGTATTTCCCGCGTTGTAGTATTGAGGAAGCTAAGGCGGGGTTAAGACCCAGCTATGATTGGCGTACTATTCTTAGTTCCAAAGAGATAGTGGCATTAGGGACGCATTGGAGAGTTAGTGACGGTTCGAGCATTTCTATTTTCAATGATAGATGGATTCTGACGGTTCCGGGTTTTAAAGTATCCAAACCAGCTCGCTTACTTGGCCCCGATGTTAAGGTTAATGATTTGATTAACTCGGTTTCTGCTTGCTGGAACATGTCTGCCCTTGAAACAAATTTTGAGGAGGCTGATGTTCTCCACATAAGTAGTATTCCTATTTCTAGGCAACTTCCAAATGATGTTTTCATGTGGCACTTTGAGAAGGACGGCGAATTTTCGGTCAAGTCAGCTCACCATTGTCTAGTTGAGAAACAATGAACCAATGGGGCTAGGACATCTTCCAACGGTCTGCTTTCGTGCTAGAAACATCTATGGCGGATTGGTGTCAATTCGATAATTAAGAATTTCCTTTGGCGTCTTATGAGAAATATCCTCCCGCTTATAGCTAATTTGAGACGCAAAGTTTTGGAGAAGAAAGATGAGAGTTTCGGGAAACTATTGGGTATCTCTTTTTGGAAGATTTGGCAGATCCGTAATGCAATAATTTTTAAAAACGCGAAACTATGTCCATCGTTAGTGGCTAAAGAGATTCTGGATGTGTTTGAGGAAAACTCTAAGTGGATCAATGGAAATATTGATAGGGTTGCTAATGATATTTGCAGGATTATTCCCAAGTCCCATTAGGTAATACAGTCTGATGCTGGGTGCTTTCAAGGAGGGATTGTGGCCCTTGGTTGCATTTTGCGGGATCCCACTGGCAATATTTTCATGGCAGCGCCTCACAGAAGTTTCAGCGTGGCATCCCCTCTTTTGGCCGAAATTCTGGGAATTCGAAGGGCTCCCTATCTAGAAATTGAATTGAAGATCCCGAATATAATCCTCCAATTTGATGCAATGTTGGCGGTTGACTGCATCAACGGGTCAAACTCCATTGCAGAAATTAATCATATTGTTGCTGATTGTATTTCTTTGATATGTAATTTTTCTAGTTGCACTGTTATGTTTATCCCTAGACTGTATAATAAGGAAGCTCATTCGATGGTTGGTATTGGTAGATTTAGAGGATCCAAAACTTGGTTTGGCCATATACCAACCTCTTCTTACTTATCTTGTAATTTTGTTTCTTCTTTTATCTAATGCAGTCTGGTTTTTTTCATAAAAAAAAAGAAGAATGAATTATTTTATTAAATAGTGATATTAGAATAATTGGATATTATTTAAATATTATTATTAAAAATATAATAAAATAAGTTGGAAGTCTTAGGGGTAGGATGGTCTTTTGAGAAGTTTATGAGAAAAGGGAATACGATCAATTTGTCATAATTTGTGTTTTTGGGTGAAGATTGAAGGTTGCTCTGAGGAACAAGGAGACAAAAGTTGGAATTTCTCAAGAAGTGATCGAGAAAGCTCAATCGAATAAGGTATGGGGAGTAGTTCTCTTTCAATATCTATAATGTATTGATAGTCTTATGAGAAAAGGAGATTTTTTAGGGAAACCTTAGGGTTAAGGGAATTGTTGGTAGATTGTAGATGATTTGATGTTGTTATATGTTATAATTGATGATTATAGGATGATAATGGGTAGGAAGAGTGAATTATGTTGTTTTCTATTGATAATTGGTGGTTTTGAGGGTTTTAGGCGTGGTTGGGATGTGTAGAAAATAGCAAGATTTTCTGCAGAAATTTGCCTTCTCGCTTAGCGAGCGAGTGAGACTTTGGGAAGTTCGCAAACAGAGAGTTGCTCGCTTAACAAGACCTGTAGCTTTTTGAAAAATAATTTTTTTTTCTGAATGAATCGTAATGACTTGATTTGTTGTACTATGTTGCTATAATGCTGTTGTGAGTTCTTGACATGCTATAATAGGCAAAATATGTAAGAATACTGATGAAATGATGGTATGATGGCTATGTTGTAAAATGATGCTATGTAGTATAGATGACATGAGTAGGAAAAGTAGATGTATGAATGACAAATGATGAATAATGATGAATGTTGATGCAAATGTTGAATAGGATGATTATGTTATTGTTGTTGCATCATTTCATTCATGGCATACTTATGATAATGAAGGCTTCAATACCATAGTGTGGATTGAGGTATTGTTGTTTATGTTATGCTCCGTGTGGAGGATTGATGGCCCAGTGATCATCCATGATGATGTTCTGGTACCACATGCATATTAAGAGGAATGCATTTCATTATTGGTGGCATAGTATGATTGCATTTTTATATGATCATGTGATTGATTTTGTTGTATGTGGGTGAGACTTGATGTAAATGATGTGTTGTTGCATGATTGTCTTATAATTCTATTTTTATATTATTTATATTGAATGTGAATTTACTCACCCTTCCTGCCTTTCGTGATGGTTTATCATGCCATCCTATAGATTCTCATGAATAGCTCGGTGTTCGAAAGTAGCTCAGAGTGCATATTTTGTCGTTTATAGAGTTTAGGTGGTGTCTTGCTTTGTGTCGTGTATCACTAGGAACGCTTGGATTATTTTTTTTTTAATTTTGGTTATTTTTAACACATGATTAAATGATGTTTTGTATTTCAATTGAATCTTTAAACTATGTTGAATAGAGTTGATAATAATGATCCGCTGCGTATTTAAATGATGTTTTGTTTTTAATTATGATGCATGATGCAACCCATGTTACGAGACAGGACACATAAAAGAGTAAATTGATGTTTTGTTGAAAAATATACCCTTTTTGGTTGTAACTCTGATTTTCTTAAATAATTTTGTATTAATTCGTTGTGGGGTAAAAAAGGTGTTACAGTCTCCCTGTCGGAGCCCCTTAAACACCTCAAAGTCACCTGAAGGACTGCCAATAATTAAAACAGACATAAAGCTGTTGAAAATAGTTCCTACCATCCTAAGCATCCATTTGGCCCCAAACCCTGTATCAACCATAAGCCTTCTTAAGAAAACCCAATCAACACAATCATAGGTCCTCGCAAAGTTGACCTTCAACAAAACACACTTTTGTTATCTTCTCCTTGGAAAAAGCTATGCATAAGCTTATTTCGTTTAACAAATCGACGTTCCTAAATGGAAGTTTTTTGGTTGATGGTGTTATATATGTTAATGAGTTGGTTGACCTTCCCAAGAAAATCAAGTAATATCTTATCTACAAGGTTGATTTTGAAAAAGCCTATGACATATCCAACTGGTGCTCGCTAGATTTGGTTTTTCTGACAAATGGCGCACTTGGATGCATGCTTGTGCTTTCTAAAGGAATCTAGTTATCATGGTTAATTGGTCATCGACGGAGGATATGAGTATCATAAGGGGATTGAAACAAGGAGACCCATTTGCTCCCTATCTTTTTCTTTTGATTATGGAAATGCTTAGTGGTATTCTAAAACAGTTGTCAATCATGACCTTCTTTTTGGTTTTAGGATTGGCTCATCGAATTTAGTTATTTCTCATATATATTATGTTGATGATAACTTAATCATTTCTGAGTCTCCCATTGAGGATCGTTAGACTATTAAATTCGTTAGAGGTTTGAGCTTTCCTCTGGTCTCAGGGTCAACTTTCCTAAAAGTATCCTAGTTGGTATCAACGTGGACCTTTCCTTTTGTCACTCCCTGGATTTCCATCCTGGTACAAACGCGAAAGTGGCGCGGAAAGAGGTTAGGGTCGCCAGCCAGGCATTTTTATCCCGAAAGAACGGGAATGGTAATGCTGCACAAACCAGAAGAAAGAAGACGAAGGACACAGGTCCTGCGAACCAAAGAGACTGAGTTCGGGAGTCGGTTACGACCTAGGAAGGTATTAGCACCCAGATCGTAGGCCGTACCCGACGAGATCCACGCTTGCAAAGAAATTGTTTCAAAGGGTGAAGAAATGAAAGCTGCTGCAAAGAAAATGAACTGACCTGGATAAAAGATAAGAAAAGGAAACTGAAAAAAAAATGAAAAGGAAAAATGTAGGGAAAATAAAGATTGTGCTCGAATGGGCCCTACCCCGCTGCCTACGTACCTCATCTGGACAATGAGGACCAGAGTCGCCGTAGTTCCCCTAACTAGGGGTGGAAAAGATTGCTTGTGTCTTAAGGCTTGAACTGCCTATGTCAATGCTCAGGTGTTGCAGGCTCGGACGACGAGTGCGTTACCGTCTGGCAAAATGACAAGTAGGAGCAAGTTCGCGGACAGAGCGAAAGTGATGAGAAAAGAAGTCCCGAAGGAAAGACGCTTATTATTTGTTTGTGTTTTTTTAGAAACTTTTATTTGAGTGTGTCACAAGGAAGTGAACTCGAGCTCTTTTCCATGGAATGTGTACTTGCTACTACATTCCAAGATGGAATAATAGAACAAGCACACTCAAGTAAGGAGAATATCCCCAAAAATTGGTTCCAGAGATTAGGGCCTAAGCTTACTAACTCGTTGAATTTATTAAGTGTTTTTGTATTTTTGAATGAAGAAGTCTGTTTTATGATTTTCTTTATGAAAATGGTATCCTGATCAGACTTGTGCATCACAAGACAAGCTTGTACTATACCAAGATGGGAAAAATACAAGTGTTTCATGGAATAAGGCTATTGCACAGGAGACCACTTCAATCTTTATTAAGTGTCTTTTATGATTTTGTTTTGAGATGAGAAGAGAAGAGAAACCAAAGGATCTTAAAGGTAAAAGTCTAAGGGGAGACTAATGAATCCTAATGTTATCATGCAAAGGAAAACCTAGGTTAGTGAGGTTTACTATCCTAATGAAGGAGAATATAAGAAAAGAAAGAGAAGGAAGAAGAAGAGAAGAAGGAGGAAGAAAGGCCTAAGCCCCAACAATCACAAGCAAGATAGTATCAATAAGGAAAAGAGAAGAGATAAGACTTGGAGATGTGAGAATCACATCCACACCTCTCACTCACCAAAGCCCCTGAAATGGTTAGTAACATAAGATCAAATCAAAGCCACACAACCAGAAGTGAAGTCTCAATCACAAATGCCAAATGCCAATACACAACATAAGAATGAGAAAGGAACTACACAACTCAACATGAAGCAAAATGGAGTATCATGACAAAACAAAGCAAACATGAGATGACATAAGGAAAACCAAGCAAAGCAACATCACAAACTTCAAGACCAGAACCCTAACATGTCAAGAATGTGCCTAAGGATCATATGAGATGAAGATAAGAAGCATACAAACTCAAGTATTAACATCATGAGGAGCAAAGAAGCAAAAGAAGTGAGGTGAGCATGCATAAAAGTGAATGAACTTCAAAAGCAAACAATCATAAAATTCCAAAGCACAAACATCAACCCAAGACCAGAGATGGATTAGCATCATAAAAAAGCTCTAAACAACCTAAAGAAGTTGGCACAAGTGCCCTTCTAACCTAAGGATTGAACATATGACAAAAAGAGAAGCAAAAGGAAGTAAGCAAAGAACAAAAATTCAAATCAAATCATACACACATTCAAAAATTCCACAATCTTGCACAAAGACTCTTCAAACATACAATGTTAACATGCCAAGAGGAAAGAAACAAAATCAGAAGCTAAGCAAGTCAAACAAGGGCTTAAACATGGATTAGGGTTAGAAGACCTCATGCACAAGTTAAAGACCAAAACCAATTAAGCCAACTTCTAAAAATCAGAATAAAAATCATCAACAAACTACATCCCCATGTGAATCCAGAGCAAAAAGAATCAGTTCAAAACTCCGATTAATGATCAAGATAGAAATTATACAAGACAACATGCATAAAAAATGAAATAAAAGCAATTAATAAAAGAGAAAATTAATTCCAGCGTGGCAAATAAAAATAAATGAAAAATAAAAATGCCAAAAATTAGAGAAAACTCAAAAGATCATACATGAAAGTTTTTAGAATTTTTAATGACTTATTTCTATTTTTAATAATTAAAAACCAAACTGAAAACAAAATAAAAATAAAAAATATTAAAAGAGGACAGGGGTGCAAACAACAATTATTTTAGTTCAATCTGAATGGGCTTGGACAAGGGGGAGGTGCGAATAGGACAAAGAGGCCCAAGTCTTGTGCACTCATCCACTCCGGTCAAGCCAAACGCAAACGCACTGATCCAAGGGTCACAAATGCAAGTCACAACATCCACCACATCAAACAGCTAGGAATGCCAGTCAACAAACCCTAAGTAATCTTATCTAACACACTACGTTCGAACCTGCACTTCCCTCCAGATCCAAGGGTTCACGTCCCTCCTGAATACCGTACTCTCTCCTAGAACAATCACACGTGGTACAAGGCTGGTCACATGACCAGCACACTCTTCATTTATGTGATGGCCAAATCTGGTCCCTCCAATACCACTGGATCTAATGATCAGGACTTAAACTGGCTTACCACAAACAAACAACAGAGTTCATCGGTCGAAGGAACGCCGATCACCCTCTCCGGCTAGCTCCAATGAAGGCCAGCACTAAAAATTCCAGAAACTTACAAACTATACATCAATCAACACCTTAAGCATCCAGGATCTCAGATAAGCAATTAAAATCCACTAACAACTAATACATGGAGCAAACTGAACGAAACAAAATCACACATCAAAACTGCAATTTACGATTTAGAGCCATACAAAGATTCTAATCACTTCATATCATTCATATTAAGCCATAACAACATAAAACAAGCCAGAATGCATTCAAACCGAAGCAATCAATTGAGAGACTCAAACCTGTAATTGAGGCTTCTTGCAGATGTTGAGAAATCCAGAGATATCCTTGCTCTCTTCAAGCTTCTTTGGATCTTGTTCAAGCCAAATAAGGGCTTACATATGAAGATGATGCAAGATCAGAGAGAGTTGTGGAATCTCTAATTTGCCCGAAGCTCCAAGAATTGATTATGTATGTGCTGTGAGAGTGAATGTGAGGATTCAGAGTCCCTTAAGATGAAGAATGAGGTGCGAATCCAGATCTGGAATTGATGTTGTTATGTGCAGTTTGAGAGCACAATGAGAAGGAGAGAGATGTTGAAGAGTGTGATGATGAAAACAATCTGTTACCAAAATCGTGACCAGCCTTTTATATTGCAAGGGTGCAGGGTGCATCTTGTGGTGTGTGAACTAAATTGGTTATTTCATCTTCACAAACACAGAGCATACGTGAGGCTCTTCTTTTCTTTCTCAATTTGTTTTTGAAAATAGATCACATACATCAGAGTGCATGATAGTATGGTGTCCTTCATGTGTTGTTGAACCACTATTTGATGATAAAAAGAAACGAAAATGAGGTGAAGGCTATGATTGGTGGTGACTTGGTGTGGTGTATGGAGTGCATTTGCTTCACGTTAATTTTTTCTTTCCCTTTTGGTGTTATCCGCGTGTGTATGAGAGTGAGGAAAAAACATGACTTCAAGGCACATGAGGGAAGCATCAAAATGGCATGTGGCAGGCAGATATTGGTTGGTCCTAAAATGCTGATTTTTCTCACTACTTTTCGTACAAACCAATACCAAGTGCCTTAACTTTGTAGTATTTTCATTTTTGGTCACGCAACATTAGCAACATGGGCCCATTGAAAATGTTTGTGAAAAATATCATGAAATGCAACATAAATTCATTTATTAAGGGACCAATCCCAAGTTGACACATGTCCACCACAAGAAAACCCTAAAATGCTCCACACTTCAAAACATCATAACTTGAGTTCTAAAAATGCTATGAAAGAGTTCTACGACTTTTCGGAAAGGGAAAATCATGCTCTACAACTTTCGTGTTCACCGAAAAATCATTCGGAGCTTTTTCGCACATGAAATAATAGCTTGAAGCTTCGAGACAAATAATTTCCAAAAATGGAAACTTCTAGACTTCCAATTTTAACAACTTTTTGCATACTCCCGATTTTTGACATTTAAGCTCAACTGAATTATTCCTTGACATGATATGACCTCAAAAATGATAATCCTGATTAAAAAACTCTGAAATCTTCATGTTGACTTTTTTGACTGTACAGTTGACTTTCTTGCTTCACCTCCAAGTAACTGGACCAAACCTTGACTTCTTCAATGAAGTTTTGCCTCAAACTTCATATATAAGCCATGCAGACCAAATGAGAGCCTTTGCCCACAAGAAATGGCCAAAGTTAAGAGGATATGAGGACCTGGCCCAAAATCCTAATAAGGATTTCCCTCACACAGGAGAAAAGTTGCACTTTTCAATTTCTGATGAAATAACTGACCTCCCTAAGGAATTTTCTCACCAAATTTCATCCCTAGGATCCTCTTGTCATATGAGAGACTTTTCCTAGATGAAATGGCCAAAGTTACAAAGAAATCAAGCCTGAAAGTGAAACCCTAATTTGGGATCATTGTGCAGGAGCTTGCCCTAGCCTGAATTCACTGATGATCTCTCAACCTCCTGGGCTTGTGTGAATGATCTTGGACTTGTGAATGTCATGTAGACTCTTCATGGGACTTGTACAAGTCCACTGGGCCTTTTGTTATAGCTTGTAATGCCTCAAATCCACCCACAGTTGATCATATGCCTAATGCTAGATCATGAGAATGTTATGCTTCATTTTTTCATGCACAGATGCCAAGGACATGATATGCTTATGATGATTATGGTATGATGATGATGATTAAAAAGAAGAGGGAAAATTTGGGGTGTTACACCTTTCTAGACTTATCTAGTGACTTCCTGAATTATTACCACCAATCCATTCCCTTCAAATACATTGGTCTCCCGGTAGGGGAAAATCCACATCTAAAGGCTACTTGGTAACCTCTTATTTCCACCTTGTCTAGGTGTTTATTGTCTTAGAAGCATAAGTATGTTAGCTTATGAGCAAAATGACTCTTCTTAATTTGGACCCGGATTTTATTCTCATTTTCTTCCTGTATTTCCTCAAAATCTTTGTTAAGGTATGGAAGATAATTGTGAAGCAACATAGAAGGTTCCTGTAGGGTGGGGAAGTGGTAGTGATAAGATCCCCCAAGTTAGTTCGGTGAATGTATGTAAGCCAAAATGGAGTGGTATTCATTGGTCCAAAATCTCCTCTTAGTTAACATATCCTTGTTAGGTAAATGAACCTGGATGTTATTCCCATTTTCTTCCTATTTTTCCTCAAAACGGCTGTTAAAGTACAGAAGAGAATTTCCAAGCTATATAGGAGGTTCCTATAGGATGGGGTAATTGGTAGTGATAAGATCCCCCAAGTTAGTTTGGAGAATGTGTGAAAACAAAAATGGAGTGGTGTTTTTCGGGTTCATGACCTCCTCTTAGTTAACTTATCCTTGTTAGGTAAATGGAGACAATGCTTAATTTCTGAGAACACTAGTCTTTGATGGGATAATTTGATTGCTAGATATGAGATTATGGTTGTCGCTTCTTGTCAATAGGGTGGGGTGTCTAGACTTTGATATACTTCTCCTTGGTGGAGAGGGGTTTCAATCCTTGATTCTAAATCTAATGACACATTTGATTGGTTCGTGGAAGGTTTAGGGTGGAAAGTAGTATTGGGTATGTTCGCATATTTTTTGGATGATACTTGGGTGGTGCCCATTCCTCTTAGAGTTAATTTTTATAGGTTGTTACCTATCTAGTGATATTGGTACCTAGGTCAATGGCCCCTTGATATGAATTTTCCAATGAAGAAGGATTGTTTATCCAACTTAATGTAATATTTTTAACTTTAATAATTCTTTGCCTCCTTCCTCTGCTAGTCTGAACCTTAATATGTCTTTTATTTGGTGCAATTGGACTCCCTCGAAAGTGACAATCATCTTTTATACAATCCTCCAATATAAGATTCTAACTAGAGATAACTTGCATATTATACAGATCATTCTTGATTTTGAATGTCCTTCATGTGGATTATGTGATGAGTATATTAGGTCAGTTTCTCACTTGTTCTTTGTCTGCGAACATGTGGTATAAGATTTTTCAGTGGCTAGGAAGGGTAGTTTTCCTTCCGAGAAATATTTTATCTTAGTTTAATATTTTTTTTCTACCCTAGAGCATACATATACGTGTGTTTCAATTGTTTCTACATAGAAACCAAAGAAATCATGTCAAAACTTATTGATGTTTGGCAATTTGGACTGTATTTTTCTTTACTTTTTTTCTTCTGCAAAAGAACATTCTTTGTATTTAAATTGGGTTAAAAATAGTGTATAATTAAATGGGTTAAATATGTTTTTGGTCCCTATAAATATCTCAATTTTAATTTTTAGTCCCTATAAAAAATCATCGAGTTTTAGTTCCTATAAAATTACTTTTGCACACAGTTTTAGTCCCTCTACAAGGACTAAATTTGCATGCAAAAGTAATTTTATAGGGACTAAAACTCGATGTCTTTTTATAGGGACTAAAAATTAAAATTGAGATATTTATAGGGACTAAAAACATATTTAACCATAATTAAATTTAAGTATATTGTGGTATATAATAGGACTCACTTTAAAGTTTTTAATGAGTTGCATGGATATTTAGAAAATGTAGATGAATTGTTTAAATAATTAGAAAGTGTAAAGTAATATATAAAAATTAGTGGGGTCTGTCGTACCTCGAAAAATACGATCCTAAAAAAACAACAGAGCCGTCACCTAATTCTATTTATTCTTCTTAAAGAAAAGGGAGATATAGATACAACCTAATAAAGGATAAGAAATGGTTTACAAAACCAAATTCTAAGTTTGGGAGTCGGTTACGCAAGGGGAAGGTATTAGCACCCCTCACGTTCGTTGTACTCAACGGGAACCTCTTAGCTAAACTATGCGATTAAATGTTTGATCTTAAGTCTTTGTCTTCTAAATGGTTACTAATATGTTTGTTTAAAGTTTTAAATTATTATTATTAAGACGGAAAAAAGAATAAATGTTTTTTATTATTGTGACAGAGAAAAGATTGAATTTTTTAATAGGGTGCTCGCGAAGGATTAAAATCCCCGTGGCTACGTATTCCCTTGTGCAATGGGAAAGTCAGAGCTTCGTAGTTCGTGCGACTACGGTTTGTGTTTTTTTTTAAATTGAACGATTTGTTTTAAACGCGTTCTACTGCTAAGCGTTGGCTTATACTCGCGGTGGAGGCTGAAGCACTAGATTGTTTGTGAGATAGAATGATTTAAACAATGTTCGTTTTAGAGAAAAGTGTTTAACTTTTGTTAAGGTGTTTTAAACGAAAGGGCGAATGAACCACGTCGCGTGGGGCTATCCCAGGAGCGATTGCATTCCAAAACGTGCGGAGTGCTAGATTCCAGAGTTCTGTTCTTTCATTGATTAATTATGAAAATGATTTGAATTAGTTGGTAAATTTTAAGTTGTTTTAAGATATGAAAGATGCGAATGGACCACGTCGCATGGGGCTAGCCCAGGAGCGATTCATTCTAGAACGTGCAGAATGCTAGACTCCGGAGCTCTATTCTTTCGTATTTAAATTTATGAAATAAGTTGGATATATTTTTTAGACGTTTTAGAATTAACGTGTTTAATAACAAAGGGGTGAACGAAACACTACGTGTGGGGCTAGCCCAGGTGCGATTCGTTCTTAGAACGTGCGGAGTGCTAGACTCCGGAGCTCTATTCTTTGTTAAATTAAATAAGATACGCAATAAGTCGTGCAGACGGAGATC
This sequence comes from Lathyrus aphaca, assembly GCA_963966055.1. Taxonomy (NCBI): domain Eukaryota; kingdom Viridiplantae; phylum Streptophyta; class Magnoliopsida; order Fabales; family Fabaceae; genus Lathyrus; species Lathyrus aphaca. Next base: position 80,715,673 of record OZ014522.1, read on the forward strand.
GCATAATGATCGGCTTACGTGGGTGCAAAATGTAGACGAGAATGTTTATTTGGCGTTGGACCAAGAAAATGTTCTCAACGGAACAATCATTTTTTAGTGTGCGCATTCATCTTTTACTTGACAATATATAGTCGTAATGTGAGAATAACATTCAAGTTCATACAATTCATACATCAACATCATACAACTAAATAATGAGTAAGGAAGATAATCATACCTCATACAAATAAAATTGATCAAAAAATAATAATTATCTAACCAAATTAAATACAAATATTTGATGAAATTTATTTACAAACTAATTATATAAAATAAAAATTATTTAAAATAATAAGTACAAAATAATTTTTGGTTTTTATATGATTTTGCTTAAGAGAATAAATTAAAAAGTAAATTTAAAGAAACTTAAAACATGAAGGAAAATGAGATAAACAAACAAAAAGGGACCCAAACCCAATTGACAAAACCGGGTCCTAAGACCCATCCGATCTGAATACTAAAAGGGAAAGAAAAAAAGGCTGGTACATGAAAACCTAATCGCTCCCAACCAAAACCAGTAGAAAAAATCGTTGGTGAAGAAGACAACCCAGAAAAAACCTTCCTCCGCCTTCGCTTCTCAATAAACAGACCACCTAGCTATCAATCGCACTCTTCTCACTTTGCAACCTTTCTAAAAAATGCACATATCATTCTCTCCAAAGTCTTCTCCCTCAACCTCCCTCCGACTCATCATTCTCGGCAATCTCGGTCCCCCCCCCCCCCGACCTTACATTAGGTTCTATGTTTTTTTCTAAAGAAACAGACAAAAATCCTTGTGGTATCATCCCTATTTTCGCATGGAAAAGAAAGAAAAAAAAAAGACAAAGCCGAATAAAACCCTAACCCCAAACTGAGAAGACCTAAATTCAACATTCATTAGTGAATCAACGAGCTCAAATTACTCACAACATACTAAATCATTAAATTAAACACCATCATCGAACAATGAAGGCAAAAGAAAAGAGTATGAATCAACAGACGCTCAAAGACAAAGAGAAAGAAACGTTAAAGGGCGAGAAGATTTCTTACGTACTCTGAATGTTCTCAGAGGGATGATTCCACACAGGTATCTCTTTATTCTTACTTGTTTTTCGATATACCTACTCTTTTCTCCTTTCTTTGCCACTGATATCGCGTTGTTTTGGCGTGTTGAATGCAGGCGTGTCTAAAAAGGATTTGGCTTGTGTTTTATTGAACTGAAGACTCCAATAGAGCTGTGAAGGTGAATACGAGTAGCTCGTCTTTTCTCGCTTTGCTCTTGTTTTCTTCGCTTCATTTTACGAACTGTAATTCACTTTACTTGCTCTGTCTAAGTCTAATTTCAATCTGTTTCAGGTTTGAAAAAATCAATGGAGTTTTGAAAGATTGATTGAAGGATTAGGGGGCCAAGTTTTAAGAAGTGAGAGTTTATGTACTTCTTGGTTTGATGGTTTCTCCTTATCTCCTATTTCTCTCACTGTTTTTTTTCGGTCTCATTCTCACATCTACTCTCTATTCTTGTTCAGTGAGGGCTAATGTTTATGATTTGTGTTGACGGTGGCGCTGCAGTGGTAGACGGTAATCAGATTTGTTGAAGGTTATGCGAGAACGATAGTTTTGCTGCAACAAAAGGTTTGTAAGACCAATTTTGCTTAGTAGTTGTGAGGTTTCTTTGTTGAGTTGTAGGAGAGAAGGGATGATGTTTAGGATTTGTATAAAATACTATAGTGTCCTGGTTTTTTGTGTGTGTGTTGGTACGAATTCGTGATAATGCTCTCGCCCTATTTGAATATGGGATCTGGTATTGATGTTGTTAGGGTTTCTTTTTGGTTTTTTCTTCCTGCGGCTAGCTCCCTCCCCCCTCCCTCAAATGAAACAGTAGTATATATATCCTCAAATTAGGGTTTTCAAATTGAATTCTTGTACTGTGAAACTTAGTGGTGAAGGTTATGGACTGTTGGTTATGGATTGTTATGTAATAGGCTAGAGTGATCTGAGTTTTGGTTTTGGTGCAAGCTGTATTTTGCAGGTTATGGTCCAAAATCCCAGGCCCTAAATTGCGTTGCTATTGTCTACTTGTGGAGAGAGAGGAAAAAAAGTACCATGCTGCAGCGGTCTAAAAATGCAGCAGGTCAATGAGGTAATCTGACTATATTTATTTGGTCTGTTCGGTTTTGCTTGTTAATGAAACAGTAGTCCCCTTCTGGCTTGGGCTTGTGTTGAGTTGAAAACTTCTTCTCCTTTTGCTATTATTGTGAAAAACCCTTTTTTGAACCTTGTGACATTATGTAGTGAAATGAATTGAACATATATGAGGCCTATGTAACATATTGTTTGATACTTGGTGAGTGCTGATGAATGAAACTGAACTGAAAAAATGTGCTTATGTTTGAATTATTTGAATTTTGACTGATATCCCAAATTATAATGTGATGTGTTGGTAAATGAATGCTAATATTTATTTTATTATGTATGAGGTGCTTGGGATAATGATTGGAGGGAGGCGTGGCTTTTTGTTGCTGTTGGCGGTGGTTGAAGTTGCTGTTGTTATGGAAGCAAATGCACTCTTGAGAGCTTTGAGGCTTAGCACCAATGAAGGGACCATGATCTTGGTAATTTGAATAAAAGAGGAATCTCTTTGAAGAACCTACGCCATATTCGGAAAGCTTGTGGGTTTCCTATGTGAATTCAGACTTTTAGGCATAGTAATATTGTAACCTTAGGGTTAACGTGACACTTCTCTTGAATTAGTTTTTTGCCATCACTTAATATTCACTCATTGTAATTCTAACTTTGTATCAACCATCCTTGCATTGTTAATGAGATATCAATCTTTAAAACAAATTACATCTTGTATCCACTCATCATCTTGCATTTTCTTCATTAGAATTTCTCTTTACACCTTTGTGAAATTTATTAGTGGTAAAATTTGTATTCACCTTTGCACCCTATCAAATTCCAAGCTTAATACCAGATGCATTGGCCTTGTAACAAATGAGCCTTATGAGCTAATAATTTCTACAGCATGATTACCACAAACACACAATCCTCCTTAGATCTTTTCTCCTAGCATAAACCACACAGGCATTGATCTTTGAATGAAAGGCGGGCTCAGGATGAAAGGCTCGGGATGAAATTTTGTCATGAAACATGGAATGGCAATTGAGAATAAGAACTTGGGATTTGAATTTGAAATTAAAATAAATAAATAAAAATGCAGAATGGACTTGAAAAAAAATGATAAATACAGAATTTGACATATATAAATGGCATGGAAACTAAGAAACTTGAAATTTGAGATGTAAATGATTTTTTTTAGACACTTGGAATAATAATAAAAAAAACTAAAGAAAAATGGAAATTGGAAAAGGGGAATTAGGATCGAAACTTGGAAATAAGTTTTAGCCTTGAAACTAAAAGGTAGACGGACTCAACCCTTGGAATTAAATGGGAAGCTTAAAACGTAACTTTGAAATTCGGAAATTCACTTGAAATGGATTTGTAAAGAAACCTGAACATTGGCAATGGCTTAGAAATTATAGATTGGACTTGAAACTAATTCGGACTTTGGACTTGAAATTACAAATGGAAGATTGACATTGGACTCTACACAAACATATACCTCTATTACCAACTCTCCTGGCAAGGAAACCAAAGATTTCAAAATCCACATGACTGGTTGAAAATCAAACTTCAGGATACCTCTCTTTCTTCTTTTCCAAATGACAACCAGTAATTGTTTCATACGAAGATCAATTATGACCCAACTTTGAAATCCCTATTCCAACTCTTATAAGATCAATCCACCAATCTAAATTCCCGAGCATAAAACCTAGTTTCTTGAACCAAATCAAACCTCCAATACTTGTTATGAAATCAGCAAATCTTTCCAGACACCCTCGCCTATGAGTCAAACATGACCAAAATGCGCAAAAGCATGCAAATGGTGAGATGAATGAATGTTAGGGGTAAAATTTGGGTGTGACAGTTGTCCCTATTTAAATAACTTCACCAGATAGAATGAGTGATGTTAATCCTCATAAAATCTGAGTGAAAGGTATTTAAATATAGAAATAACCGAAAATTTTGCCCCTATATGCAATGACATGCCATGCACCTATGAGGGACTTTTGCCGGGGTTATGATAGGTGAGATGCAATGAAACTTATCATGCTGATAATGAATATGCTGGATATGGTATGATGAAGATAAATGCAAACAGTGATTCACAGAAGCGAAATTAAAGGTGAAGACCCACTGGGGATAACAATATGCTGGGGATGACATTACAGAAGCATGACGTATTAAAAGTGATAGATCAACAGGTTCAAGTGTAACTCTTGGCACTAAGAATACCAAAAGACGGGAAACAGAACAAAAGTCCAGATCATAAGATTAAAGACAGACTGAAACCCTAGGATTGCAAGAAAATAGTTCAAAGTGAAAATTTAATGGCTTGACGCGACCAAAACTGACACTATGAACAAAAATAGACTATCTGAAGTGACGAGTTAGCAAGTTCGAGGAGGAATGCTGGGGATCCCAATACAGCAACTCGGTAATTGAGGAAAAGGTATTTAAGATGACATCGACACAGCGGTCGGGAAAGCAGTTCAACACGGCGGTCGGGAAATAACAAACATTGACACGACGATCGGGAAATAAAATAACAGACCTCGACAAAGGTGGTTGGGAAATAAAATGACAGGCGTCGACAACGGTGGTCGGGAAATAAAGTAACAGACATCGACAATGATGGTCGGGAAAATAAAATAACAGACATCGACAACGGTGTTCGGGGAATAAAATAACAGACATCGACAACGGTGGTCGGGAAATAAAATAACAGACATCGACAACGGTGGTCGGGGAATAAAATAACAGACTTCAACAACGGTGATCGAGGAAAATAAAATAACAGACATCGACAACGGTGGTCGAGGAAAATAAAATGACAGGCGTCGACAATGGTGGCCGGGGAAAATAAAATAACAGACATCGACAACGGTGGTCGAGGAAAATAAAATGTTAGGCGTCGACAAAGGTGATCGAGGAAAATAAAATGACAGGCGTCGACAACGGTGATCGAGGAAAATAAAATGACAGGCATCGACAATGGTGGTCGGGAAATAAAATAACAGACATCGACAACGGTGGTCGGGAAATAAAATAATAATCGACAACGGTGGTCGGAAAAATAAAATAACAGACATCGACAACGGTGGTCGGGAAAATAAAAATAACAGATATCGACAATGGTGGTCGGGAAAATAAAATAACAGACATCAACAACGGTGGTCGGGAAAATAGAATGACAGGCGTCGACAACGGTGGTCGGGGAAAATAAAATAACAGACATCGACAACGGTGGTCGAGGAAAATAAAATGACAGGCGTCGACAACGGTGATCGAGTAAAATAAAATGACAGGCATCGAAAATGGTGGTCGGGAAATAAAATAACAGACATCGACAATGGTGGTCGGGAAATAAAATAATAGACATCGACAACGGTGGTCGGAAAAATAAAATAACAAACATCGACAACGGTGGTCGGGAAAATAAAAATAACAGACATCGACAACGGTGGTCGGGAAAATAAAATAACATCGACAACGGTGGTCGGGAAAATAAAATAACATCGACAACGGTGGTCGGGAAAATAAAAATGACAGGCATCGACAATGGTGGTCGGCAAAATAAAATAACAGACATCGACAACGGTGGTCGGGAAAAAATGACAGGCGTCGACAACGGTGGTCGGGAAAATAAAATGACAGACATCGACAACGGTGGTCGGGAAAATAAAATGACAGGCGTCGACAACGGTGGTCGGGAAAATAATAACTGGCGTCGACAACGGTGGCCGGGAATATAAAATAACAGACAAAAATCCAAAGTTGTAAGTCAACCGTTCAAGTGTAACTATTGATACCGAGGATAAAGAAAGAGAACACAGTGTTTGAGCGGTGGCTCTGTACAACCAACTGATACTAGGGGTAGAAAATAGCGTACTCAAATATAGTCAACGGCTCCAAGAGACCGGCTGGTACTGAGAATAAAGATGAGAAGGTTGGAGTTTTCAGCAAGATATCCAACCTCTAGAAATTCCTTAATCGAAAAGTCAAGAGAAGGCCTTCAGGAACCATCAAGAAACACAGGCATGTGCCAAATCAAATGGACTTGGACTGCAAGCAAGGGGTTTCACGACCAGCTTAACAGATTCGTGCTAATGATAATTGGACTTCAAAGAGATTCTTGTAAAATGACAGTAGATTACATGCCAGCAAAGGCCTGTTTTGCAAGTTATGATTCTTTTCTACTGTGGGCAGATGCTCGATAAATAAGACGGTAGCAGGGCTTAACGCTAAGAGCGAAGCGACATGACCAGCACATGAGAAAGACACACTGACTCATATGATTTCCAAATATGCCCCATGGATGGGTATTGGATGAAATAGTTCTTTCTGCAGAACACTCTTTAGAAGGAGACAGAGATGGTGACGTGATTCCCGACACACATCTTAAACTTGAAATTTGCAGACGTAAGGTCTTCTTGAACAGCTTGAAGGCACAAAGAGAATTTTCCCATGTGTGATTCATCTTGGCCCTAATCAATGGTTTCTTGAACATATCCTTTTCAAAAGGTTTGGAAACAACCTGCCATGGCATGGACTTGAAATTGTTCCCCCAAAGCTTGAATATCTGGATTGGCCTTTAGTTCACCAACTCCTGGGATGGGAAATCTCTATGATGACTGGCTATCTGAACTCTTGAATTGATGTGATAGATCAACTCTAGTCTGAGTCTTGGGAAGAGGTTCATTTGGATTAGATGATTCTTGAAGTGGTTGCCCCTAACTGGGCTTCTCTTAATAAGTTGAATTCCCTAACTGGCTGCATTCGTTAGGATTCCCTTGATGCTGAATTGACTTGCAAATAAACATTATTCATTTTAAAAAAATTTGGCAATTTTTAATGTAACATTTGTGCAAATTTCGAAATCACAATTTACTGGTATGATAGTGATACAATGGAGTTGATTTAAAATAAAAAGTAGATCTAGCCATTTATGGAATGGCAGATGAAGTGATCAATACAAATGATTAGAAAAGATCGTTAGGAGTCAGGTTAACACAACCTTGTTGTAGTATTCTCTCAAAATAAACCCTGTCTCAGCTAGGTCTTTTAAGGGTTGTAACGTGGCTTGGTTCACGGTTTATGAAACAAAAGATAAAAGGCTCAAAATTTATTTGTATCCATCCCATCTTCGTGATGAACTCCAATCCTATGTTCAGTTAATTTGACATACGCATTCATATCTCAAAACTCTTTTGACAATGCGTGATAAGGATCAGGATTTGAAAGTGATGGCAGCCACCTTGCTTTTTCCTGCTTTGTAGAGGATTTGATGACTTCATTAACTTCACTTAAGTTGTCTTTTTCTGTTTTTGACTTAGCGGACTTTTTCTTTGTATTTCTTTTTCCTTACGTCATTCTTTCGTTGAGTGGTTATGACTGCCATTTTATTAAAGAACATATACTACGAACTTTTGGCTCTTCACGACTTCTTTGGTGTGTGAATGAAAGTATGTAGTTGATCCTTCTTGAATGATGGATTGAATCTCTTGAAGATTGAATTCAAACAGATTAACTGAACCGACTACCCTGCCCCAGGTTTGAAATTAAGGGTTTTTGCATTTTTTTTAAAAGAAAACTCCTACTTCTAGGATCGAAGGGGTTAGCGAGGGATTATCTTCCTTATTTCGCCGGTGTTTGGGAATTTGAAACAATGCCTGCACATCATTGGCAAGGTTTTAATTGAGAGCATACAAATGGAGAATTCGGGTATCTGGTTTTCATCATCCTCCCTCCAATCTTTGGTAAAACAAAAGTTTGATAAACAAAATGATAGAAATATGTTTTTTTTTATTTTTTTTTATAAAAACGAGTGAATACGAATGGATTAATTCAAAAGATGCATAAACATTTCATTAATTTTGCCAATTCAAAAACAAACAACGCTAACAAGCAAATACAAAATCAACATGCAAAGAAAATACAACAATGCTGAAACAAACAGGGAAATGCCAGCTTTAGGGAATTGAACTTGCTTCTTCAGAGTTATAGGTCATCATGCTCATTGGTGTCGGTGCACTAATTCTCTTCATGCCTATCCTTGAAAATATCTTCCATAGCATAGACTGATGAACCTGCCTGTCCAGACGAAGGATTGATGTTGATGTGAAGACCTTGAGGCGTAAATGAGATGGACTCTGACTCAATCAGATCCTGAACCTTGCTCTGGAGTTGTTTGCAGTCTTCAGTTGAATGTCCTGGCGCATTGGCATGGAAACCACATTGGGCATGAGGATCAAAGCCTGGTGGGTATGGGGGAATCATTGGATTCAGTTTCTTCAACTCTAACAATCCACTATCAATCAAATGTGACAGTATGTGACTGTATGGCATTGGAAAAGGATCAAATTGTCTCTTTGGTTTCCTAGGGTATTGGCGTCAACGCTGAGGAGTGTGTTGCTGTTGGTATGTCTGTTGATGATTCAGATATTCTCGGCTTTGGGCTTGCTGACTTGGACGAGAATTTCCCCTGATAATCGAAGTAGTGTATTCAAGTGAAAGAATGTTCTTCTCAATTAAATCTTTCACAATGCGTTTTAAGGCATAATAGCCTTCCAAATCGTGCCCTGAAGCACCATCATGGAATAAACAGTGGGCACTTGGATTGTAGTTTGCTGGGAGTGTATCCGGTGGAGGACCCAAAGGCTTTGGAACAACCAATCCTTTCTTCAACAATGAAGGATATAATTCTGTGTAGGTCATGTGGATTTGAGGGGTTGGGGGTTTTCTCCCTTGTCTTCTATTCTGATTTGAGGCACCTTCCAGGCGAAGATCTTGAGCTTTTAATTGCTGATAAGCTGGCACTACTGGCACTACTGGCACTCTAGGTACTACTAGCCGCTTGTTAAGATGACTTTTAAGTTCCTTAAACTCAAAGTTGGATGTCACCCCTCTCGATCCACCTCCTACTTCTCTTTTGCTTTCTCCGGTAGGGGTGGCGACATTGAAATTCCAAGATGGTGTCCTGATACTCTTGGGAGAAAGCACAAATGTTCCATCAGTTATGCGCGTGACCTGTTCTTTATGGTACAAAATCTTAAGAACCTTCATAGAACTCTTTCCTTTCTTATCTCCTGGCTCAACAATCAAATTGTCTACAATCGTCTCTCCTTCTTGGGGGACTAGTGACTTAATCACACTTTGTAACTTGAGCTCAAAACTCTGGAATTCTTTGATAGGGTGCCCATGGCTCCAGTGCGGTATCCACATTCAACCTCTGGATGGTCCTCTTCGAGAATTAACCTTTTGTTATGGATCAACCTTTGTACCCAGACTTTCAATTCAGCGAAAGCATTCAAATCATGTCCTACCACCCCTTTATGGAATTCACACATCGCATTCGTATCAGGGTTGTACCATGTATTTGGCGATGGCACAGGTTTGTAAAGAGTTATCAATGAATTTTGGATTAATAACGGGTAGAGCTTGTTGAGTGGCACATGAATGGGTTCATGGTGAGCTTCACTCCCTTTGTTCTGACACCCCCCTTATTTCGCTTTCGCTTCTTTTTCCGACCTTGAGAAGAAACTGCCAGAGGATATTGAGGTACTGATTTGAACATCAGAGGTTGTCTTTGACCTAATAGGGGAGATCCAGGAGTTGGAAGGTGGGGAGTTGTCACAGGGGAACACTCTTGACTCGAGGTAGCATCAAATAGAGGTAGGACATTAGCTCTTTCTGTTGCGGCCATGGGCACAGGGCGACCCTCCTTCTTCAACAGAGCTTGTAAGGCTTCCAAGACCCACTCCATTTGTTTCTTCAAGGAAATAACCTCTTCTTTCAACAATTCTTGACTTCTTCTCAGTTCATCCACTGTTTCTTGAGACATAGTTCTTATATCTGGACATGTGTCGGGAATTAAACTGCCGACCCAAGACAAAGAATAGGATGAGCTTACTCTGAGGGAGGAAAATGATGTGCAATGTAGGTGTAATGGTGTGCAAATGGATGCAATGCAATGATGGTTTCAAGGAACTCAAAAAGCAAATGCAAACATCCAATTATAAAAACTTTTCCAAAAGGGATTATAAGCTGAAGTTTGTCTACGGTTAAACTTGTGATGTTTGCAATAGACATCTCTTTGTTCCTTTAAGACCTTACTGAAATGATGCATATGATGCAAAGACGCAGGGATGCAAGGATGCATGGATGCGAGGTGTCACAAGTAAATTCAGAATCTTCTTAATAGGTAGGCCGTAAGAGATTGGTTCTACGTTTTACTACCCATAAATCCCGCTCACCGGATAGTTTCTATGGTGATGGTTTAAGGAAACTCAAGGTCATGGACGTTTATCGTACTAACACTCCGCTGCAGGCTAGCTACATTGTGACGATAATAACGATAAGGTCTACCTTGAGTGGAGTTTTCATGCTAGGCTGATAAAGGGGCGAGCCCTCGGAGCCTAACATTACACAACTACCAAGATTGAAACAGGTCCTAGGGGGTCCCAGAATCACAGCCCTTTCGTGGATCAGGTCACGCGATAGGCTAGCTGCGTTGCGACAAGATCTACGAAAAGTCTAACTATCTAGAGGAGCTTTCATGCTAGGCGTGCAAGTGTAACACGGTGGGAGAACTGACTTTAGTTATGTTGCAGATAGCAAGAGTCGCCACCGACTTTTATTTTATCCAAAGGAAAGGCATAAAAGAACAGGAAAGACCTTTTAAAAGATTTTTGGGTCCAGGGGGTAGGTTATGTAAAGGGAAGGTGTTAGCACCCTTTACATCCATGGTTATCCATGGGCTCTTAGTTACTTAGCTCACTTTAAAATGTTTTTGAAATGTGAAGTGTGTGAATAGAAATTTTCTTAAGAGTTTGATAATGATCCATGTACGGATCCGTAAAAAACCTTTGTTTTGAAAATTGTTTGAAAAGTGTGAAGTATTTGAAATTGTTTTGAAGAGTGAGCAAGTATCTAAGAGGAACCTACCCTAAGTTTAAGTCTTTTCTATTCTTGAATCCTTTAAATGGTAAGACTATCCCTATTATTAAGGAATAGGTAGTCATTACCTTGGATGTGAGGGACAAGTGAAGGGACATCTGTTTATTTAGGCAACTGTGGGGTGTATATAAGCAATTCGAAGGGACTATCATCTTTATTCGAAAGGGACTTGATCTTTTTATCTGTTTAGGGACTAGATGATGTGAAATTAGGGACTTTGCTTTATACACCCTACTTGACCTTTTATTTCAGGCAACATGAGAGGTATCCCTAAGGAGTGAGTTGGCGATCAAAGATCGACTTACGTGTGTGAGTGTACAATTTTAAATATTTATCTTTTAAATTAGTGATCTAAGTTAATTTTAAACATACAAACATGTTTTCGCACTCCCTATTTACTAACCATAGCATAAAATATAAACAATAAACATTATTACTAAATATTACACCAAGGAACAATTACATAATAATAATAAAGCAAAATTAAATATAATAAACAAAAAATAAATAATAATAATAATTGGGTTAGTAGAAAATAATAATAATAAAAATAATACCAAATTAAATGGGGTTAGTAATAAATAACTATCATAAGAATATAATTAATAATAATAATGAAATAAACAAGAATATTATAATAATTAGAAGTTCAATTTTATAAACAATTATTATTTAATATTAAAATATAAACAATTATACTAATTATTATAAAGTTTTAAGTTATGTGCAAATTATAAAAATTAAGTTAATTATGAAAATATTATGAAAATAAAATTATAATTATAAAATTAAATTAGCAATTTTCAACTATTTCTAAACATATATTAACAATTATTTATATACAAAATTAAAAAATATAAACAATTTAAAGAATATTTACATATTATAAAAATAGGGTTAATTATAATTATATTTACAAAATTAAAAGTTATAATAGAATTAAAAGAAAATTAGGGTTTGTAAAAATTATTAGGGTAAAAAAAATAATTAGGTTTTAAAAATATTTTAGGTTTTTCTTAGAATAACAAATTAGGATTAACTGTTTATTATAAATTAATTACACAAAATTATTAATAATATACAACAATATCAATTTTAAATAATCTTTACTAATGAATTTTATTTTTTTGAAAAGATGAATTTTGATTATAGAAATAATACAAACATTTTATTTTTAAATTTATCTAATTAGAATAAATATAAACTAATTTAAAAAAAAACAAGAAGAAAAAGAATGAAAAAACTTACCTGGGCTGGGAATTGAACCCAGCCCCTCTGCTTTCATGACTCCAGCCAGCAAGACCAACCACTGGGCCAGCGCGCGCCTGGTGCTAAGGAAAGGAGTGAAGTTGGTTTTGTGTCTTAAACCTGAAAATCATGGGGAAAAAAGAAAACCAAACAAAAGGCCTGGGGGGATCGAACCCAGGACCTTTACAATGCACACAAACACACATACCATTCCAGCCGGGAGGGCGCTTCTGTTAATATAATAGCTTTAATTCATTATATATTAAGTTTCATTGTTAAACTGGAAAAATGAGAAAAATTGCTGAGGCCAGGATTCGATCCCTGGACCTAAGCCTTATACGCGCGTCCTCTAGCCAACTGAGCCAGCCACCAACTGTGAAATAATATCAAAACAAAACAAAAAAATATTATATCCAATTTTAAAATCTGAAATTCGCGCCAGGGCATCATCTTCTTCCTTCAGCCCTGGGATTTTAGCTGCGAATTCTATTGCCAACTTTCCTGCGAATTTAGACTTGCAGCAAAACCTACGAATATTGTACACCATCAAAACTGAAAAATTTCATCAAATTAATTATACAAACATGATCCATAGATGAATTAGCATTGATCTGTGTTCTTAGAATTGATTTATATTAGCTTAAGATCAAAACCCTAAAGGGGGCCGAAAACCCTAATAATGGTGGTTTCTCAAACCTGCAATGAAACTACAATTAAACCATCCAGAATCACTCAATAACTTCATACAAACACAAAGCAATGAACAAAAGTTATTAAAATCCAGCCAATGTTTAGAATCGAAAATCAAAAAATTCATGAATATGATGAATCAGATTATGCATATGAGGGTGATTTTGATGCTTTTGATGGCTGGGATTGGTTTAAGGATGTCCAAGGAATCATTCCATGTCTTAAAAATACCTTAAAAGCTCTTGTATAATGGAAACCGAATTTGAAGTTTTTGTGAGATTTTTGAAAATATGAACTTACTCTTGGAGGCTGAAATTCGTGTTCTATGATTAGGTTTGTGTTATGTACTTATAGTGGAATAAATCTAGGTCAGAAAAGTGGATCATTGTGTGAAAGATTTGATTAAAAAAGATTGAAAAAGATCAAGCTTTAAAATTCAAATATCCTTGCATAATCCCTTTCTATTTCAAGCCAATCACCATTATTTTTGTATCAATTTGATCCAAGTTTCATTCATGATTTTCTAGAAGCTCAATCTCTTTTAAATATTTGACTTTTCTATTTTATTTTAATTTAAAATGATTTTAAATGAATTAAATCAAAATAAATAAAATAAAATGATAAAAAATCTGATTTTTAGAGACTTGGGTCGTGCATGAGGTATTGGTATGGATTGGGTCATCATATGGCAAGCCCATTTAGAAAAAATTGGTTTTAAACCTCCATTTTCTTCATAAACCAACCAAAAATTTCCCAACTTTGCAAGGGCACACAACCTTCAATTTTAATGTTATGAGGGTGTTCTTGGCCATTTTGGAAAGCTTGAAGAGTCCTCTAACCAACCCCACTGGTTTCATGTTCATATCATTTACCATTCTCAAGTTATGCCTTTTTGAAGTTGTTGACTTTTTGTTGACTTTCAAAAGGACCTATAATGTCTTAGCTCATACCTTCCAAATGAAGCATTTTTGGGCTTGGCTTGTGAGACACAAAGTTGTATAGAATTCAATTTCCTTCAAAATGAGCTTTGGATGGAAACTTGGTGATGAAGCATGTGAAAGTTATGGCTGGTCAAAGTTCAGTTGACTTTTCCTGAGGAAACCCTAATTTAGAAACTCCTGATTCTTGATGATCTGAAATCTCCTTGATGAATCATGATCAACCCTTGATCAAATGATGAATTTTACATCATATACTTGATGTTGGCAAAAAATCATGAAGTTTGACTTTGGTTTGACCACAGTTGACCTCAGTTTGACTTTTTAACTGCTTTAACTGATTTTGACTTATCTGATCATCTGACTGAGCAAACCTTTGAGCAAAGTCTTGAAATTTGTCATGGGGATTCTTAGACACATATAAGATGTTATGAAGCTCACTTGAAGTCTTAGAAGTCCATTTAGCCTGATTAAAGTCAAAACCCTAGTTTTGAATGCATTGCTTAGGAGGATGCATTGTCTGAGGGAACTGTCAAATCTTCTGACCAATTGTGAACTTTGTGAACCTTGTGAATCTCATAAGATGTCTTGTGAACCTCATGGGAGGTCTTGTGAGCCTTGTTAACCTTGTGAACCTCATAAAGTGTCTTGTAAACTTCATGAACCTCGTGAAAGGTCTTGTAAGTATTGTGAATCTTGTGAACCTTGTGAACCTTCTTAGCACACAAAGTCTTGTATTGTGAGGGCAAATTTTGGGGTGCAACAGCTGCCCCTGTTCAATTTTCTGAAACCTGAGGGGTTAGATTGGTATATGTGCCATTCGTAACCTGGAAGGTTGAAGGGGATTGAACACAAAAGCCCAAAAATTTGCACTCACCGGTGCGTAGAGTGATACTGATGACTAGTTGAGTATGCTTGAGTGGGCTTAAAGATGCCACTTGGAGAAAATTCTTCAGGTACATTTCTTGGAGGATAAAGCAGTCCAAAATATGAAGATATAATAATAGCTTTCAGGAAGATAAACAACGTCCTGAGGTAATGGTGATAGCTTTCAGGAAGATAAACAACGTCCCGAGGAATTGATATGCTTTCAGAAGGATAAACAACATTCTGAGGAAATAATATGCTTTCAGGAGGATAAACATCGTCCTGAGGAAGTGGTAACCTTTGGGAAGATAAACAACAGCCCAAGGTAATAATATGCTTTCAGGAGGATAAACAACGTCCTGAGGAAGTGATATGCTTTCAGAAGGATAAACAACGTTCTGAGGTAATAATGTAACCTTTGGGAAGATAAACAACGGCCCAAGGTAATAATATGCTTTCAGGAGGATAAACAACGTCCTGAGGAAGTGATGTAACCTTTGGGGAGATAAACGACGGCCCAAGGTAATAATATGCTTTTAGGAGGATAACAACGTCCTGAGGAAGTGATAATAGCTTTCAGGAAGATAAACAACGTCCCGAGAAGATAATATGCTTTCAGGAGGATAAACAACCTCCTGAGGAAATGATAACTTTTGGGAAGATAAACAACGGCCCAATAGTCACAAGTTGTTAATGAAGTCTGTCTGCTAGAGAATTAATCTGAAAAACAAGATTATAACATTCTGTATGATAATATTAGCTTATGCATTATGTATGTATGTATAATATGATGCACTTAAGTAATGTATTATGTATCTAGGTATATGTATGATATGATGTAAATGATGTATGTATGCATCATGCAGCCTGAAGCGTCTGGATATCTTCGTATAACAACTGCTGGCCAGGGAAAATAAATCCCGAATCGTTGCTGAAGAATATGAGGAACTCGTTCCCGTCTTGTTTGATAATATATTATACATAACCTCCCGTCTTCGTTTGATAGTAGGGTATACATAACCTCCCGTCTTCGTTTGATAGTAGGGTATACATAACCTCCCGTCTTCGTTTGATAGTAGGGTATACATAACCTCCCGTCTGCTGGGGATAGTAAGGTATACATAACCTTCCGTCTTCGTTCGTCGTACTCTTATTGGAAAGTAAATTCCCGAATATCTGTATGAGGATAAAAGAGATGGATATAAATTCCAGGGGAGATGTGACTTGAAGTACTTATGAAGATGGATTTTCCCTACTGGAGATTTTGTAACTGTTTTGTAGAGATGAACCGGCGAAGCTTCGTTGAAATCCTTTCCTCGTTCGTCCTTAGTAAATACTATTACTGCATTTTCATGCATTTCTGGTAAACATCAATCATATTAAGCATATATGCATTTCTGGTAAACATCAATCATATTCAAAAGCATACATACATTCAAACACAACCAATGGACGTTTCGCTTATGTAAATAGGGTAAAAGTAAATCTGAATTCAAAGATGGAATTTTATTTATATCAAAAAGTGACCTATACATAGGTAGGTTTGTACAAGGAGACAAAAATCCTAGTAAGAGGACTTCGTCGTAAAAAATTTACAAAACAAAGAAAATCAGCTATGTGGGAAATAATCCTATTGAGTTTCAATTCTACTATTGCCATTATCTTCAAGTATCTCATCTTCTGCTGTTGAGACAGAAACGATTGGATTGAGCTTTATCTGTTCAAACTTGAGTAAGTAACACAACCGGTTGCAGTTTCATGGGTGATCCAAACGAGACATAGTCATACGCTTTAATCCCTAACTTTTGCCTGGATTGCCCTTTCAGGTTTTCAATCCACCGGGATACCCTTTTTTGCCCAAGCTGCCTTTTCAGGTTTTCAACTTGCCGGGTGTACATCTTTTTATATATATCCCTAATTTTTTCCCAAACCCTTTTGGTTTGCCGGGATGCCCTTATTTTTGCCTAGGCCAGTCAACCTAGTGGGTCTCTTTTTATGCGTAGTATTTTTTAACTATGTCTGCGTTTACAGGCTGTGGGAAATCTTCACCATCCATGGTAGTAAGTATCATGGCACCTCCTGAGAATACTGTCTTGACTACAAATGGTCCTTCATATGTAGGAGTCCATTTGCCCCTAGGATCACCCTGTGGTAATATGATACGCATGATTACCAAATCACCAGCCTGATATACCTTTGGCTTAACCTTCTTATTAAAAGCCTTGATCATTCGTTTCTGGTACATCTGGCCATGACAAACTACTGCTAACCTCTTCTCATCAATCAAATTTATCTGGTCAAGTCGAGTCTGAATCCACTCATCTTCATCCAAGCCTGCATCCTTCATAATTCTTAAGGAGGGAATCTGAACTTCAATGGGCAGGACTGCTTCCATACCATAGACTAAGGAGAATGGGGTTGCCCCTGTTGAAGTACGTATTGTAGTACGATAACCATGAAGAGCAAATGGTAACATCTCATGCCAATCCTTGTAAGTAACAGTCATCTTCTGTACAATCTTCTTAATGTTCTTATTAGCAACTTCAACTGCCCCATTCATCTTTGGACGATACGGAGAAGAGTTGTGATGCTTAATCTTGAACTGCGTGCAGAGATCAGTAATCATAGTGTTGTTCAGATTAGAGCCATTATCAGTAATAATCCTTTCAGGGATGCCATACCTACATATGAGATTATTCTTAATGAATCGAGCCATAACATTCTTGGTAACAGATGCAAATGAAGCTGCCTCTACCCACTTCGTGAAGTAATCAATAGCAACCAGGATGAAACGATGCCCATTAGAAGCAGTAGGCTTGATCTCACCAATCATATCAATGCCCCACATGGCAAATGGCCAAGGAGCGGTCAACACATTCAATGGTGATGGAGGTATATGGACTTTATCAGCATAAATTTGACACTTGTGACATGTTCTGGAGTGTTGATAGCAGTCAGCTTCCATGGTAGACCAATAGTAACCTGCTCTCAAAATCTTCTTTGCCATGGTATGACCACTAGAATGAGTGCCAAAGATCCCATCATGCATATCTTCCATAATCTCAGTTGCTTATTTCTTATCCACACAACGGAGCATAGTTGAATCATGATTGCGCTTGTACAAAATCCTATTACTCAAAAAGAACTTAGCAGAAAACCTTCTCAGAAACTTCCTATCTTTAACAGATGCCCCTTCAGGGAACTCCTGAGCTTCAAGATATCTTTTTACTTCATGGAACCAAGGCTTCTCCTCTGCCCCTTCAGTGTCAATCTCATTGCAGTATGCAGGCTTTTCAAATCTATCAATAGTGATCTCGGGAGCTTCATCATCCCAGCTGATCTCAAACATGGATGCCATCGTGGCTAAGGCATCTGCCAACTGATTCTCTCTTCGTGGAATATGTCCAAAAGTAATCTCTTTGAAATGTGGGATCAAAGACAACACATGCTCTCTGTATGGAATGAGATTATCATGCTTGGTATCCCAATCTCCTTTAATCTGACTTACTACCAGGGCTGAATCTCCATACACATCAAGGAACTGTATCTTCATGTCAATAGCAGCTTTAATACCCAGGATACATGCCTCATACTCAGCCATGTTATTGGTACAATAGAAACAAAGTCTGGCAGTAATCGGGGTATGACAACCTTCAGGGGAACTAATCACAACACCAACACCATTACCAAGTGCATTAGAGGCACCATCAAAAACCATAGTCCATCGGGATCCTTGTTCAGGTCCGTCATATTGTCCAGGTTCTTTGGTAATAATCATAATGTCTTCGTCAGGGAACTCAAAACTCATTGACTGGTAATCATCCACTGCCTGATGAGCCAAATGATCAGCCACAACACTCCCTTTAATGGCCTTCTGAGTAGTATATTGTATGTCATATTCTGTTAAGATCATTTGCCATCTTGCAATTCTTCCGGAGAGAGCAGGTTTCTCAAATATGTACTTGATTGGATCCATCTTCGAGATTAACAAGGTAGTATGGGTCAACATATACTGTCTTAGTCGGCGAGCAGCCCATGCCAAAGCGCAGCAAGTTTTCTCGAGCAGTGAGTATCTTGTTTCACAGTCGGTAAACTTTTTGCTAAGGTAGTATATTGCCTGCTCTTTTCGACCAGACTCGTCATGTTGCCCCAACACACACCCCATTGAGTTGTCTAACACTGTTAAGTACATAATCAAGGGTCTTCCATCAACTGGTGGCATCAAAATTGGAGGTTCTAGCAGATATCTCTTGATTTCATCAAAGGCAGTTTAACACTCATCATTCCATTCCATCACCTGATCTTTCTTCAACAACTTGAAGATTGGCTCACAGATGGCAGTTAATTGGGAAATAAATCTTGCAATGTAATTCAATCGCCCCAAGAAACCTCTAACCTCCTTCTCAGTACGGGGAGCTGGCATCTCTCGTATAGCTTTCACTTTTGCAGGATCTACTTCAATACCTTTTCCACTGACTATGAAACCCAGAAGTTTACCAGATCTAACTCCAAAAGTACACTTGTTTGGATTCAATCTCAACTTGTATTTTTTCAATCTCTCAAACAACTTATGCAAATGATCAAGATGTTGCTCTTCATTCTGGGACCTGGCTATCATATCATCCACATATACCTCTATCTCATGATGAATTATATCATGAAACAAAGCTACCATAGCACGCTGATATGTTGCCCCTGCATTCTTCAAACCAAATGGCATCACCTTATAACAAAAAGTGCCCCACTGTGTAACAAATGTTGTCTTCTCCATATCTTCAGGTGCCATCTTGATTTGATTGTAACCTGAGAAGCCATCCATAAAAGAGAATACCTTATGTTGAGCAGTGTTGTCTACCAGAACATCAATATGAGGAAGTGGAAAGTCATCTTTGGGGTTGGCCTTGTTCAAATCTCTGTAGTCCACACACATACGTACCTTACCATCTTTCTTAGGTACTGGTACCACATTTGCAACCCACTGAGGATAAGAAGTCACAGCTAAGAACCCTGCATCAAACTGTTTCATTACCTCTGCTTTGATTTTCTCTGACATTTCAGGACGCATGCGACGAACCTTCTGCTTCTTTGGATGACAATCTTCTTTTACTGGTAAACGGTGAACCACAATGTCTGTATCCAACCCTGGCATATCTTCGTAAGACCAAGCAAAGATCTCCACATAGTCACGTAGCATCTGAATTAATCTGCTCTTGACACTATCTTCTAATTCAGCCCCTATCTTGACTTCTTTCCTGTTTTCTTCAGTTCCCAGATTCACAACTTCGACTGGCTCTTCATGTGGCTGTATGGCTTTCTCTTCTTGTTGTAACAACCTAGCAAGCTCTACAGGTACTTCACAATCGTACTCATTTCCGTCTTCAGCTTGATAGATCGTATTCTCGAAATCATAATTGGCAATAGTAGAACTGTTATCAACAGGATCCAGAGTGGATGAGGATCTGCATTTTAGTGATGTGGGTGTGTGTAAGAACACATAGCTGATAAAACAAAAACAACAGAAAAGAAAGACAAGGAACACTATATTTACGAAAACGAAACGTCCACTGATTTTTATTGAATGAAGTATGCAAATGAAATGACAGCCCGTAACAAGCACACCATTGTGCCCCGGGTAAGGCACAAGGCTTGAGAGTTCAATTGTTCCAGAAAATACAAACTTAAAAGTAACAACACAATAATAGTATTTACTCCTGACTAAAGGAGATAGGAATAACATCTTCAGCCTTTCAGTTGTTGAGCCCGGCACCCACAGTAGGAAAAATCCACGCATCCAAGTTGTAGTCTTCATCATAGTCACCCACAGCATTAATCTGGTCTTTCATAATCCCCTGCTTGGTGATACGAACAGCACGAGCACGACGAACAGCCTTCTGGGACTCTGCAGTGAAACCCAAACCAAATTTGTCAGACTTGTATGGAATATCAGGAAGCTGACCCCAAATAGTACAACCAACTTCATCCACCACAGCTCTAGCATCTTTAAGGGAGGCCATTGTTGGAGGTACTCTGGTGACCATAGGAACTTTCTTGACAACAGGAGGAGCTTCATAATCATTAACAATCCAAGGAACCACTTCAAATGTCTGACACGGAGTTTCAACGTATTCACCCTCCACTTCAAGATACTTAAAGGTGTTCACATGGCTAATCATATACCCTTCCTCTCCGTAGACAGTAACAACTTTCCCTTCTACCGGATATCTTAGCTTCTGATGTAATGTAGATGTTACAGCACCTGCCCCATGGATCCAGGGACGACCAAGCAAACAAGAATACGACGGACGAATATCCATGACAAAAAAGGTAGCATTAAAAACCTGAGAACCAACTTTGATTGGGAGATCAATTTCTCCATGCACCACTCTTATCGAACCATCAAAAGCCTTCACCACTATGTTACTGGGTTTCAACACAGCATCTTCTGGACTAAGCTTATTCAGGACTTCTTTGGGCAACACATTCAGAGAGGAACCATTGTCTATCAATACATGTGACAGGGTAGTGCCCCTGCATTCAATTGAGATATGCAGAGCCCTGTTATGATCCCTCTTGGCAGGTGTCAAATCAGCATCAGAGAAACCTAACCCATTATCATAGGTCAAGTGGGCAACACAATTTTCAAATTGGTCAACAGAAATCTCATTGGGTACATGAGCAGTCTTCAGAAACTTAATCAAAGCTTTGGCATGAGCCTCAGAGCACAACAACAAAGACAGCATAGAAATCTTGGAGGGAGTATGCCCCAACTGATCAACAACGTCATAATCACTCTTGCGAATGATTTTCAATACTTCTTCCATCTTCTTAGAGAGATCATCAGCAGCTGGTACATCAGTAGGTATAGGTTCAATAATAGGACCTTTGCCCCGAGCATCAGTGGTGGAGGTAGCAGCTGGAGTAACTGCATTCTTGGAGGTAA
Source organism: Lathyrus aphaca (assembly GCA_963966055.1). NCBI lineage: Eukaryota > Viridiplantae > Streptophyta > Magnoliopsida > Fabales > Fabaceae > Lathyrus > Lathyrus aphaca. The sequence continues at coordinate 80,737,453 of OZ014522.1, forward strand.
CTGGAGGAGAGAAAACTCTTCCGCTTCGTGTGATCTTACTAGATCCAGCAATATTGTCAACATCAACAGGCATATCAGCTAAGGGTTCCTGCTTAACACCATGGATATAAACATCAGACCCATAATGCCAAGGCACAGCTTTATCAGATGTATACGGAATAGGACCAGGAGTGGTAATGACCATAGGAGCCACTCTAGCTTCAGCAACACTCTTCACAGGGCCTTCAGCAGTAATCTTAATTGGACCCTTATGAGTGATTTTAACAGGTCCCTTGGAAGTGATCCTTACCGACACTTTATCAACCATATCAACTTCTTCAGTCTTCCTACCTTTAGTAATATGATCCACCATACTCTCTACAGACGATGGAGTCCTCTCAAACACTATGGTATATTTATCCATGAGACGTTGAATTCCATCCCTCAATCTCCAGCAACTATCCAGCTTATAGGTACAATACAAACAATCTTCACGACAACCTGGAAAGAACCCAGCTTGTACTAGCTTCTTCTTAATGACAGACAATGGTGTGGTCAACTCTGCAACTGAATAAATATGTGAATCTTCATCAATTGCATTGACAGTCTTCTCATGATTTGGCATGGGAGCAGTAATCACATTTGGAGTACCCGGAGGGTCAAACTCAATTTCTCCAGCCTCAATCATATCTTGAATTTTGTTCTTCAAGACCCAGCAACTATTAGTATCATGTCCCTGACAATTTGAATGATATGCACATCGTGCATTAGGATTGTACCTGGGAGAGGTAACATTAGGATTCTGAGGAGCATCTTTCAAAGTGATAAGTTCATCCTTCAACAAGTGTTGCAATGCTTGAGCCATTGACATGTTGATCTTAGTGAACTGCCTTCTAGCCCTCTGTTGGTTTCCCTGTGGCTGCTCTGGTGTTGTAGGAGTTGGATTGGAGATATGAACTGCACTAACAGACTGATGCCTTCTACTACGATCAGGTTGACCATAGACAGCATTTGATTCTTTCTTCCCACTGGGAGGCTTCTTTGCAGCACCTGATGAAGAAGTACCCACTTGAATCTTGCCACTCTTTATACCATTTTCCACGCGTTCTCCTGTCATTATCAACTCAGTGAAGCCAGATGATGAGCTTCCAATGAGATGACTGTAAAAAGGACCATTCAACGTACACATGAACATATCAACCAACTCCCTGTCGGTTAAAGGGGGTTGTACTCTTCCAGCTAAATCTCTCCACTTCTGAGCATACTCCTTGAAGCTTTCTTTAGCACCCATAGACATGCTTTGCAGCTGCATGCGAGTGGGAGCTAAATCAGCATTGTATTGATACTGCTTATAGAAAGCTTCAGCAAGATCATTCCAATCCCGGATATTGACACTCTCCAACTGATAGTACCACTCCAATTGAGCTCCGGATAAGCTCTCTTGGAAGAAATGGATCCACAACTTTTTATCGGCAGTATGAGGTTGGATTCTTCTGACATAAGACCTCAGATGCAGCTTGGGACAAGAGACCCCATCATAAACAACAAAAGTAGAAACCTTGAAACCAATGGGTATGACTACCCCAGATATCAGACTCAAATCTTCAAAATCCAACCCAGAAGACTTCTGCAACTCCATAGCATCCATTCTATCCACCAGCATCTTGAATTTGTCTTCATTAGGCTCATGGTAGTAATTAGCCTCAGAATCAGAGTCCCCCATAGTGTTGTGGAGACTGCCTCCCTCTTTTTCAGATTCTTCAGACTCATAATCTTCAACTGGTTCTTTGGTCTTGGCAAGACCTTTGAACCTTCTTCCCATGTTGATAAGGCCACCTGACCTCCTAGTCTTCTTAGTCTTCTTGGCCAGCAGTGTCTTCAATTCATCATGCCCCTTGGACAAGTTCAGGATCAGCTCTTGGAGCTGTGCATTTTGTGCCTGGAGATGCTTAACTGTTTGTTCAAGAGCCATTTCTGCTGAAATAAACAGCGAGAAGATGAGAAACCCGTGCACAATAAACCTGTGATGCAATGATATGGAATGTAAATGTATATGCAATGTTTTCAAGGACCGCAGGATTTAAATTTGCTTAAACAAACAAGAAGGTAAATTTTTATTAGTAATAAATTTGTTTTGCCTCTTGGGCTTACAGAAAATGAAATGAAATAAATACAAGAGATGGGGTTTTAAATCTCCCATGGACGTTTCCTCTTTGTGTTGAGGTATGAGTTGAGATTCCGTTCCTCGTGAAGTTGCTTTGTTAGTTCTAGAATTCTTTCTTGGCTTGCTTTGTAATGAGTCTCGAAAGTATCCCTTTGCTCCTTCAACTGGATCCAGGATCTCTGTAAATCTTCCATGTCAGTAGGCATGTTTGGGTGAAGGATAGTATAAGATGTATCTCCTTCATCAACAGGTTCCATGGTAACTGGCAGGATAGCAGGATATGGCATCATGAGGGTCTGAGCACGAGATCGCACCCATCTGAGGTAAGCCTCCATAGGAATAGTGTACTTAGGCTCCAGAGTCTTGCTGTCAACCTTGTTTACTTTTCCCCATGCTCGTATGAATCTTTGACGGTAACCTTGAAGATCGTTGTCGTAGTCAAACACAATGCCTTGAATCAACATGTCATGAGGACCATCGCTCCGAGCGTAACCAAACTGTCGTAAAGCTAGAGAGGGGTTGTAGGTAATGCCTTATCTTATGCCTAGAAGTGTCACATTAGGAAACTCCCCACAACGGTCAATGATAGTGACATTCTCCATAGATCTGGAGCACCAATGAATATCTGAATGAGAGAGTGACATAATCCTTTTGGACCACCTGAACCCTTGTTCATTCTTCATTACTGAGCGAGGAAGGTGAGAAATAAACCACCTAGATAACAAAGGTATGCAACACATCAGAGTTCCTCTTGCCCTTGTAGTACGAGTATGAAGAGAATGCAGGATGTCTCCAAGTAAGGTAGGCACTGGATTGTGACTCAGGAATATGTTGATGGCATGAACGTCTATGAACTGATCTGGATTGGGGAACAACACTAAGCCATAAATCAGTAAGGCTAAGATCTCCTCAAAAGCATCATAGCTCATAGCCTTCAAGAACACTTGAGCTTTATCCATTAGTATCTTAGCAAGAATACCCTTAACTCCGCTTCTCGTTTCTAGAACAATGTCAGACTTCTTCAGATGTAGAGCTGCAGCAATAACCTCTGGTTTAAGCTCTTTCTCCAAGCCTGTGAAGGGTCTTTGATCAAGAACAGGTATACCCAGAAGTTTAGAGAACTCTTCCATTGTAGGAACCAGCTGATAGTCGGGGAATGTGAAGCAATGGTGCTTAGGATCAAAGAACTGAAACAGGACACTCATCATGTCTTTATTGAGCCCTGAGGTGACTAGATCCAATAGGTGACCATGTCTCTTGATAAACTGGGAATGATCAGACACTTGAGAAACCAACTCTTTAAGCTTAGCAGGTATGCCTACAAAGCTGATCCTGATAGTGTTTCTACGAGCAGAAGCCATGACTTGCAACAAAGAACAAAGATAAATCCTTTGGTCCTTGAAATGGTTAGTGAAAATGATATGTTTATGATGCATGATGATGTCATGATGTTATGTTCAATCACAAACATGTGGCACACACAAACAAGTCACACAATAGCCCTAGGTTTAAAGGCTTGCATGAGGTTTAAGGTAAGTACCCTCCCCTGAAGTTAGGTGGTTCATCCTGTCCTACAAAAGTAACCAGGTTCTAAGGGATCTCAATATCATTGATCCTTCACAAGGGTGGTTGTTCAGTAGGCAACTTACTTGCCAACCAAAACCCTCCAAGTTTAAGATCTCAATGAGCGTAGTATCGAGTATCAACCAACTTCAGTCTGCACCAAAGCCGGTTATCTCACTACTTTTCTAAAGGCCCAAATGGGACAACTAGGGTTCTAAAAGTTAGTTAGTGCATCGACAACATATGGCAGCCTCATATTATCCTCAACTTGACTTAAGGAACATAAGCACCAACCAAGAAGTCACACTAACTATGGCCACCAGATCAACCATATCAGTATACGCCGTACAGTTTCCTTGGTCTATTGCCATTTACCTAAGGTACACTAGATCCGGGTTAGGATCTTTCACACATAAGAGCACCCCAACAGATAAGTATAAAGCAAACAAGGCAAACAATTTTAAAGTGATCTAATTCCTAAGGGTACCCCTTTTTAATATTAAATCCCCAGCAGAGTCGCCAGTTCTGTAACACGGTGGGAGAACTGACTTTAGTTATGTTGCGGATAGCAAGAGTCGCCACCGACTTTTATTTTATCCAAAGGAAAGGCATAAAAGAACAGGAAATACCTTTTAAAAGATTTTTGGGTCCGGGGGGTAGGTTATGTAAAGGGAAGGTGTTAGCACCCTTTACATCCATGGTTATCCATGGGATCTTAGTTACTTAGCTCACTTTAAAATGTTTTTGAAATGTGAAGTGTGTGAATAGAAATTTTCTTAAGAGTTTGATAATGATCCATGTACGGATGCGTACAAAACCTTTGTTTTGAAAATTGTTTGAAAAGTGTGAAGTATTTGAAATTGTTTTGAGGAGTGAGCAAGTATCTAAGAGGAACCTACCCTAAGTTTAAGTCTTTTCTATTCTTGAATCCTTTAAATGGTAAGACTATCCCTATTATTAAGGAATAGGTAGTCATTACCTTGGATGTGAGGGACAAGTGAAGGGACATCTGTTTATTTAGGCAACTGTGGGGTGTATATAAGCAATTCGAAGGGACTATCATCTTTATTCGAAAGGGACAAGATCATTACGAAGGCAACATTCGAAAGGGACTTGATCTTTTTATCTGTTTAGGGACTAGATGATGTGAAATTAGGGACTTTGCTTTATACACCCTACTTGACCTTTTATTTCAGGCAACATGAGAGGTATCCCTAAGGAGTGAGATGGCGATCAAAGATCGACTTACGTGTGTGAGTGTACAATTTTAAATATTTATCTTTTAAATTAGTGATCTAAGTTAATTTTAAACATACAAACATGTTTTCGCACTCCCTATTTACTAACCATAGCATAAAATATAAACAATAAACATTATTACTAAATATTACACCAAGGAACAATTACATAATAATAATAAAGCAAAATTAAATATAATAAACAAAAAATAAATAATAATAATAATAATTGGGTTAGTAGAAAATAATAATAATAAAAATAATACCAAATTAAATGGGGTTAGTAATAAATAACTATCATAAGAATATAATTAATAATAATAATGAAATAAACAAGAATATTATAATAATTAAAAGTTCAATTTTATAAACAATTATTATTTAATATTAAAATATAAACAATTATACTAATTATTATAAAGTTTTAAGTTATGTGCAAATTATAAAAATTAAGTTAATTATGAAAATATTATGAAAATAAAATTATAATTATAAAATTAAATTAGCAATTTTCAACTATTTCTAAACATATATTAACAATTATTTATATACAAAATTAAAAAATATAAACAATTTAAAGAATTTAAAGAATATTTACATATTATAAAAATAGGGTTAATTATAATTATATTTACAAAATTAAAAGTTATAATAGAATTAAAAGAAAATTAGGGTTTGTAAAAATTATTAGGGTAAAAAAAATAATTAGGTTTTAAAAATATTTTAGGTTTTTCTTAGAATAACAAATTAGGATTAACTGTTTATTATAAATTAATTACACAAAATTATTAATAATATACAACAATATCAATTTTAAATAATCTTTACTAATGAATTTTATTTTTTTGAAAAGATGAATTTTGATTATAGAAATAATACAAACATTTTATTTTTAAATTTATCTAATTAGAATAAATATAAACTAATTTAAAAAAAAAACAAGAAGAAAAAGAATGAAAAAACTTACCTGGGCTGGGAATTGAACCCAGCCCCTCTGCTTTCATGACTCCAGCCAGCAAGACCAACCACTGGGCCAGCGCGCGCCTGGTGCTAAGGAAAGGAGTGAAGTTGGTTTTGTGTCTTAAACCTGAAAATCATGGGAAAAAAAGAAAACCAAACAAAAGGCCTGGGGGGATCGAACCCAGGACCTTTACAATGCACACAAACACACATACCATTCCAGCCGGGAGGGCGCTTCTGTTAATATAATAGCTTTAATTCATTATATATTAAGTTTCATTGTTAAACTGGAAAAATGAGAAAAATTGCTGAGGCCAGGATTCGATCCCTGGACCTAAGCCTTATACGCGCGTCCTCTAGCCAACTGAGCCAGCCACCAACTGTGATATAATATCAAAACAAAACAAAAAAATATTATATCCAATTTTAAAATCTGAAATTCGCGCCAGGGCATCATCTTCTTCCTTCAGCCCTGGGATTTTAGCTGCGAATTCTATTGCCAACTTTCCTGCGAATTTAGACTTGCAGCAAAACCTACGAATATTGTACACCATCAAAACTGCAAAATTTCATCAAATTAATTATACAAACATGATCCATAGATGAATTAGCATTGATCTGTGTTCTTAGAATTGATTTATATTAGCTTAAGATCAAAACCCTAAAGGGGGCCGAAAACCCTAATAATGGTGGTTTCTCAAACCTGCAATGAAACTACAATTAAACCATCCAGAATCACTCAATAACTTCATACAAACACAAAGCAATGAACAAAAGTTATTAAAATCCAGCCAATGTTTAGAATCGAAAATAAAAAAATTCATGAATATGATGAATCAGATTATGCATATGAGGGTGATTTTGATGCTTTTGATGGCTGGGATTGGTTTAAGGATGTCCAAGGAATCATTCCATGTCTTAAAAATACCTTAAAAGCTCTTGTATAATGGAAACCGAATTTGAAGTTTTTGTGAGATTTTTGAAAATATGAACTTACTCTTGGAGGCTGAAATTCGTGTTCTATGATTAGGTTTGTGTTATGTACTTATAGTGGAATAAATCTAGGTCAGAAAAGTGGATCATTGTGTGAAAGATTTGATTAAAAAAGATTGAAAAAGATCAAGCTTTAAAATTCAAATATCCTTGCATAAACCCTTTCTATTTCAAGCCAATCACCATTATTTTTGTATCAATTTGATCCAAGTTGCATTCATGATTTTCTAGAAGCTCAATCTCTTTTAAATATTTGACTTTTCTATTTTATTTTAATTTAAAATGATTTTAAATGAATTAAATCAAAATAAATAAAATAAAATGATAAAAAATCTGATTTTTAGAGACTTGGGTCGTGCATGAGGTATTGGTATGGATTGGGTCATCATATGGCAAGCCCATTTAGAAAAAATTGGTTTTAAACCTCCATTTTCTTCATAAACCAACCAAAAATTTCCCAACTTTGCAAGGGCACACAACCTTCAATTTTAATGTTATGAGGGTGTTCTTGGACATTTTGGAAAGCTTGAAGAGTCCTTTAACCAACCCCACTGGTTTCATGTTCATATCATTTACCATTCTCAAGTTATGCCTTTTTGAAGTTGTTGACTTTTTGTTGACTTTCAAAATGACCTATAATGTCTTAGCTCATACCTTCCAAATGAAGCATTTTTGGGCTTGGCTTGTGAGACACAAAGTTGTATAGAATTCAGTTTCCTTAAAAATAAGCTTTGGATGGAAACTTGGTGATGAAGCATGTGAAAGTTATGGCTGGTCAAAGTTCAGTTGACTTTTCCTGAGGAAACCCTAATTTAGAAACTCCTGATTCTTGATGATCTGAAATCTCCTTGATGAATCATGATCAACCCTTGATCAAATGATGAATTTTACATCATATACTTGATGTTGGCAAAAAATCATGAAGTTTGACTTTGGTTTGACCACAGTTGACCTCAGTTTGACTTTTTAACTGCTTTAACTGATTTTGACTTATCTGATCATCTGACTGAGCAAACCTTTGAGCAAAGTCTTGAAATTTGTCATGGGGATTCTTAGACACATATAAGATGTTATGAAGCTCACTTGAAGTCTTAGAAGTCCATTTAGCCTGATTAAAGTCAAAACCCTAGTTTTGAATGCATTGTCTGAGGGAACTGTCAAATCTTCTGACCAATTGTGAACTTTGTGAACCTTGTGAATCTCATAAGATGTCTTGTGAACCTCATGGGAGGTCTTGTGAGCCTTGTGAACCTTGTGAACCTCATAAAGTGTATTGTAAACTTCATGAACCTAATGAAAGGTCTTGTAAGTATTGTGAATCTTGTGAACCTTGTGAACTTTCTTAGCACACAAAGTCTTGTATTGTGAGGGCAAATTTTGGGGTGCAACAGCAAGGAGCGAGTCATTGGAGACTAACACTAATAACATCCAATTCTAAACTTAGGTGTTCCCTCTGCTTTTTTCCACAACTCAAATTTTACTTGCAAAGTGACCCCGAGATCCCACAGACAAATATAATGAGCGATAAATGGAAAGCGGTAAAAGAACAAATAAACAAACATAATGTCGCTCCCGATAGGTGGGACGAGGCCCAAGATAAAGGTACAGGCGCGAACGGTCGGCGAGAGGGACAATGAGAACACACAGCCGTGAACTCACTGGATATGAATAGAGTCGCCAGCTAGGCATTTTTATCCCGGAGGAAAGGTAATGCTGCATAGACCTAGAAAAAGATGGATAAGACGGTTTGCGAACCAGAGAGACTGAGAAAGGGGGTTGGTTACAACCTGGGAAGGTATTAGCACCCAGATTGTCCGCCGTACTCGACGGGATCCACGCTTAAAAGATTTGTGTTTTAAAGGGGTAGTGTCAGTGCAATTTGTGTATAAAGTAGCTGGAAAAGAATGTACAGGTGTCTGTGTAAAAGAAGTGTGAAGTGCAGTATGTACAGTGTCAGTGTAAGAACAGGAGTGAAATGCTCAAGATCATAGGGCTAAAAGAATGAGGCTAGAAAGAGGGGGAATATACAGAGACTTTTGTTCGATAACTGTTAAGTTATGCCTACGTATCCTCTCGTGCAATGAGGAAGTCAGAACACCGTAGTTCGACCCAAAGAGACTGAAAGATGAATTGACTTGTGAACTGCCTACTTGCCTATGCTCAAGTGTATGACCTGTCTGGCTCAGGTGCAAACTGTCTTGCATTAGACGGAAGAAGCAAGTTCTTGTTTGTGAGTGGAGGTGATGAGAAAAGAATCCCGAAGGAGACGATTATTGTTTGTTTTTGAGTTTTCAGTCTTTTATTGTTTTTGGATTTTGTCATAAGTTAATGAGCTTAAGCCTAAACCAATGGATTTAGTAAACTCATCACATCTTCCCTCTGATTAGGGGTAATGAGAATACCTTAAGTGTGAAGTCAGCTTCTCACACTTAATCACCTTTGATGCAGGATTAAGATCATTAACCTACTTGTGATTATATAGATGTTTTTGGTGTTTTTGTTTGGTGTTGAGTAATGAGGTTAAGCCTCAATCAAGGATTAAACAGACTCATTACACCATCCTAATAGAAGGATAATAGATGAGAATGTTTAAGCTGAGGAAAGCTCCTCAACTTAATCCATGATTAGGGATTAAACTCATGACAAAACAAACCTTTATTAGATGGATTTTATTTAATGATAAGATGATGAAGTGAGTTTTATTATTTGTAAGACAACTTGAGGGGGACTTGTCCATTAACACTAGGGTTAGTCCTTCTCAACCAGTTAAGGAAGAATTAGAACCCTAATGCAAGGCCCAAGTTACAAGTGTGATGTCTTGATGATTATTAAGTGAATTGATTGAGAGATTTAAACACATTAAGGGTTTAACACTTAGGATTAAAGTTATACACTCCATCCTAAGAGAAGGATGCAGGCATAAGCTTAATCACAAAGCCTTAAAGCCTTTAGGGTTTAGTCCCTGATTATGAGATGAGAAGAGAAGACTCAAAAGAGACACAAAGGCAAGAACTAAGTGGGGGACTAATCAAAACCCTAATCATTGTCATGCTTGGTTGTTCCTAAGGTTTGTGAGGTTTTCAAGAGAAGTCTTCAATGGAACCATCAGGGAGCAGGTGAAAAGATCAAGAGAAGCAAAGCAACTTGCTTCATTTAAGAAGTCAAGTCACTTGAAGAAAGAAAGTGGGAAGAAGAAGAATGAGCAAGCTCAATCTCAAACACATATAAAAATGCAGCATGGATGCAAGAGAGAGATGAAGAGAAGTTATGAGAAGTGAAGGCAAATTCACTTCTCAAAATCACTTACCACCTGAAAAGTTAGGAAAGAAATGCAATGCAATGCAAAATGGGATGAGATGTCATGATGGGAAACAAAACCAGAAGCATATACATGATGCTAATGATGCTATGAGATGCTACAAACATGAGGCAGCACATGGAAATGATCATACAAGTTCATGAATGCAAATGAAGCAAGTTAGGAACCATGAACACACATGAAAAGTTATGAAGTGCACATAGCATGCAACATGGCAAATACATGATGCAATGATCAAACATGCTTTCAATATATCTTATGATGTCAAATGAATCAAATGGATGCTTGAAATGGCATGGCAAGTCATATTATGCAAGAGAATGTAAGATGGATGCATATGAAAGCCCCAAATTAGGGTTTATGAACAATACATCAAACAAAAATCAAAATCAGAAGCAAACCCTAAGATAAAAAATTGAAAATGCCACTCAAAGGACCCCTAATCCTATACTAACTTAATTCCCAAAGGAGAGGTCTCAACTCCTAACCAAATTCAAGTTATGATTTTTCTAAGTTTTCTAGGGTTTTAGGGTTCCTAAACAAGAAAATTATCAAACAAATGGAAAATGAAAGATCAAATCAAGGCCATTTAATCTCACAAACTACATGCTAAACACAATACAATGCAAAAAGAATCAATGTCCAACTCCTCATGGATAGGCAGAAATGATTTTTGGAACTTTGGATCAAATTAATGCCTAAAAATGATTTCAAATCAATGAAAAATTCTCAAAATGCATCAAGATCAAAAAATAAACTTGGTTTGAAGGTTGGACAATGTTTCTAAATGTCTTAGAACATTTCATGAATTTTTTGGTGATTTTTAAATACCTAAAAGTATTTTTAATTAATTAATTTTCATTAATTAATAAAAAAGAAACTTTTAAATATTTAAAAATACTTTTTTAATGCTAAAAATAAAAATAAAAATATTTTTGTGTTTTAAAAATTTATGAAACTCTTGACAAAAAGTTTCATAATTTTTAAAACATTTTTGCTATTTTTAATAAATTATGTAAAACAAATGGAATAAATGGAAAATAAAATGAAATTAAACTGAAATAAGAAAAAGTATGCACATCCAATGATCCAGATTCAAACATACGCGCGCGGGAAGAGACTTGGCGCCACATCCTACGGCTCAAATTCAAAATCAGCTAATTAATGTTTAAACCCTAATCCTGCCGTTAAACACCCTCAGGTGACCGGAACAGTGTTCCGGTCATCTTCTCCATTCACCCCAAAAATCAATCTCTCTCTCCAGGCCATTTTAGGAGCTCTAACTCTCCAGAAATCATCTACTAACTACCCTAAGCACGAATCCAGCACAAAATCATGTTAAAACTCAAACACAAACACGAATCGAATCAATGAAGTTTCTAGGTCAAACTTTCAGAACACCATAACATACTCATTTCTTGCTCATTTTCAAAAGTAAATAGATCCCAATGATCAGTGCAACATACAAAACAAGATTCTAACAAGAAAAATGAGTTCTGGAAAAAAAGTTCATGAAGCTACCTGAGATGGAGCCATCGATTCAGGTACTTTCTGGCTGCTTCTTTGGCTCAAACAGGTCCCAATGATCCTCCTTAGAAGCTTTTGACCTTTGGTTAGAGTTTAAACAGCCTCTTGAGTGAGTTTGCAGAAGCTCAGGCCAAGGGAGTGTGAAAATCGTATTTGTGATGTGGGAGGTTTCAGGCCAAAACAATGGTTGGTTTCTGGTCAGTGAAGTGAGTTGAGATTGTTTGTGAAGTTTCTTTTTGTGTTTGAGGCTTGTGGAGAGAGATTCGAAGGTTTTTGCTCAAGGGAGTGAGTTTGTGAATGCTGTGTTGTGGTGAGCTTCAGCCTTGCTTGTTATGTGAAATGGTTAGCATTTGGCTTGCATAAAAAACTCCCATTGGTCAGATGATGTGACCTGGCCTGCTGTGATAGGTAAGTTCACTTTTGCAAAATGTCAACTTTGGTGTAAGGAAAGCATGGGTTGAGCCCTAGGCTAGTACATGTGTATGGGCTGGCGCAGCATGGTGTGTGAGAGATGCTAGAATGGTTCAGCAGCCAAGGTAACAAGTGGGTGAAGTGTGATGAGTGGTTTTGCAACTTGACTTTGCTTTTGCTTCATGAAAATATCTTGCTCCAAAACCATACAAAACATGTGATCTCTTGGCCCATTCTGATTTTTAGAAGTTGTGTGATCATGTTGAGTGAATTAGAAGCCCATATGATGACTGAATTGGCCTTGAAAGGAGAATTTGCAACCTTGCCTTTTGGTGCATGACTTGGAATTTAGTGATTTTTGCCAACTTTAACACATCATAACTTTTGATCCAAAATGAATTAGGTCATGTTCTTGTACTTTTTGAAAAGGGAAAGATTTAATCTACAACTTTCATGACCAAAGTTTTTCCATTTGAAGCATTTTTGGATCAAAAAGTAAGGTTTGAAAAGTGGCATAAAATGACATATTCTTTAAAAGTCAACCATGCCCAAAAAAAAGTCAACTTTGCAAAAACTTCAAATTCTTGAATTTTGTGAACTTCAAACTTCTTCTATGATCAAATAAATATCATATACACTCAAAATGATGAAGATCACCCCTTGGTTGGGTCATTGGGGGCCTCAGATGCCCTGATTTTGCACTGACTTGTCTGAAAAGGCAACTCTTTATCAGATGACTTCCCCATGGAATTTCTTCATGAAAATTGATATGCATACTCCCTATACCATATAGAGACCAATGGAAACAAGAATGACCAAAAAATTTGGAGTTATGGCCTCTGAAACCAAAACCCTAGTTTTAGGTCAATTGTGCAGTCAAACTTGGCTCTGCTTCCATGCCAATCCCAGTTCTTGTGATTCTTTGGCATTTTTGACTTTGGGAAGATATAATATGATGCTTGAACACACATGGACCCCTTTGAAGTGATTGTTGACCTTTGGAGTGGCTCAAGAAGCTCTGGGATTGCTCAGATCACAAACCCTAGATGCAGATGACTTAGAACAAATGCAATGGATCAAAAAATGTGATATGAGATGATATGATTGTGTTTATGCATATGAAATGATCACAAGCCATGGTGTGAATGGGTGAGGGCAAATTTGGGGTGTTTACAGCTGCCCCTATTCAAACATGAGTTAGCTGTGCAGGATGTAAGCGACGGCTTATCAGGCCAACAAGATAACTTGTGGTTGAATACCAAAGACAATCCAAAATTTGCACTCACAGAATGAAGAAGAAAAGGGATATAGATTGTAAAAGAAAATAAAGTATATTGTAAAGTATGGGCGACAGAGGACGACCGTCGAGCAGAGGACGACTGCTGGGTAAAGAGCAATGACGGGGACGGCCGACATGCTGGGAAAAGTGCGGGAAATGAAGCAATGACGGGGACAGCCGACATGCTGGGAAAAGTGCGGGAAATGAAGCAATGACGGGGACGGCCGACATGCTGGGGATAAAAGGTAAAGCCAAGACGGGGACGGCCGACTAGCTGGAAAAAGTAAGAAATTATGATGGGGACGGCCATCAAAATAAAGTTGTAAGATTCTCTGGGGGTTCATGAAACATGACGGGGACGGCCATCAAGATAAAGTTGTAACCAACGATGGGGACGACCATCGGGCTAAACTGAAAGGAAAAGGGACCATGACGGGGACGGCCATCGGGTTAGAAAGAATAAATGAAATGAACAGATGATGAGGTACGGTCATCAAAGGTGAAGGACGATCACCTAGCAGGGTACGGCTGCCGAAAATATCAACGATGGGGACGACCATCGGATGAGCATGATGGAGGACGACCATCAAGAGGTGGAGGACGACCACCTAGCAGGGGACGGCTGCTCTCAGGGTTTGTCATGACACAGGACGAGTGTCAGATAACCAAAATCAACAATGGGGACGGCCATTGGATAAAATGATGAAGGACGATCGTCAAAAGGTGGAGGACGACCACCTAGCAGGGGACGGCTGTTAAATATCACGAAATAGGACGAATGTCGGATAGAAAATCAACGATGGGGACGGCCATCGGATGAGCATGATGGAGGACGACCATCAAGAGGTGGAGGACGACCACCTAGCAGGGGACGGCTGCTAAATATCACGACATAGGACGAATGTCGGATAGAAAATCAACGATGGGGACGGCCATCGGATGAGCATGATGGAGGACGACCATCAAGAGGTGGAGGACGACCACCTAGCAGGGGACGGCTGCTCTCAGGGTTTACCGTGACACAGGACAAGTGTCAGATAAAAAGGAAAATGCTCTGTTGGCGATCTACTGGGGAGTAATAAACACGGACGAGTGTTTGCATCCAAGAAACAAAAGGTATAAGTGTTTATATGTTTGTGTATAGACTAAAGATGCGGACGAGCATCCTTAAGACTACGATACGGACGAGTATCGGGTAGAAACAAATACTGACACGTGTTCAGAGATGATGATACGGGCGAGTACCAACTGGTTAACAGAGAACATGGACGAGTGTTGAATCTGAGAGGACTCTTCTGGGAGAATAGTAGACACAGACGAGTGTCTAAATTCAATAAGACAAAAGTGTTTGACACAGTGTATGGATTGAAGATGCGGACGAGCATCCTTAAGACTATGATACGGACGAGTATCATGTAGAAACAAACGCTTGGCGCATGCTCTGAGATGATGGTACAGCCGAGTACCAACTGGTTAACAAAGAACATGGACGAGTGTCGACTCTGAGGGGATTTGAGTGGTGTATGCAAGATACGGACGAGTATCTGTATAAGAGTGATTGGTATATAGATGAGTTTTTAACTGCTGGGGAGAGCGACACGGACGAGTGTCAAAAGGAGAAGAGTGTAACAAGTATCTGATATACAAAGTGTAGATGACTGTGTTGGGGATATGACACAGACGGGTGCCAAAGGATTGTGTATGTAAGTACATGTGAGTGCAAAGAGGATGTCTTTGGCTTTCCGCTGGGAGTATGACACGGAAGGGTGTCAGGAAGTATCTGTAATACGGGTGGTGTTGTTTGAAAAGAGTGTTCAGGCGACTTTACTGGGGAAAGATGGCACGGACGGGTGTCAAAATGAGTATATACTGGTGTTTGTGGATTGTGAGGCAGCTGCTTTTGTCGGGGACTCTGGTGGGGATTTTTCTGTACGTTGATGAACTGTCATTATTCACAAGTGTTGGTTTAAAACATGACTTATGATTATGTTATGTGTTGGATTTTTGCCGTAATGCTCCGTGTTAAAACGGAATGCTACGCTTTGCGGGTGAATATGATGCGAATACTATGACTATGCAAAGATACCAAACCGGGATCCGGGTCCCGTTGCTGCGAAGATCTTCGATCGATCTGTTTGAAGTAGACATCCCAGCTGGGGATGAGATCATCGGTAGATCTGATGAGATGATATCTGCTTGGGGATTCGGGTCACTGAGAGACCTATTCCAATAAATGAGAGACCCAGCTGGGGTTTGTAGAAGCTTTCTTTACTCTGTTGTGGTCTTCCATGCGCTGTTCTTTTGGACAGAGGCTGGAGCTCTGTGGGGAAATGGTTCCCTGACTTGTATTTGGCTGAGGATGAAATGGCAACTCGGCTGGGAGTAGTAGCAAGTGGCAGCTCATCTGGGGGAAGTCATGAGCGGCAACTCAGCTGAGGAGAGAGCACTTCGGGTGCTAAGATTGAGTGTTGGTTTGCCAGCTTGCTGGAGTGAAGCTTTCATGCCCCAGGTTGCATTCTGGATCCCTGAAATCCTGAAAAGACAGAGAAACGCACAAGTAATCCCGAGGTATCCTTTACTGGATCCCGTCATAGGAGTTAGACACTTCTGAGAGTAAGCATATTTCCTGCAAGCATGTTTTTTTTTTTTTTTGAAGATAAAACATCTGTATTCTGTGCAATCAGTTTTTTAGACATCAGACATTTTCTTGCAAATAAAATGTACAAAACGAGACATGACCGAAAATCTGATTTTATTAATTCATATGCCCTAAATTGGCGAGATACAGTCAAAGAAACAAATCCCCTGAAATGAGGAGATCGTTATGAATTGAGAAACGAAATGCTGGCAGTGTTGATGACGCTTTAAGGAGCTTCCTCTTTACCATGACTCGTATGACTTTTGACGTTCTTCTCATCTTGCTTTCTGAAGAATGTTGATTCTGATTGAGGCTTGATCCTTTCGAAGCTTACCAAGTTGTAAACGATACAGACGAATTCAGAATGCAGTTGTTCGCTTATTCCCTTATTTTGCATGGATCGCCCTTTCGGGTTTTCAATCCATCGGGATACCCATTTTTGCCTGAGCTGTCCAATGTGGCTTTTCAACTCAGCGGGTGTATATATTTTTTTTATTTTCCCTTATTTTTTCCCGAGTCTTTTATTCTGTTTTTGACTCGCCAGGATGCCCTATTTTTGCCTGGACTTACATTCTGTTTTTGTGTCCAGCGGGTCATTTTATGCGAAGTATTTTTTAACTGCATCTGAATTCACAGGGGACGTGAAGTCTTCACCATCCATGGTGTTGAGCATCAGTGCTCCACCGGAAAAAACATTCTTTACCACAAATGTTCCTTCATAATTTGGAGTCCATTTGCCCCTGTGGTCTGTATGAGGAGGGAGGATTCGTTTCAGCACGAGATCCCCTACTTGGTACTCTCGGTGCCTGACTTTCTGATCGAAGGCTTTCTTCATTCTTTTCTGATATAACTGCCCATGACAGATTGCAGCCAATCTTTTCTCTTTGATCAGACTCAGTTGCTCGTATCGGGCCCTGACCCATTCTGCTTCGTTCAGCTTAACATCCATCAACACCCGTAGGGAAGGTAATTCAACTTCGACAGGTAGGACTGCTTCCATACCATATACAAGCTGATACGGTGTTGCCCCAGTGGATGTTCTGATTGACGTGCGGTACCCATGCAAGGCAAATGGTAGCATTTCATGCCAGTCTTTGTAAGTGACTACCATCTTCTGCACAATCTTCTTGATATTCTTGTTAGCTGCCTCAACAGCGCCATTCATCTTTGGCATGTAAGGAGAAGAATTGAGATGTTGAATTTTGAAGTCCCGGCATAGCTCGGCCATCATTTTGTTGTTTAGATTGGAACCATTATCAGTAATGATTCGCTCGGGGACTCCGTATCGACAGATGATATCTCTCTTCAGAAATCTGGCTACCACCTGCCTGGTAACATTTGCATAGGATGCTGCTTCGACCCACTTGGTGAAATAGTCAATGGCAACCAGGATGAATCTGTGGCCATTCGAAGCAGTCGGTTCAATCTTTCCAATCATGTCAATGCCCCACATAGCAAAGGGCCAGGGTGAAGACATCACATTCAAAGGATTGGGAGGCACATGCACCTTATCCGCATAAATCTGGCATTTATGGCATTTTCTGGCGTAGGCACAACAGTCTGCATCCATTGTGATCCAGTAATAGCCTGATCTTAACAACTTCTTAGCCATGGCATGCCCTCCCGCATGGGTACCAAAGGATCCTTCGTGCACCTCGTGCATCAACAAGTCTGCTTCTGTCTTATCAACACATCTGAGGAGTACCATATCAAAGTTCCTTTTGTATAAAGACCCATCAGTGTTCAGAAAGAAACTACCAGCAAACCTTCTCAAAGTCTTCTTATCATTGGAAGATGCCCCAGGTGGGTATGCTTGATCCTCCAAGAAGCATTTAATGTCATGGAACCAAGGCTTATCATCTTTGACAACTTCTGCTGCGAACACATATGCTGGTCTATCCAGTCTGGACACTGAAATCTGAGGTACAAAGTTAGCAGCTTGAACTTTGATCATGGATGAAATGGTAGCAAGAGCATCTGCAAACTGATTCTCGTCCCGAGGGATATACTCAAGCTTGACTGTTGTGAAGAAAGTCAATAACCTCCTTGTATAATCCCTGTAAGGTATCAGATGATCCTGGTGGGTGTACCATTTTCCGTTGGTTTGATTAACTACCAGAGCTGAATCTCCGAATACAGTCAATGTCTTGATCCTGAGGTCAATGGCTTCCTCAAGACCCATAATGCAAGCTTCGTATTCAGCTTCGTTGTTAGTGCAGTTGAAAGTGAGTTTTGCCAAGAAAGGCATGTGAACTCCTTTGGGTGTAATGAGTACTGCACCAACACCACGACCATTCATGTTAACAGCCCCGTCAAACATCATAGTCCATTCTTATTCCGGGTCAGGCCCTTCAGTGTGAATAGGCTCTTCATGATCTTTTGATTTTATGAACATGATGTCTTCATCAGGGAAGTCAAATCTCATAGGCTGGTAGTCATCAATGGGTTGCTCAGCAAGATATTCAGATAGTACATTGCCCTTGATGGCTTTCTAAGAGATGTACTGGATGTCATATTCCGTGAGAATCATTTGCCATCTTGCAACCCGTCCGGTAAGGGCTGGCTTCTCGAAAATGTACTTAACCGGGTCCATTTTTGAGATCAATAAGGTGGTGTGGGTCAACATATATTGCCTTAGTCGGCGAGCAGCCCACGCTAAAGCACAGCAAGTTTTCTCGAGCAGTGAATAACGTTGTTCACAGTCGGTAAACTTTTTGCTTAGGTAGTATATTGCATACTCTTTTCGACCAGACTCGTCATGCTGGCCCAGCACACACCCCATTGACTCTTCTAATACTGTCAAGTACATTATCAGAGGTCTTCCCTCAACTGGAGGCATGAGGATTGGAGGTTCTTGCAAGTATTCTTTGATCTTGTCAAAAGCCTTTTGGCAGTCTTCGCTCCACCTGACCGTCTGTTCTTTTCTTAACAACTTGAACAAGGGTTCACAGGTAGCCGTAAGGTGAGAGATGAACCTCGAGATGTAGTTCAAACGACCTAAGAACCCTCGAACTTCTTTTTCAGTTTTCGGTGCAGGCATCTCTTGAATAGCTTTGACTTTATCAGGGTCAACTTCAATCCCTTTCTCGCTTACAATAAATCCCAGCAACTTCCCGGATCGCACCCCGAATGTGCATTTGTTGGGGTTTAACTTCAATTGGTACTTCCTCAGACGCTTGAACAGCTTCAGCAGATTTACCAGGTGGTCTTCTTCAGTAAGGGACTTGGCAATCATGTCATCCACATAACATTCGATTTCTTTATGGATCATATCGTGGAATAATGTTACCATAGCCCGTTGATATGTTGCACCAGCATTCTTGAGTCCGAATGGCATTACCTTGTAGCAGAACGTGCCCCAGGGTGTGATGAAGGTTGTCTTCTCCATGTCCTCAGGCGACATTTTAATCTGATTGTATCCTGAAAATCCATCCATGAAGGAGAATACCGAGAACTGAGCCGTATTATCCACCAATACATCAATGTGAGGTAATGGGAAGTCATCTTTCGGGCTAGCTCTGTTCAGATCCCGGTAGTCAACACACATTCTTACTTTGCCGTCTTTCTTAGGCACAGGTACTATATTAGCAACCCACGGCGGATAGCTAGTCACAGCAAGGAACCCGACGTCCCATTGCTTTTGTACCTCTTCCTTGATCTTCATTGCCATGTCTGGGCGAGTACGGCGCAACTTCTGTTTGACTGGCGGACATTCTTCTCTCAAAGGCAGCTTGTGCACAACAATGTCGGTGTCCAACCCTGGCATATCTTGATAAGACCAAGCAAACACATCGACATACTCTCGAAGCAAGTCAATCAGTTGTCTCTTCACTGAGTCCTGCAAGCAGGCCCCGATTTTAACTTCTTTCACGTCTTCATCTGTACCAAGATTGATCACTTCAACCTCCTCCTGGTGAGGAGTAATAACCTTTTCCTCTTGTCTTAACAACCTGGCTAGCTCTTCAGGAAGCTCATATTCTTCTTCAACCCCTTCATCAGTTTGATTGATTGGATTGTCAAAGTCATACGAAGTCATAGCCGTGCTGTTGTCGGTGCTGTCTGGAAGGCACATTCTGCAAGGGTTCAGTTTGTTCATTTTAGTGATTTGATTTTAATCTTGTTTAGAAAAGTGAAATAAAAGTTGTCATTTTGAAAACACTGCCATTTATTTTTTTGTACAAAAAGAAAAATGGAAAAACAGTGAGCGAAAAAGAAAAAAGACTCATTTGCAAAAAGATGTCTGATATTTCATTGATTAATCTTGTTGCACAAAAAGTACAGATGGCCCGATTACAAAATGAGTCTTGTCATCTTGGGCAAGATGCAAGACTTTGATGCATGCTATAAAAATACAGGAAATAATAATTACTCTGCATGAGTAACTCTTATAATTTCCTGGGAAGACCAGTTCGAGATACTGCTCCCCGGGATCTTTGGACGAATCCAGCTTTCCAGGTTGCGTTCTCCTTCCTGCTCGTCTTCCAAGTTGTTGACAGCATCAGGGGTGAGCATCCCCCCACTCACAAAGTTGGGCTCTTTTGCAGCCTCTGCTCGATCTTGTTGAGTTGGTTTGTAACCCAACCCAAATCTATCCTCTTTCTTCTCCACCGATAACAGTTTGCCCCAGCCTTGGGCGGTTCCTTCCTCAACAACCCTCCGGGCTTGTTGGTATGATGATATTGAAGTACCAGGTACAGCAGATGTCTCATTGATGTTCAAGGCCTCGAAACCTTGGCTCATTGTTTCATGGATCTCCCCATCCATCTCAATGTACTTATAAGTAGCCAGGTGGCTGACAAAAATATCCTCCTCTCCACAAATTGTAACGATTTGACCCTCCCACTCGTATTTTAACTTCTGGTGAAGGGTTGAGGTCACGGCGCCAGCGGCGTGAATCCATGGCCTACCCAATAGACAGCTGTAGGCAGGCTGTATATCCATCACGTAGAAGGTCGTTTTGAAAGTCTGCGGGCCAATCGTTATGGGCAACTCAATCTCTCCCAGAACCGATCTCTTAGAACCATCAAAGGCCCTCACCACCAGGTTGCTGGGTCTTAACGCCAATCCGTCATATTCTAGCTTCACCAGGGCCTTTTTAGGTAAGACATTGAGGGATGACCCCGTGTCTACCAGCACATGGGAAAGGACATCACCTTTACATTCCATGGTTATGTGCAATGCCTTGTTATGGTTACGGCCTTCCGTGGTCAAATCAGTGTTGGTGAACCCTAGTCCGTGACTAGCATTAACATTTCCAACTACAGCTTCCAACTGATTGACAGTGATCTCTTCAGGCACGTAAGCTGCGTGCAAGACTTTGAGTAGTGCATTCCGGTGAGCTTCGGAGCACATAAGCAATGATAGGATTGAGATCTTGGAAGGCGTTTGATGAAGCTGATCCACTATTTTGTAATCACTTTTCTTGATGATTCGCATGAACTCATCAACCTCTTGATCGAAGGGTGTTTTCAAAGCTTCCTTAACAGTCTGCTCTTCCTACACCAAGCTCTTTCCTTTTGCCTTGGCAGCAGCTTCTGCTTCGGCAGTGGGTCTTTGAATTTGTGGAGCAAAGAGACGTCCGCTTCGAGTGAAGCCTCCGCCTCCTCCCACATTATCTACTTGTGGTGCAGGGGTTGATGATTCAAAAGTGATTCTTTGTCCTTCGCAGTACAGGTCAGAGCCGTAATGCCAGGGGATGGCATTACTGTTTTCATAAGGTATCGGTCCAGGCACCGTGATAGTGACTGGATTGATTGCAGCTGCGGAAGGAATTGTGATAGTCTGTGGATCGTAGAATATCGTGACTGGTGCTCTGGTGGGAGCAGCACTTTGTGAGTTGTAAACAGAGTTATTTTCTGGATCATAATAGATGGTAACGGTTGAGACATCTTCATGATTTGTTGCTGATGTTGTAGGAGACATTGTTGGAAGGATGGATGTTGTTGTTGTAGGAGTTTCAAAATGAAGTGGTGCTGGAGTTGTAGAAGGAACATTTGTTGATATCTGGTCAGTTGAAATGACAGATGAAGTACTTGTTGATGAAGCCGAAGAATTGTCGGGAACAATGGTTGTTGCAGTTGTAGGAGTTGCTGGAACTGTTGCTGGTGAGATTGCTAGATTAGTAGGAAATGATGTGGTGATTTGAAGCTGGCCACTCTGAATGAGATCATCTATGCCATTCCTCAGGTTATCGCACCCATTTACCGAAATATTGCAGTAAGCACACCCTAACTCACACCCCGGGAACATTTGACATTCGAGGAGCTGAGCCTTAATTTCTACCAACGGTGTCCGAATCTGACCCACACTGGTTATTAAATAAGACGGCTTGTCTTCTTCAATAGCGTTAATTCTGGGACCCCCGTGGTTTGGCATAGGATTTTTGTTGACATTAGGTGGTGGTGCAAAATTCAGAGCTTTTGAGTCTACCAGGTCTTGTACCTTCATGTGCAAGGCTCTGCACTTTTCTGTACTGTGGCCAGGTGCATTTGAATGAAAAGCACATCTGGCGTTGGAGTCATAATTCCTGGGTAGACTGTTGGGATCTGGAGGTGCCAACGTCCTTAGCTCAACTAGGTTGAGTTTCAGGAGTTGTGGCAGCAATGTAGCATATGGCATAGGGATCGGATCGATCACCCTATTGGCTTGAGATGGCCTCTGCTGAAATGGCCTTTGCTGGTTGTTGTTGTTGGTGTTGTTGTAGTTCCTTGGAGGATACTGAGCTTGTTGATGGTACTGAGGTTGTTGCTGATAGTTTTGCTGCGGAGGTTGATAAGCTGGTTGAGGGTGAGCTAGAGCGGGAATGGTGACTGCTGCTACAGACCTGTGAACATACTGGGGTCTGCCCCTATTGGTGTGGATGGCATTGGTCTCGCCAGTTCTTCTTGGGCCTGCAAAAGGCTTCCTTGTATTGCTGGACGAGCTGGCACCATTGTCAGAAATCTTGCCCATCTTCAACAGGCTCTCAATTCTCTCTCCAGCTATGACAACATCTGCAAAGCTAGTGGAAGAGAAAGCAGCCAACCTGTCAATATATGTTCCCTGGAGGGTGTTCATAAACATATCTGCCATTTCCCTCTCAGACATAGGTGGCTGAACAGCGGCAGCCAATTGCCTCCATCTCTGGGCATATTCTCGGAAACTTTCCCTTGAAGACTGTGACATTCCCATTAGGAGGGTCCTGTTGGGTGCCATATCTAAGTTGTACTGATACTGTCTGATAAAGGCCTCTGCCAGGTCCTTCCAACACCTGATAGTTGCTCTTGTCAGATGAGAGTACCATTCTCTTGAGGCTCCCGTCAAGCTGTATTCAAAATAGAACATCCAGAGCTTCTCATCCATAGTGTAGGCCTTCAGCCTTCCCAGAAATGATTGTAAATGAGTCCGGGGGCATGAAGTCCCGTTGTATTTTTCAAAACAAGGAGGCTTAAACTTATGGGGAATCCTGACCCCGTCTACCAAGCCCATGTCCATGACGTCGAAACCTAAAGAGTTTTGAGACTCTAAGGACCTCAATTTCTCAGCTATCTCATCCAGCCTTCTATCATAAGCTTCCTCCCCAGCACCCATTACTGTGAATTGATCCTCTTGGGGGTCTTCTTGCAATACCCTGGCTGCAGTGGCAGTCCCTTGAACATTTGCAGGGATGTTGATCTCAGGATGGAGGTGTGGTCCAAAGACTGGGGGATTGACATGAGGTTGGACCCTCTCGTTGTTGCTCGTGCCAGCAGTCCCTACATGCGGATCTTCTTGATTTTGCCGTTCCACCATGGCTCTCAATCTTTCTTGGCTCTGAGCCATGTTGTTCATCACTTCCATAAACTGAGTCATCTGTGTTCTCATCTCCAATCTTTCGTTTGCCATTTGATTTCTGACCTCTGCAAGGTCCTGCTGTACCTGATCCATTTGTATGCCCGGAAGGTTGTTACGGGTTGGATAACGGTGCGGACGGTTGAGGGGAAATACCCGGCGTCGAGCAATAGTTCCTGAATATCACAATAGAGTTAGTAGCAATAAAACAAAAACCTACAAAACAAACAAAAGGTTAGCATGCAATGCAATATGCTTATTTGTTTTCAAGGTATCCGGCTTGGCGTTCGGTTTTGACCCTTCCAGACCCTTGAAGATGCTGTTGATGTTGCTTTCGAAGTAAACTCGGATGGAACAAACTAATACATATATTACAAAAGTCAAATGGTACATAGTTCGTTTACAAATACAAGCCCTCTGAGGGGTCAAAATACATTACAAGAAAATGAAAATACACGGAATGAAAGCAACAACAAGCAAATGGTCAAACACCAAGACCAAACTCATCCTCCCGAACTTCCTTGAGAAGTGCTTCGGTCACAGGATCAGCCGGACGCTCCGTGAGATTCCTGATGAGGAGGTTCCGGGTAGTAACAGCTGCAGTTAGCTTCTTGTGCTGACTTTGGTCCTTTGACCTCTTCACTCCAGCTTTGATCTTCAGCTCTGATATCTCCCTCTGGGCTGCTGCCAGGGCTTCCTGCTGCTCTTTTGCACTAGCTTCCAGTTGCTGTATCTTGTCTTGGACCCTCTTATCTTCCAAAGTACGAGCCTCGGTGATCCTGACCCACCGAGCCTGACTCTCCTTCAGATACAAGTCTGTCCTTGCTCTCTGGAACTGGGCTTCCTTGTAAGCATTCTTCAGAATTTGTTCTCCAGCCTTAGACTTCTTGATATAATCCCCAGACTTCTCAATCTTAGCCAGATGCTCCACCCTTAACTTCTCTAACCTCTCAATATCCAACCTGCCATCACTCCTCTCCCGGAGGGTCTTCTGCAAAGCCTGGGTTAACTTCTCATTTCTTTCCTTCAAGCTCTCAAACTCCTCCAAACTGACAGTGGCAGGGGGTGGTGCTGAAGATGATTCAGGCATATCCTCCATGGTAAAGGGCATTCCAGAGAATTGAGCCCTGGCACGAGACCACTCATAATATTGTGTTGATGCCACATTGTTGCACTTCCCCAGAATGGTTACTCCCTTGGTTTGAACATTATCCCAGGCCCAGGATGCCTGCCTAACAACAGCCAGATTAGGCTTGTTCTCACAATAAAGAGTCTCAACCAAGTCCTGTGCCTTAGGAGTGTGGACCAGTGCATAGCCCAGTTGTCTTTTGAACAGCAAAGGGTTGTAGTTAATACTACCCTTAACTCCTATTAGGGGCACATTGGGAAAATGCCCACAGCTGGTGATGATATCCCTGCCTTTGGTACTTTGAGTGCACCATCTGATATCAGCTGAAGTTAGTGCAGTGAGTCTCTTAGCCCAGTTTCTCTGCTGATGAGGATTCAAAAATGCATCTGTCCTGGGTAGATGCCTGAGAAGCCAAGTATGGAACAATGGAGCACAACACCTCACTAATCTTCCCCTCTGCTTTTCATTCCTCTGATGCACTGAGTAATAGAGATCCCCCAATAAAGTGGGCACTGGGTTCCTTTGAATGAATAGATGGATTGCATTCTTGCTAATGAATCGAGGCTCATCTGCAAATAATACAATCCCATATATGCTCAGAGCCAATAAAGCACAGACTGCTTTCCACTCTCCCAAAGAAGCTTTCAGGGTAGCTTGAGAGATCAAGAAATCCAGATGCAGGCCAGGGATTCCATCCTTAGAAGTCATATGCTGCTCAATCAGAACAGGTTCCAAATACAAAGCCTTTGCTACTTCTTCATTACCAGGAAAGACTATCTCAGGGTTGAAAGGGATTCCACCCCTGATAGGTATACCAACCAGTGATGAGTATTCTTCCAATAAAGGGCCCAACTGAAAGTCTTGGAAAGTGAAACACCTCAGTGGGGGATCATAAAACTGAATGCAAGTGTGGATCAGGCTCCTCTGTGAAGGGTCCAGATCCATAACCATATCAAGTATATCTCCATAATGTTCCCTGAACAATGGTATGTGATCTGGAGTGATCAGGGTCTGAATCCTCCTGATGTCAGATAGCTCTGGCTGGAAGAAGTGATAGGTGATGTTACTCTTTTTAGGTGCCATGATGTTGAAGATGAGTAGAGACAGGTGCTGATGATAACACTGAAGAATGGACCACTGATTGGCTGGTGCAGGTAGCTGATAACTGAAGCAGATGCTGATGAAGATGGGTCAATACTGAAGATAGGGTCAAAACCAAACCAAAAATGAAGATGGATACCCTGAAACACAAATAAGCAAATGTCAATATGATGCAATGATTATGTATGCAAATGATATGCAAGGGTTTGTGACTGAGCTGGATCTGATCAAGAGCTCTGATATAGGTCCAAGACATATTCAAGAAAACCAGATGGAGGTCTATAAATCCGGTAACCAAGGTGGGGGGCTCAAATAAAGAGCCACATGTCCAGGGTTTTAGAATCACAAGAACTGTTCCAACATGGAGTATTCTTAATTAAATCAAAGTAACAGGGTATGTTGAGGCCAAGGGTACCTGCAAACCTGTAAACAGCCCAACCCCCTCACAGGTGGTGTTCTAAAACAAGGATCCTCAGACTTGGATCAATTATGAGAAGTGTAAACACTTCCAACCCGGAGGTACAGTGTTTACAATAACCATAAGAGTTCCTCCTCTAATTCACCTCAGTTTCTGAAGGTCAATACTAAAAGGTCATCCAGACATAGCAGGCTTCCCAGATAGCCCTAGCATTGCAGGAAATCTGCAACACAGAGTTCTCAAGAAGAAACCCATATCTGAACCGTGTTTCATATTCCCGCACCAGACCGAGATGGAATGGGAAAGAATATGATTCACTCTAGCCTAGGTGTCACTCAGGTCCCAGGTATAGGACCTTAACTCTCAGTAGAACCCCACCCACCAAAGCAAAACCAGATCCAGCCAGACAGCATGACAGTATGATATATGTAAAGCAGTAAAGAAAGCAAATAAACAACTGTACATAAAGCAAAACAAATACAAATATACAAACACAAATAAGCACATAACACCCCAGTAAACACAAATCAATCAAGCGCTAGGAGGAACCCACAAAAAGAACCAGAAGCCCTGGTTGCAGTATAAGGGTCCCCAGCAGAGTCGCCAAGCTGTCGCTCCCGATAGGTGGGACGAGGCCCAAGATAAAGGTACAGGCGCGAACGGTCGGCGAGAGGGACAATGAGAACACACAGCCGTGAACTCACTAGAGATGAATAGAGTCGCCAGCTAGGCATTTTTATCCCGGAGGAAAGGTAATGCTGCATAGACCTAGAAAAAGATGGATAAGACGGTTTGCGAACCAGAGAGACTGAGAAAGGGGGTTAGTTACAACCTGGGAAGGTATTAGCACCCAGATTGTCCGCCGTACTCGACGGGATCCACGCTTAAAAGATTTGTGTTTTAAAGGGGTAGTGTCAGTGCAATTTGTGTATAAAGTAGCTGGAAAAGAATGTACAGGTGTCTGTGTAAAAGAAGTGTGAAGTGCAGTATGTACAGTGTCAGTGTAAGAACAGGAGTGAAATGCTCAAGATCATGGGGCTAAAAGAATGAGGCTAGAAAGAGGGGGAATATACAGAGACTTTTGTTCGATAACTGTTAAGTTATGCCTACGTATCCTCTCGTGCAATGAGGAAGTCAGAACACCGTAGTTCGACCCAAAGAGACTGAAAGATGAATTGACTTGTGAACTGCCTACTTGCCTATGCTCAAGTGTATGACCTGTCTGGCTCAGGTGCAAACTGTCTTGCATTAGACGGAAGAAGCAAGTTCTTGTTTGTGAGTGGAGGTGATGAGAAAAGAATCCCGAAAGAGACGATTATTGTTTGTTTTTGAGTTTTCAGTCTTTTATTGTTTTTGGATTTTGTCATAAGTTAATGAGCTTAAGCCTAAACCAATGGATTTAGTAAACTCATCACATCTTCCCTCTGATTAGGGGTAATGAGAATACCTTAAGTGTGAAGTCAGCTTCTCACACTTAATCACCTTTGATGCAGGATTAAGATCATTAACCTACTTGTGATTATATAGATGTTTTTGGTGTTTTTGTTTGGTGTTGAGTAATGAGGTTAAGCCTCAATCAAGGATTAAACAGACTCATTACACCATCCTAATAGAAGGATAATAGATGAGAATGTTTAAGCTGAGGAAAGCTCCTCAACTTAATCCATGATTAGGGATTAAACTCATGACAAAACAAACCTTTATTAGATGGATTTTATTTAATGATAAGATGATGAAGTGAGTTTTATGATTTGTAAGACAACTTGAGGGGGACTTGTCCATTAACACTAGGGTTAGTCCTTCTCAACCAGTTAAGGAAGAATTAGAACCCTAATGCAAGGCCCAAGTTACAAGTGTGATGTCTTGATGATTATTAAGTGAATTGATTGAGAGATTTAAACACATTAAGGGTTTAACACTTAGGATTAAAGTTATACACTCCATCCTAAGAGAAGGATGCAGGCATAAGCTTAATCACAAAGCCTTAAAGCCTTTAGGGTTTAGTCCCTGATTATGAGATGAGAAGAGAAGACTCAAAAGAGACACAAAGGCAAGAACTAAGTGGGGGACTAATCAAAACCCTAATCATTGTCATGCTTGGTTGTTCCTAAGGTTTGTGAGGTTTTCAAGAGAAGTCTTCAATGGAACCATCAGGGAGCAGGTGAAAAGATCAAGAGAAGCAAAGCAACTTGCTTCATTTAAGAAGTCAAGTCACTTGAAGAAAGAAAGTGGGAAGAAGAAGAATGAGCAAGCTCAATCTCAAACACATATAAAAATGCAGCATGGATGCAAGAGAGAGATGAAGAGAAGTTATGAGAAGTGAAGGCAAATTCACTTCTCAAAATCACTTACCACCTGAAAAGTTAGGAAAGAAATGCAATGCAATGCAAAATGGGATGAGATGTCATGATGGGAAACAAAACCAGAAGCATATACATGATGCTAATGATGCTATGAGATGCTACAAACATGAGGCAGCACATGGAAATGATCATACAAGTTCATGAATGCAAATGAAGCAAGTTAGGAACCATGAACACACATGAAAAGTTATGAAGTGCACATAGCATGCAACATGGCAAATACATGATGCAATGATCAAACATGCTTTAAATATGTCTTATGATGTCAAATGAATCAAATGGATGCTTGAAATGGCATGGCAAGTCATATTATGCAAGAGAATGTAAGATGGATGCATATGAAAGCCCCAAATTAGGGTTTATGAACAATACATCAAACAAAAATCAAAATCAGAAGCAAACCCTAAGATAAAAAAATTGAAAATGCCACTCAAAGGACCCCTAATCCTATACTAACTTAATGCCCAAACGAGAGGTCTCAACTCCTAACCAAATTCAAGTTATGATTTTTCTAAGTTTTCTAGGGTTTTAGGGTTCCTAAACAAGAAAATTATCAAACAAATGGAAAATGAAAGATCAAATCAAGGCCATTTAATCTCACAAACTACATGCTAAACACAATACAATGCAAAAAGAATCAATGTCCAACTCCTCATGGATAGGCAGAAATGATTTTTGGAACTTTGGATCAAATTAATGCCTAAAAATGATTTCAAATCAATGAAAAATTCTCAAAATGCATCAAGATCAAAAAATAAACTTGGTTTGAAGGTTGGACAATGTTTCTAAATGTCTTAGAACATTTCATGAATTTTTTGGTGATTTTTAAATACCCAAAAGTATTTTTAATTAATTAATTCTCATTAATTAATAAAAAAGAAACTTTTAAATATTTAAAAATACTTTTTTAATGCTAAAAATAAAAATAAAAATATTTTTGTGTTTTAAAAATTTATGAAACTCTTGACAAAAAGTTTCATAATTTTTAAAACATTTTTGCTATTTTTAATAAATTATGTAAAACAAATGGAATAAATGGAAAATAAAATGAAATTAAACTGAAATAAGAAAAAGTATGCACATCCAATGATCCAGATTCAAACATACGCGCGCGGGAAGAGACTTGGCGCCACATCCTACGGCTCAAATTCAAAATCAGCTAATTAATGTTTAAACCCTAATCCTGCCGTTAAACACCCTCAGGTGACCGGAACAGTGTTCCGGTCATCTTCTCCGTTCACCCCAAAAATCAATCTCTCTCTCCAGGCCATTTTAGGAGCTCTAACTCTCCAGAAATCATCTACTAACTACCCTAAGCACGAATCCAGCACAAAATCATGTTAAAACTCAAACACAAACACGAATCGAATCAATGAAGTTTCTAGGTCAAACTTTCAGAACACCATAACATACTCATTTCTTGCTCATTTTCAAAAGTAAATAGATCCCAATGATCAGTGCAACATACAAAACAAGATTCTAACAAGAAAAATGAGTTCTGGAAAAAAAGTTCATGAAGCTACCTGAGATGGAGCCTTCGATTCAGGTACTTTCTGGCTGCTTCTTTGGCTCAAACAGGTCCCAATGATCCTCCTTAGAAGCTTTTGACCTTTGGTTAGAGTTTAAACAGCCTCTTGAGTGAGTTTGCAGAAGCTCAGGCCAAGGGAGTGTGAAAATCGTATTTGTGATGTGGGAGGTTTCAGGCCAAAACAATGGTTGGTTTCTGGTCAGTGAAGTGAGTTGAGATTGTTTGTGAAGTTTCTTTTTGTGTTTGAGGCTTGTGGAGAGAGATTCGAAGGTTTTTGCTCAAGGGAGTGAGTTTGTGAATGCTGTGTTGTGGTGAGCTTCAGCCTTGCTTGTTATGTGAAATGGTTAGCATTTGGCTTGCATAAAAAACTCCCATTGGTCAGATGATGTGACCTGGCCTGCTGTGATAGGTAAGTTCACTTTTGCAAAATGTCAACTTTAGTGTAAGGAAAGCATGGGTTGAGCCCTAGGCTAGTACATGTGTATGGGCTGGCGCAGCATGGTGTGTGAGAGATGCTAGAATGGTTCAGCAGCCAAGGTAACAAGTGGGTGAAGTGTGATGAGTGGTTTTGCAACTTGACTTTGCTTTTGCTTCATGAAAATATCTTGCTCCAAAACCATACAAAACATGTGATCTCTTGGCCCATTCTGATTTTTAGAAGTTGTGTGATCATGTTGAGTGAATTAGAAGCCCATATGATGACTGAATTGGCCTTGAAAGGAGAATTTGCAACTTTGCCTTTTGGTGCATGACTTGGAATTTAGTGATTTTTGCCAACTTTAACACATCATAACTTTTGATCCAAAATGAATTAGGTCATGTTCTTGTACTTTTTGAAAAGGGAAAGATTTAATCTACAACTTTCATGACCAAAGTTTTTCCATTTGAAGCATTTTTGGATCAAAAAGTAAGGTTTGAAAAGTGGCATAAAATGACATATTCTTTAAAAGTCAACCATGCCCAAAAAAAAGTCAACTTTGCAAAAACTTCAAATTCTTGAATTTTGTGAACTTCAAACTTCTTCTATGATCAAATAAATATCATATACACTCAAAATGATGAAGATCACCCCTTGGTTGGGTCATTGGGGGCCTCAGATGCCCTGATTTTGCACTGACTTGTCTGAAAAGGCAACTCTTGATCAGATGACTTCCCCATGGAATTTCTTCATGAAAATTGATATGCATACTCCCTATACCATATAGAGACCAATGGAAACAAGAATGACCAAAAAATTTGGAGTTATGGCCTCTGAAACCAAAACCCTAGTTTTAGGTCAATTGTGCAGTCAAACTTGGCTCTGCTTCCATGCCAATCCCAGTTCTTGTGATTCTTTGGCATTTTTGACTTTGGGAAGATATAATATGATGCTTGAACACACATGGACCCCTTTGAAGTGATTGTTGACCTTTGGAGTGGCTCAAGAAGCTCTGGGATTGCTCAGATCACAAACCCTAGATGCAGATGACTTAGAACAAATGCAATGGATCAAAAAATGTGATATGAGATGATATGATTGTGTTTATGCATATGAAATGATCACAAGCCATGGTGTGAATGGGTGAGGGAAAATTTGGGGTGTTTACACATAAATAATAAACATAGAGAAGACAATAAGAGATAAGATCAAACAAATAAACACACAAAGCTAAGTTAGGCTCGACTCTCTCTAGCATGAAGTTAATCCCCAGCAGAGTCGCCAACTGTCGTACCTCGAAAAATACGATCCTAAAAAAACAACAGAGCCACCACCTAATTCTATTTATTCTTCTTAAAGAAAGGGAGATATAGATACAGCCTAATAAAGGATAAGAAATGGTTTACGAAACCAAATTCTAAGTTCGGGAGTCGGTTACGCAAGAGGAAGGTATTAGCACCCCTCACGTCCGTTGTACTCAATGGGAACCTCTTAGCTAAACTATGCGATTAAATGTTTGATCTTAAGTCTTTGTCTTCTAAATGATAATTAATATGTTTGTTTAAAGTTTTAAATTATTATTATTAAGACAGAAAAAAGATTAAATGTTTTTTATTATTGTGACAAAAAAAGATTGAATTTTTTAATAGGGTGCTCGCGAAGGATTAAAATCCCCGTGCCTACGTATTTCCTTGTACAATGGGAAAGTCAGAGCTTCGTAGTTCGTGCGACTACGGTTTGTGTTTTTTTTTAAATTGAACGATTTGTTTAAAACGCATTCTACTGCTAAGCGTTGGCTTATACTCGTGGTGGAGGCTGAAGCGCTAGCTTGTTTGTGAGATAGAATGATTTAAACAATGTTCGTTTTAGAGAAAAGTGTTTAACTTTTGTTAAGGTGTTTTAAACGAAAGGGCGAATGAACCACGTCGCGTGGGGCTAGCCTAGGAGTGATTGCATTCCAAAACGTGTGGAGTGCTAGAATCCAGAGTTTTGTTCTTTCATTGATTAATTATGAAAATGATTTGAATTGGTTGGTAAATTTTAAGTTGTTTTAAGATATGAAAGATGCGAATGGACCACATCGCATGGGGCTAGCCCAGGAGCGATTCATTCTAGAACGTGCGGAATGCTAGACTCCGAAGCTCTATTCTTTCGTATTTAAATTTATGAAATAAGTTGGATATATTTTTTAGACGTTTTAGAATTAACGTGTTTAATAACAAAGGGGTGAACGAAACACTACGCGTGGGGCTAGCCCAGGTGCGATTCGTTCTTAGAACGTGCGGAGTGCTAGACTCCGGAGCTCTATTCTTTGTTAAATTAAATAAGATACGCAATATTTCGTGCATACGGCGATCGCATAATGATCGGCTTACGTGGGTGCAAAATGTAGACGAGAATGTTTATTTGGCGTTGGACCAAGAAAATGTTCTCAACGGAACAATCATTTTTTAGTGTGCGTATTCATCTTTTACTTGACAATATATAGTCGTAATGCGAGAATAACATTCAAGTTCATATAATTCATACATCAACATCATACAACTAAATAATGAGTAAGGAAGATAATCATACCTCATACAAATAAAATTGATCAAAAAATAATAATTATCTAACCAAATTAAATACAAATATTTGATGAAATTTATTTACAAACTAATTATATAAAATAAAAATTATTTAAAATAATAAGTACAAAATAATTTTTGGTTTTTATATGATTTTGCTTAAGAGAATAAATTAAAAAGTAAATTTAAAGAAACTTAAAACATGAAGGAAAATGAGATAAACAAACAAAAAGGGACCCAAACCCAATTGACAAAACCGGGTCCTAAGACCCATCCGATCCGAATACTAAAAGGGAAAGAAAAAAAGGCTGGCACATGAAAACCAAATCGCTCCCAACCAAAACCAGTAGAAAAACTCGTTGGTGAAGAAGACAACCCAGAAAAAACCTTCCTCCGCCTTCTCTTCTCAATAAACAGACCACCTAGCTATTAATCGCACTCTTCTCACTTTGCAACCTTTCTAAAAAATGCACAGATCATTCTCTCCTGAGTCTTCTCCCTCAACCTCCCTCCGACTCATCATTCTCTACAATCTCGGTCCCCCCCCCCGACCTTACATTAGGTTCTATGTTTTTTCTAAAGAAACAGACAAAAATCCTTGTGGTATCATCCCAATTTTCGCATGGAAAAGAAAAAAACAACAAAGACAAAGCCGAATAAAACCCTAACCCCAAACTGAGAAGACCTAAATTCAACATTCATCAGTTAATCAACGAGCTCAAATTACTCACAACATACTAAATCATTAAATTAAACACCATCATCAAACAATGAAGGCAAAGGAAAAGAGTATGAATCAACAGACGCTCAAAGACAAAGAGAAAGAAACGTTAAAGGGCGAGAAGATTTCTTACGTACTCTGAATGTTCTCAGAGGGATGATTCCACATAGGTATCTCTTTATTCTTACTTGTTTTTCGATCTACTTACTCTTTTCTCCTTTCTTTGCCACTGATATTGCGTTGTTTTGGCGTGTTGAATGTAGGCGTGTCTAAAAAGGATTTGGATTTGGCTTGTGTTTTATTGAACTGAAGACTCCAATGGAGTTGTGAAGGTGAATACGAGTAGCTCGTCTTTTCTCTCTTTGCTCTTGTTTTCTTCGCTTCGTTTTACGAACCGTAATTCACTTTACTTACTCTGTCTAAGTCTAATTTCAATTTGTTTCAGGTTTGAAAAAATCAATGGAGTTTTGAAAGATTGATTGAAGGATTAGGGGGCCAAGTTTTAAGAAGTGAGAGTTTGTGTGCTTCTTGGTTTGATGGTTTCTCCTTATCTCCTATTTCTCTCACTGTTTTGTTTTCGGTCTCATTCTCACATCTACTCTCTATTCGTGTTCAGTGAGGGCCAATGTTTATGATTTGTGTTGACGGTGGAGCTGCAGTGGTAGACGGTAATCAGATTTGTTGAAGGTTCTGCGAGAACGATAGTTTTGCTGCAACAAAAGGTTTGTAAGACCAATTTTGCTTAGTAGTTGTGAGGTTTCTTGGTTGAGTTGTGGGAGAGAAGGGATGATGTTTAGGATTTGTATAAAATACTATAGTGTCCTGGTTTTTTGTGTGTGTGTTGGTACGAATTCGTGATAATGCTCTCGCTCTGTTTGAATATGGGATCTGGTATTGATGTTGTTAGGGTTTCTTTTTGGTTTTTTCTTCCTGCGGCTAGCTCCCCCCTCCCTCAAATGAAACAGTAGTATATATATCCTTAGATTAGGGTTTTCAAATTGAATTCTTGTACTGTGAAACTTAGTGGAGAAGGTTATGGAATGTTGGTTATGGACTGTTATGTAATAGGCTAGAGTGATCTGAGTTTTGGTTTTGGTGCAAGCTGTATTTTGCAGGTTATGGTCCAAAATCGCAGGTTATGGCCCTAAATTGCGTTGTTATTGTCTGCTTGTGGAGAGAGAGGAAAAAAAGTACCCTGCTGCAGAGGTCTGAAAATGCAGCAGGTCAATAAGGTAATATGACTATATTTTTTTGGTCTGTTCGGTTTTCCTTGTTAATGAAACAGTAGTCCCCTTCTGGCTTGGGCTTGTGCTGAGTTGAAAACTTCTTCTCCTTTTGCTATTATTGTGAAAAACCTTTTTTGAACCTTGTGACATTATGTAGTGAAATGAATTGAACATGTATGAGGCCTATGTAACATATTGTTTGATACTTGGTGAGTGCTGATGAATGAAACTGAACTGAAAAAATGTGCTTATGTTTGAATGTATTTGAATTTTGACTGATATCCCGAATTGTGATGTGATGTGTTGGTAAATGAATGCTAATATTTATTTTATTATGTATGAGGTGCTTGGGATAATGATTGGATGGAGGCGTGGCTTTTTGTTGCTGTTGGTGGTGGTTGAAGTTGCTGCTGTTATGGAAGCAAATGCACTCTTGAGAGCTTTGAGGCTTAGCACCAATGAAGGGACCATGATCTTGGTATTTTGAAAAAAAGAGGAATCTCTTTGAAGAGCCTACGCCACATTCGGAAAGATTGTGGGTTTCCGTGGTGAATTCTGACTTTTAGGCATAGTAATATTGTAACCTTATGGTTAACGTGACACTTCTCTTGAATTAGTTTTTTGCCATCACTTAATATTCACTCATTGTAATTCTAACTTTGTATCAACCATCCTTGCATTGTTAATGAGATATCAATCTTTAAAACAAATTACATCTTGTATCCACTCATCATCTTGCATTTTCTTCATTAGAATTTCTCTTTACACCTTTGTGAAATTTATTAGTGGTAAAATTTGTATTCACCTTTGCACCCTATCAAATTCCAAGCTTAATACCAGATGCATTGGCCTTGTAACAAATGAGCCTTATGAGCTAATAATTTCTACAGCATGATTACCACAAACGCACAATCCTCCTTAGATCTTTTCTCCTAGCATAAACCACACAGGCATTGATCTTTGAATGAAAGGCGGACTCAGGATGAAAGGCTCGGGATGAAATTTTGTCATGAAACATGGAATGGCAATTGAGAATAAGAACTTGGGATTTGAATTTGAAATTAAAATAAATAAATAAAAATGCAGAATGGACTTGAAAAAAAATGATAAATACAGAATTTGACATATATAAATGGCATGGAAACTAAGAAACTTGAAATTTGAGATGTAAATGATTTTTTTTAGACACTAGGAATAACAATTAAAAAAACTAAAGAAAAATGGAAATTGGAAAAGGGGAATTAGGATCGAAACTTGGAAATAAGTTTTAGCCTTGAAACTAAAAGGTAGACGGACTCAACCCTTGGAATTAAATGGGAAGCTTAAAACGCAACTTTGAAATTCTGAAATTCACTTGAAATGGATTTGTAAAGAAACCTGAACATTGGCAATGGCTTAGAAATTATAGATTGGACTTGAAACTAATTCGGACTTTGGACTTGAAATTACAAATGGAAGATTGACATTGGAATCAACACAAACAAATACCTCTATTACCAACTCTCCTGGCAAGGAAACCAAAGATTTCAAAATCCACATGACTGGTTGAAAATCAAACTTCAGGATACCTCTCTTTCTTCTTTTCCAAATGAAAACCAGTAATTGTTTCATACGAAGATCAATCATGACCCAACTTTGAAATCCCTATTCCAACTCTTATAAGATCAATCCACCAATCTAAATTCCCAAGCATAAAACCTAGTTTCTTGAACCAAATAAAACCTCCAATACTTGTTATGAAATCAGCAAATCTTTCCAGACACCCTCTCCTATGAGTCAAACATGACCAAAATGCGCAAAAGCATGCAAATGGTGAGATGAATGAATGTTAGGGGTAAAATTTGGGGTGTGACAGGGTCCATTTAAAGAAATAAAGTGGGTGTCTAAGGAATCACAAAAATCCATTGATGGAGAGAAAATAAAAAGAGAACAAAGAAGAAATATTGAATAACAGTTTTCATTGATTAGTGAAGTAATTAGTTACAACATTCTTATATAGTTACATCAGGTAGTTATGCCATATCACCATCCTAACTAACTCAATATGACTAACATAAAAGTTATTAATCAAGTAAGAAATAGTGCATAGTATTAGCATGATTATGAAACATATGATTCGATCTCTTTATCTTCTTCAATATGATATATTACCCCCCCCCCCCCCCAAGCTTGAGGTTGGTAAATATCTACCAAGGCAAGCTTGGACAGGAAATCAAAGAATGGACGAGGATCAAAAGCTTTCGTGAATACATTAGCTGCTTAGGCTTGAGAAGGAACCAAAATCAACCACATAACACCAACTTGTAGCTTTTCATGCATCAAGTGATAATCAATATCCATATGCTTATCCCTTTCATGGAAGACATGATTAGCAGAGATGTGAATAGAACTTTGATTATTGCAATACAAGATTGGAAGTCGTAAAGGTTTTTGTTTGAGATCATGCAACATAAAACAAATCCATTGAAGCTCATGAGTGGTTGATGCTAAGGAACGTTATTCAACTTCAACAGAAGAACAACTAACAATCACTTGTTACTTTTATTTCCATGACACCAAGGACTAACGAATGAAGAAGCAATAGCCAGATATGAATCTTCTTGTGTCAATAAAACCTCCCAAAATCAGCATCACTAAAACCAAGTATTTGTAATTTATATTATTGGGCAAAAAAATTACCTCAAGCAGGAGAGCATTTGAGGTATCGCAGGACATGAAGGACAACTCGATAATGTAGTTCAATGAGAGCACTCATTAATTGGCTTAGTTGTTGAGTGGAAAATATAATGTCTAGTTGTGTTATATTAAGATATATTAATCTACCAACAAATCTACGATATGTAGTGATATCAGAGAATGTTGAGCCACTATCTTGATGGAGGCGAATGGAAGCATCTAAGGGAGTAGAGGCTAGTTTACAACCGGTAAGGCCAACATCTTGAAGAAATTCAAGGTAATATTTATGTTGACATAAATTTATGCCCTTAGATGATCGAGCTACCTCAAGACCTAAATAGAATTTAAGCTGGCCAAGATCCTTGATATGAAAAGATCTATGTAATGCTCATTTTTCAAATCTTCAAACACTGTTAAGGAAGTTCCAACTAGGATGATGTCATCCATATAAACTAGAATTTTTGTGAATGAAATGGAATTTGATTTTGGGAAAAGTTTATGATCAACATTGGCATGTACGAAGACTTGAGCTTTATGCAAAGTAGTCAGTTTCTCAAACCATTGTCGACTAGCTTGTTTCAAGCCATAAAGAGACTTGACAAGTTTGTACATTTAACTTGGTTTAGTAGTTGTGACTCCTTGTGGTATCTTCATGTAAACTACATTATGCAAGTCTCCATGGAGAAAGGCATTGTTCATATCTAATTGATGTAAATGCCATCCATGTATAACAACTAGCGCAAGTAAAACACGAACAATAGAGATCTTAGCAACTGAAGATAAGGTTTCAAAGTAATCCAAACCTTCTGTTTGGTTAAAACCTTGATCCACAATGTTGGTGTACGCCCTAGAGGCCAATACTTTTGGTACTTGTATCAAATTATTTATTAATAATAAAAGGCATTTCTTTATTATGTTTGTTTTTCTAAAATTATAAAGTCCATAGAATAGCTAGTTCTTTTAATGAAATATTAAGTGTGACTTAATCATGACACTTCATTAAACATAAGGACATTATTCTTAAAACATCCATAGTCGAGCTTTAATGTGAAATGGGATAGCCTTAAAGCATTAAGATTATTATGTAGATAGACTAATGATCACATCTCATAGATCATGAATAAAGAGTTATCAAGTCTTGACATAAGTATGAATATTAGGAGTAATATTTATACTGGATTGACCCACTATGAGAGTACTACATAGAATGTTATGCAAAGTAACATAAGTTAATCTCACGGTAATAGTGGTGTATATCACCCTTCGACCTAAAACTACTATGGACCCTAGATGTAGAGTCAGGTACTTTATTACTGATCAAACATTATTCGTAACTGGATGATCATAAAGACAATTAATGGGTACTTCACAAAGCATACCGAGGGACATGAGTAGCCTAGATGGAATTTGCCCATCCTGCATAATAGGATAAATGTCTAAGGGCCCAATGTTGAACTAGACAAGGATGACACGATATATGCCTTGTGTTCAATATAGACATAAGGGCAACAGGATAATTGTACACACAATACTATCACAAAAGGTTTTGTCAGATCACATGACAATTTTGTGACTTGGGTAGCAATGATGTGTTACTAGATACCGTTCACTGTTTATTATGTTAAATACATGATTTAATATAATTTTCAATATCGCAAAATCCTACAGGGTCACACACATAAGGACAGTTAGAGAAAAGGTGGAATAAATAAGGTACACCGTAAGGTATGGTGCACTAGAATGAAATACGGAATATGGTAAGGTACCATATGATATAATAATAATATTTATTATTAATTTTATAATAGTTATAAAATATAATAATAATAAAATTATGATTATTGTAATAATAGTTATTATAATAATATTATTACTGAGTTGGGCTTTTAGGTTAAAGCCCACACAAGCAGTTCTATAAATATAACCCTTGTGAAAAAGCTCATAAGTTGTTGTTTTGAAACCTTGACCGTATTCCTTTTTACCTCTCCTTTCACTCTAAACCTTCATTCGTAACCAGCTAACACTGTGATTGAAGGAAGTTGTTCGTGTGGACTGAGTAGAGACGATGTTCGTCGTACAATGCTCGTGATCAAATCGGAATCAAAGGTTTCAAGCGCCACAAGAGGTAAATATTTTATCACGGATCATGCCCTTTCGTAAGGATCTCTAAAGGGAAATTTTGTTTTCCGCTGAAATTTTATCGGCAGTTTCCCTTTAGTGGTATCAGAGCCACTTACGAAACCATGAATCTGGTAATTATTTATTTTCTGTCAATTTTGTTTTAATTGGATTAAAACACGTAAAATTGTAAATTTTGTTTTAATTGGATTAAAACACATAAACAAAAATTAAATCAAATCCAGATATTAAATTTTGGCATCAGATTGTGTACGGTTTGGATGGTTGATATTGATTATGCTTCGATATCCGACAATAGTATGGTGAAACAGCGATATGTCAATCGTCCATAAGTTACACATATATGATCGCTCTAATTCTTATATGGTATGAATAAATTTGATGCAAAGATGGTATATTCGATATACTATTTTATTTCATCAGTTCAATTAGAGTAATGATTATCATTCGGTTGTGCGATATGTAGTTATATGCTTCAGAATCCGACTTTAGTATGGTGAAGCAATAACATACAGATCAATCATATTGAATTGTTGATCATATTGCGTTGACGGTATGAAATTTTGCATTGGAGAGTGACGACATAAGGGTTGCACTGTCTGCAATTAAAAACACGTTGTGATGGTCACCATTGAGAATGTGACGGTCGTCACAAGGTTTGAGAATGAGACGATCGTCATGCAAGGTGTGACAGTCGTCACAAGGTTTGAGAACGTGACGGTCGTCATGCAAGGTGTGACGGTCGTCACATGAATAATGGTCGTGACGTGTAGCGCAAGGGTTGCAAAAAATTCTGCAATAATAATAAAAGGGTTTATTATTATGTTTTACTGAAAATTAATTTGATTTGTTTTATTAACCAAACTTAAATTAATAATAATAATAAAATTATTTTATTAATTATGTGTGTGATGATCAGTTATGGCCTTAGTTTATATTTTGTTTTGTTTTTGGATTTTATAAATACGACCTGCGTGTTGTGCCTCTCTCCTATTCTCTTCATGTAATTTCTTTTCTCATCTCACTCCCTCGTATGTAAAATGAGTTTCTTTTATGTAATGAATTATTATGAAGAAAGAGACGACTACAAAATAAAGAAGGACAACCTTGGAGATCTTGCTTGGTGAAGTGAAGATCGTTATTAGGTTTAGCTTAGTTCTCTCATTGGCTTGGGAGAACAATTGCGTTAGGGGCCATAATTGTTTCATTTGTTTGTATGTTGATATAAATATTGTATGTGTGAGGAACGATTTATATGATAAATAAGTCGTGAGATTAAATTAATTAAAAATACCTCAAAACTAAATATTAAGTTTTTGCTTTCCAAATTTTAGAACTCATCAAGACTAATATCAAATTATGTAGGTTTCTCCTAACGCGAGGTGCATATTCTATATTGGTAAGGTGCAATGGGATAAATGTAATATCCAATTTCTAAAATAATGGGTCAAACTTAACTAAACAAAATATAATATGATTATATATGTTTAGTAGCAAAAGTTGGGAATGATTCATATGATGGATTGGAATAAGGAGTTATTCACCCAACTGAAATATTCGAGAAATGTATTGGATGCAATTGGAAGAAGTTCCTACCTAAATAGACGAGTTTTATGTAATCATCCTAACGTTGACTTAAAATAAAGCGAAATATGGATCTTGATCCACTAGAAAATCTTCCAACGGGATTTTCCGAATCAAATGATAAGGGTCATTTGTTTTGAGTAAAATAGTGGGAGCATATTTAATTAAAGGCCTAATCGGATATGTTTAATGATACTAATATCTCCAACATCTTTTAATGTAGATTACCATGACAAACAACACGTCTAATATCATTTTGCAAACAATCCTGGATAAGGAAAAATTGTTTGGGACAAATTTTCTAGATTGGCAATGAAATCTGAGGATTGTCCTCAAACATGACAAAAAGTTGTATGTCTTAGAGACACTTGTTCCTGATGAGGAACCTCCTAGTTATGCTCCAAAAGCTGAAAAAGATGCTTATAAGAAGCATGTTGATGATGCTAATGAAACTGCTTGCCTCATGCTGGCTACCATGAATTCTGAATTGCAAAAGCAACATGAAAACATGGCAGTATTCGATATTATCGAACATCTGAAGATGCTCTATCAAGAGCAGGCAAGGCATGAGAGGTTTGAAGTTTCGAAAGCCCTTTTCCAAGGCAAACTAGTTGAGGGAAGCCCAGTAGGTCCCCATGTACTTAAGATGATTGGGTATGTGGAGAATCTTGAAAGATTTGGATTTCCCCTCATGAAGGAGCTTGCAACTGATTTTATCCTGCAATCGTTGTCAGATAATTTCGGTCAATTTGTCCTTAATTTCAATATGAATGATATGGATAAGAAGAATGAAGTGGAGACTTTAACTTCAGATATTTTTGTTATAGAAATTAATTTTATCTACTTCTGCATCATAGGTATTAGATACTGGATGTGGTTCTCACATTTGTACCAATGTGCAGGGACAAAAAAGAAGTAGAGATTTGGAAAAAGGTGAAGTTGACCTACGAGTTGGCAATGGAGCAAAGGTTGCTGCTTTAGCTGTAGGAATTTATGATTTGACTTTAACTAGTGGTTTAATAATTCAGTTAGAGAACTGTTATTATGTACCTGCAATTAGCAAGAATCTTAATTTTGTTTCTTGTTTGGACAAGTTTGGTTTTTCATTTATAATAAAGAACAAATGTTGCTCTATTTATTTAAATGATATATTCTATGCTACTACACAAATGAACAATGGATTGTATGTCCTTGATCTTTAAATGCCAATTTATAACATTAATACTAAAAGGATGAAACCTAATGAGTTAAATCCAAGTTACCTTTGGCATTGTCGCTTAGGCCATATAAATGAGAAACGCATTTCCAAACTCCATAAAGATGGAATATTGGACTCTTTTGATTACAAATCATATGATACATGCAGATCTTGTTTAATTGGAAAGATGACAAAGAACCCATTCATAGGAAAAGGTGAAAGGGAAAATGATCTTTTGGCCCTCATGCATACTGATGTATTTGGACCACTGAACATAAAGCCATAGGAATTTCCTTTGGTATGGTTCGACGAGTAAGAAGAGTGTCGCTTGGATACATTG
Source organism: Lathyrus aphaca (assembly GCA_963966055.1). Taxonomy (NCBI): domain Eukaryota; kingdom Viridiplantae; phylum Streptophyta; class Magnoliopsida; order Fabales; family Fabaceae; genus Lathyrus; species Lathyrus aphaca. The sequence continues at coordinate 80,780,741 of OZ014522.1, forward strand.
GTCCACCGTCTGTCTTCCTAAGAATCTTGGAGGAATTGGCATCAAGCATATCAGAAGGTTTAACATTGCCCTTCTCTCGAAATGGTACTGGAAGTTTCTTAATCATGGTGAGGAAATTTGGCGACCTATCATAAGGTTCAGATATGACAACCTGGCCCTGAATCTGTTCAATCATGTTCCTTCCTTTCATGTGGCCCACGTCTCTCTTTGGATGCGTGATTTACTGAAATCTTTTGAGCCTTCGACTGATTTCGATTTCAAAAAGCTTTTCCACTACAGATTTGGTTCAGGTACTGACATTAGTTTTTGGAAATCTCCTTGGCTGGGGACGAAAGCTCTCCAATACAGATTTCCGCTGTTGTTTCTGGCCGGTTCGAATCAAAATGCTTCAGTTTCTGATTTGGGACATTGGCACAACAATTCTTGGATTTGGAGGGTTGATAGAAATGATTTTGCTCACTATTCTGATCTTGACCATGACTTAAACATTTTGAACTCTTTGCTTCATGCTCACTCTCCTCTTACGGTCTCCTCCGCGGCTGACTCATGGTCTTGGCCAACAGACCACAACTTCGGATTTACCGTCAAATCCTCTTACAATCGTCAATCTGATGCAGTTCACTTTTTGGATTTCAACGTGGTCACTCTCCTTGCTTTGAATACTTTATGGAAGACTTATATTCCTATAAAAATCAAGGCTTTCACTTGGTGTTTGTTTAACAACCTCCTTCCCATTCGAGACAACCTTTTTAAGAGGAACATCATCGCTAATGCCTGTGAATTAGTCTACCTGCATTGTTTTGCTGATCCGGAAAACACTTCCCTCCTTTTCTTCTCTTGCCGCAAGGCCACTTTAATTTGGAAGAAAATTTGCACTTGAGTCGATATTGATTGGGTGAATGACTTGGATTGTTGCGAAAACTCCTTGACTTGGTTTTTAAGACTTAAAGGCAAATGCAAACCTCGGTTTAGGAACTCCATCTGGTTTATCTTTTGCTGGAATATCTGGTTAGAAAGGAATAAGGTTATGTTTAAAGGCGACACAGAAGATGTTGATTCTATTTTCCACAATATTGTTTCTTCCTCTTGGAATTGGTTGGCCCTTGGTAGGAATCACATTATGTCTTGTACTCTTTTAGAGTGGTACAATTTTCCTCTTCATTTTTTGTAATTGTGGTTTTCTTTTGTTTCCTTTGTACTACATGGGCTAGAGATTCTCTTTATCTCTTTTAATGGATTTCAGTTTATCAAAAAAAAAGTTCAAATTAATCTCATTTGGAATCTCAATTGTTCCTTCTATAAACTGGAACTTGTTCTTCATGGATAAAGCATGCCTCATATTCATCAACCACACATGATAATTGTCACTAGATAGTGCCAGAGTAATACAAATTGTTAATGAATTATCCAATGGATGCACATAGTAAAGATTAAGTTGATCCTGAACTTGATTATCGTTGTTTCTCGTCATAGTAACATAATACAAACAACGAAATCGAGAAAAAAATGAAAAGAAGTGAATCAATGCTTTCAAGAAGAAACGAAAAGAAACGATGTTTCAAGAAGAAGCAATCACAATAACAATTGTTGTAATATCAAGTAACAGATCGAAGCACATCGGAAACAAAGCAGGACAAACCTGCTCTAATACCATCTAAGCAATCACAAAACTCAATTGATGGAGAGAAAATAGAAAGAGAACGAAGAAGAAAGATTGAATAACAATTTGCATTGATTAATGAAGTAATTAGTTACAACATGCTTATATAGTTACATCGGGTAGTTATGTCACATCACCATCCTCACTAACTCAATCTAAATAACATAAAAATTGTTAATCAAGTAAGAATGACTGCATGGTATTAGCATGCTCATGCAACGTGGGAATCTATCTCTTTATCTTCTTTTATGTTATCTATTAGGGTGAAATGGATATTGATGCTCTTAGGGGGGGGGGGGTTGCTAGAATTATAGGTGGGCTTATTATGATTTGGCATCCGAGGGTGTAGACTATATAAAAAACCCAAAATAATTACATCTTTACATGTTCACTGACTGACGTGGAGGACAAGGAAGATAATCGTATCTTACTTGCTTAGAAATCAAATATTTGTAGGTCACTGACATATTCTTGTTCTTTTTTCTAATTGATTTGCATGACATATTCTTTGTATACCAATAACTATTAAGCGTGCCTTCAAATTTTCATGGAGGTCACTCTAATTTATGCTTTGATGAGGCTCATCTGTTATTGGTAGTTCTCTTTTCCTTGGGTTCAAGCTTGATTATTTTAGTTGGTCTCCTTTCGTTGGTAGTTTTTTGTATCTTCCTTTTTGAATTTATTTTCTTTGGTTGACTTATCTTGCATTTCTTATGCTAAGTTTTCAGTTCTCATAATAACTAAAGTTCCCATTTGATACATCATATCCTTTCGTTGATAGTTTTTTGTATCTCCCTTTTTGTATTTATTTTCTTTGGTTGACTTATCTTGCATTTCTTATGCTAAGTTTTCAGTTCTCATAATAACTAAAGTTTCCATTTGATACGTCATATATATATATATATATATATATACTATAACACTCTAGCATTGACATGTTCTTAATATATGGAAGCTAAAGATTGTTTTTTATAAACAATAATATATTCAATAGGTGTACTAGGGGTATCTCAACTTATCTATCCGGAGCAATAATAAAACAAACCACCCCTCAAAAACACAACTAAAAAAGAAAACCTTTATCAATAAAAAAAATAGTAATTTCACCAAAAATCTTTAGCTTCTTATTTAGCGTATTCAATAGGTGTACTAGGGGTATCTCAATTTATCTACCCAGAGATTTCAACCAATATAATAATTAACTTTGGAAGAAAACCAAAAATCTAACCACCACCAAAAAGTATGGATAGTCCTTAGAGCAATTTCACTTAGATTTCCAAAAGCATCATTGAAGATCATTTGGTTACGAGTCCACCATATTGAAGATCATTAAAGATACTACATATTTAGCGTTTTCTTTGAAGTTCACAAATGTAGAACAAATACTTGTCTTCCTTATTTTTTCTATTTGACTATGGAAATAATTAGAGGATTAGAAATTTGGAGATTTCACATGTTGATTAAGGAAAGAAGGTGGGTTAAGGGGACATAATTTTTACCCATATACCCAACTTTTTGGAAAAAAAATCCCCAAATACCATAGTTTTTAAACTATTTCCCAAAGTATCCCAGATTTTGAAAATTTGAGAGGAGTTGGCGACTATACCTTAAAATTTGGGAAGCCTCGCCATTTGAATTTGCGACAAAGTACAACAAAATACTACATGGTCGCCAATTGGATTGACGACTCCTCTCAAATTTTCAAAAACTGGGATACTTTGAAAAATAGTTTAAAAACTAGGGTATTGGGGTTTTTTTTCTCCTAAAAGTGAGGTACATGGATAAATATTTCTAAGGAGACAAAGGAAGAAGGTGAAAAATGAAAAGAAAAAAATAAAGTCAAACTTGATGAAATGGACCAACTCGATCACATCCGTTAAATTGAGAGACTTTCTAACTACTTAAAAATTTTGAGGAGGAAATTGACGTATATCTACTATCTATCTATTATAATTCAATTGCATGAATTTCCAAAATTGTCCTTTCACCACAAATTATTTATATAAATAAAAGAGCATTTTAATAATCAAATAATATTTACTTTTTTTTTTCATTCTCATCTCCTATTACATCATGACAAGTGTCATTCATTTATCAATCTTTACTAATTAAATTATAATTAAATATTACATACATTGATTCTCTATTAATTCAAATTTCAAATCTCTCTCATATTTTTCCTACACTTTTCCACTGTCATTTTTTTCTCTATTTATTTATTATCGCTAAAAAACTATCGATTATAATTCAATTGCATGAATTTCTAAAATTGTCCTTTCGCCACAAATTATTTACATAAATAAAAGGGCATTTTAGTAATCAATTAATGCTTACTTTTTTTTCTTCCATTTTCATCTCCTATTACATCATGACAAATGATATTCATTTATCAATCTTTACTAAATAAATTACAATTAAATATTACATACATTCATTCTCTCTCTTCATTCAAATTTCAAATCTCTCACATTTTTCCACTTTCATTTTTTTTCCTTCTATTTATTTATTATCGCTAAAAACTATAATAATCTATTTTTAAATTTTAATAAAATTAAAAATTTATTTATATCACGGGTCACTATCAATATAACATCTATTTTATTTTAATCAACATTTATCTTAATTTAAGAGACAAAATTATTATTTTTAAATATTAATTTTTTTCTTTCTCCATCTCATAATTCTTTTTTTTTTTACTTTTCATATAATTATTTAATATAATATAATTAATTTAATTTATATGATTATTTTCTTTTACAATTAAGTATATCATTTTAAATTTTGCATTTGTATCTAAATATAATTTATATCGGATTAAATAATTTTTTTATCTCATGGATTATTATCACATCAAAATTTTCTTTTTTTTTTCTTTCTTCATCTCACGAGTCTTTTTTTTCTTCTTTTTGCATGATAATTTAATACAATTGAGATTGTATAATTATTTTTCAATTTACAATTAAAGAAATCATTTCAAATTTACATCTTTATATAAATACATTTTATATTGTATCAAATATTATATCTATTTCACGAGTAACTATAAACACAATACATATTTTATTTTAATAAATAATTAAATTTGAAAGATAAAATCATTATCATCAAATATTAAAAAAAAAATCATCTCACGAGTCCCTTTTTTTCATTTTGTATTTTAATACAATTGAATTTATATAATTATATTTCATTTTAAAATTAATAGCTAATTTCAAATTTAGATACATATATAAATACATTCCTAACGTTCCAAATTTAAATATATTTTATACTGTATTAAATAATATTAAATAATTTTCACACAGATATCTTACTAGTTTATAAATATAAATATGATAATAATAAAAAAAATCGATTCACTCTTAATTTTTGTAAAACAATTTTAAACAACATTTATTTTGAAATGGAGGGAACAACTACACCACCATAATTAAGTGACTCTCTTGTTTGTAAAGACCACCATGGGGCCACAAATTTTGTTGGTGTTTTATTTTATTAATAATATTTGCAAGAAAGATTACAATTAATAATTATATTTTAAATATGATATACCAGTTCAGGACTTGTAGCATGCCTAAGATCCAACCAAAAGAGAAGCTAGGAATAAAAATCTTTTTGGGTTGAAAAAGATATGCTAACCAAAAATACAGTGGAGCATGAGCATATATTAATTAATACTATTCGATAATGAACAAAACAGTGATGTTTATAATACGACAACTACCTCATTCTCATTTGATTGTTGATTGATACAAGAGCATGTTGAGGATACTAACAAATACTATACACTTTACTCGCATGTAATATCAATATGGTAACAAGACAAACATCACTGTCCCTTTCCTTGTCATCAAATGGGCCAAACCACTAGCATGTAATGCCAAACTTTAAGAAGGAGTTAATATATTTATCAATTTTTTAAAAAACAATTATTCATGAAATCTTATTATTTTAAAAATAATTCATTTTAAAATATTAAAAGAAAAACTAAACTAAAATATCCCACATTGAAAGAGAAATGTCTTAATATTCTAAAAGGTCATCTCTTTCTCTCTCTCAAGAAACAAAAATCACTAAAACAAATAAGTTTTTCATGACGAAGTCTTCACTTCGAATTATAGAAAATCAAGATATAAAGTCAATGTTCATTATTCTTTATTATTTAAAAAAAACATAATTTTTTTCAATTTTATGTAAAATCGAGGTGGAAAAACAACTCAGTACAAGCTTCGATTCCTAGATATCACAGTTTATGATTCTATTTGTTTATAAGTTTAAACAAAATATTCTAACCCTTCGGTTTTCAATTTAACTGAAACATAAGATAATAAGATTTTACTATAAAAGCATTCGTTAATTAGATTTTATCATAATCCTTACTAATATGAAGTCTCCCCAAACTCGCAAGCATCATTCTGGATGAATTGCAAGGCAGAAAAAATCTTCAATGTTCTTCGATCTTGAACAAAATATTTTTTATGCTCTTGCCATCCAACCCAACATAATGGTGTTTGATGTTGTCGCTGCTAAAGAAGAGAGCTCATGTTTTGAAGAGTACTCAGTTGACAGGTTGCAAGTGGAGAAAAATATTTTTCCTTAAACAAAGAATGAAGTTTAACCAACAAAGAATGGATCTCAACCTTTGAAGAATACTCAGTTGATAGATTGCAAGTGCAGAAAATCATTCTTGTTTCAAATAAAATAAAATTAATGGGTATGGAACAAGATTTGGATATCACTGAAGATTTGTTAACAATGTATTTTAATATTCTGTGTAAACAATGTATTTAAAAAATAAATAAAATTATGCACCTCAGTTTTATTTAACACCCATGTGATTGTTAAAAGGAGAAGATATAAAACCTCAGTAATATTCTATGTAATTATATTATGAGTAATATTTTGTGTAAACAATGTAATATTCTTGGTAAAAAATGTAATATTATGGGTAAACAATGTTACAATTAAAAAAATTATCTCACCCCTCAGGTTTCAAGAAAAATCGAGATAAAAGATACGTTAGCTTTGAAAATAATAAAAGTGATGTTGTTGGGTTTCGAACCCATGTACATTTAACTTTACTTCTCGGTTTTAGTTATGTCGAGGTGATAAATGACGAGTTTTCATGTCGCTCTTTGTTACCTCGCTTCTATAGCTGAGGTATTATGCATTTTACGTCCGAGGTAAAAATCATTTTTTGTAGTAGTCAATTAACCATTAATCATACATACCATCAAACATACATATTAAAAGTTACAAATTTTCTTAAGTAGTATCATTTTAGATGTTACATACTAGAGTCCTCAGATAGTTGAAAGATGATTAAAACAAAGGCTTCTAAAGAGCTCATAATATCTTCAAAGGTTCCAAAAATCAACAAAAGAACCAATCCAACATTTTGAACAAAAGATTTTAAATCATCATAACAAAATAGATTCAAAATAGACAACAAATTTTCTGATAATTATCATCTTCGAAACGAGAGTTGGAAATAGAAGTAACACCATTGATCTACAACTCACATGTATTGAAAAATAAAAGTTAGAATATAAAAATTTAACTTGACAAATTTAATGCAAAAAGTATGAATAATACCTTCATCATCATCAGAATCCATTTCAGTGAGTAAAATAGTATTTTCATTTCACACGTTAGATTTCAAATTACATATCAATATAGTAAAATATAGTCAATGATAGTCTTGGCAGGTAAAAATAAAAAACAAAAATAAGAAAGGTCTTACCATTATTCTCAATACTTCATAACCAACTTCTTACACACGTTAAAGCTTCTAAAGTGGTCCAATGAAGTCGACTTTGATGAGGGCTTACGATATGACTCCTTGTATTAAATGAAGATTCAAAATCTATAGTATAAACATTAATTGAATACATCCCTTGAAATTTCTTCTAGTGTCGAATAACGCCATTAAAATTTCATCATAATAAAATATCAAAATTTGGACTTCTTGTTAAAACTTCCTGATCCAAATAAATATTCAACTCTATTTTAATATGTGAAGTTTTAACTTTTTTTTTCTTATGACATACAAATCATAGTCTTTCAGACCATCATTGCTAACATTACCATCATTAGCATAAAAGATTTGAGATTCACTTATGGAATCATTGGTCATTTTATATTGATAATCATAAAGAAAGTCATAACACAACTGTCTGATTGACTTAACTTGATCATCAACATCATTCCCATAGAAGAATCCATAATAATATTCAAGAAAATAAGTTTCTTACCTAGGATCCAAAACAACGACAATCCCCATTATTTCATGAATCACACTCCAATATTTTTCAAACTTTACCAACATGTTTCCTGCAATTCTTTTGACTAAATCATTAGAGATTCAATTCACTCGAGTAATGCAACTTTAATTTGAAAAATCTTAGAAAACTAATCATTTACAGTTGGATAATTAGTGCAAGAAAATACTTCAGTGATGAAATTGAACAATTTCAATTTTCTACAAATCTCTTTTGCAAATTTCCATTGTAAACTTGTTGGCAAACAAGTGTAGTGAGTTACACAGATAGTTAATCTATTAAATATATCTTCATATAGAATGACAACATCAAGCATCTTGTAGGTAGAATTCCATCTAGTCGTACAATCTAAAACTAAATTTAGTTTTTTAACTTATAAATTTCAATAGCAAAGTAATGCAAAATAGAGAGATAAACAAACAACAACTCCTAGAAATCAATCAAATCACATAATTTTTTAAGAAAAAAATAGAAAAAAGATAGAAGTAAAGAAACAAACAACAATTCAATTTGTTCAATATTCTGTAAGATTTCTCTCAATAAATTGAAATCAACAATAAGTCTATCGAGAAATAGAGGAAGACTTGAAATCAGATGTTGATAGAAGATATGAAATTAAGAATAAAGAGATATACTACTGGTGATTTGAGAAACTGAGGAGAACTACGATGAACATTGGCGCTGACGACCAAGAATTTTCGTTGTGTTAAGTAGAAGATGAGAGGAAATGTGGAAATAAAAGGGTTGTTTAGATTTTTCTCCTTATTTTTAATTAGCTTTAAATATGTTTAGGGTCCTCCTAAATATCTCAAATTTCGTTTTTAGTCCCTCAAAATATTTCCTGCAAAGAATTATCCTCCTAAAAAATTGTATCCATATTTTTGGTCCCTCGTGCAACTTAGCGATGGTTTTTACAACTTAGTGACCGAGTTAATGACGGTTTATGACTTAGTGACCGAACTAGCGACAATTTTAGTATTAGGGACCAAAAGTGTTGATAAATTTTTTTAGGAGGACCATTGTTTGAAGGAAATATTTTGAGGGACTAAAAATGAAATTTGAGATATTTAGAAGGACCATAAACATATTTAACCCTTTTAATTACTTCTTCAGAAGCTACAGTCGCATACAACTTGAAAAAAATGTTTATTAAAATAATTAAAATAAGGAAATTAAATTAAATTCCAATAGACTGAAGCAGGGCGAGGATGGATGCAAAGTAGATATTAGCATCCCCTGCCCCCATAATTAACAATCAGATTTTCCCCTCACCCGCACCTACACTCGAACCCAATTAAATAAGGTTTTCTCCGTTAATTTTTAGGAAGGTTCGGGCGGGTCCGAATTTTATTGCCATGCCTAATTTCGGTAAATAGATCATAAAGATTGACTTGTTAGGGTTATTAAACTTACTAAGACTTTTTTTAATCCTGGAGGCTAATATTTTAGAAAGAATTTAATATAAATAGTCCACCAATAAAATAGATCCAAGATCATGATGAAAGATGGGTTGTGCTCAAGTGTGGTGCTCTGGGATGATGATCTATATGTATGTCAATGGAAAAAAAAAATTATATTTGCATTCCATTAAAACAATAATATACTTTATTAATTGTACATGATTTAATAATATTAGGGTTAAATATACGATAACTTCTGTAATGTGAGCTACTTTTAGTTTATCCCCTATAAAACACATTGAATTTCCCACTTGTAATGTAAATATTTTGTTGCTTGGCCCCTTAGATGACAAGTTGATAAGGAATATTCTCATCTACTGACGATGCTTGTCAAGGTGGTTGTTATTTAAATATGTATTTATTAATTTTTTAAAATCCAAATGAATTATATATATATATATATATATATATATATATATATATATATATATATATATATATATATATATATATTTAATTCTTTTATTTTATTGTTTTAACTACGATGGTAGGGGTAAATCAAAACTAGCTCACATTCTAGGGGGTAAATCAATAAAACTTCATTTGTTTTTGTTTTATGTAGGTTCAAATCACCTGTAGTTGTGTTATCAATATTGTATCGTATTTTGCTCAATCTTGTATTCATGTGCACCTAATTTACGACCAGGGCCGACCTAATCAATTCAGAGACCATGTTCTAATTTTAAAAATAGGCCTAAATTAAATAATAATAATAATAATAATTAAAAATAAAAAACAAAAGATAAAATGATATATTAATAAAATGAAGTACCAAAAAGCTTAAATTATTGTTTAAACTAAAAACATCATTTCATACAACTTAAAGTATCTAACTACTTAAAAAGAGCCTTCATAAGAACACTTTTTGAAGCAAATTCGTCAACTAAGTCTTCATATTTTATTGTCTCCAAAATATCATTTTCAACTACTACTAATGCCAATCCGTTAAGATTTTCTTGTGACATGGTAGGCCGCAATAAGTCTTTAACAACTTCAGTTTTGAAAAACTTCTTTCTGCAGAAGCAACTGTCACATGAATAGTCAATAAAATTCTATATGCAATAACTGTATTAGGAAAACAATCTAATCCTTTCAAAAATAATACTATATCAGTAGGTCTTATGGTTTCTTCATGCAACATTTCTCTTAGTAACTTCAACTCTGCAAAAAATTCATTCTCATCAATATCAGATTGCTCATTATATTTCAATACCTATTCAAAGTTAGTACAACAAGACTTCAAAGTTACATCATCCAATGATTGTAACTTGGGAGAATTAAACAAGAAATAAAAAATACTTGCATATTCCTTGTATACACCTTTGAGGAAATGTTGGGGTGATATTCAATTCCACCGCAATTTCCTTAGCATTAACCAATGCCTTATAAAACTTGTTTCTCTATATTGCTCAAAATATGAAATCAACTCCTTTATTTTTTTTGATAGCAACATCAATAAGCATATCCTTTTCCTATAAAAGCTTGCTAACATAATTAATTGAAGATAATATTTTAAACCAAATAATTATAGCCATCAAAAACTCAAAATCACCAAGCTCATTTGTTGCTAAGGATCTAGCTTCATTTTGTATTTTAGGATCAAGATCATTTTCTGACACTTCAAGTAAAGCTTATATAAAATCTAACATTAGAGTTCTGATAACTTTGACACATTCTACACGACTCTCCCAACAGTGGATGACAATGATTTTGGAGTCACCCTTTTACATTATCTTTCAAAAGTTTACATATCTTAGTAGAATTGGCAAAAATTGTATAAATGTGTTGAACAACTCCAAAACAATTCCTAGCTTTATTACAAGAGTTAGTTATATCACACAATGTCAAATTAAGACCATGACAACCACATGGAGTATAAAAGGCTCTCGGATTTATGTCTAGAAATCTCTTTTACACACCTTGATGTTTTCCTTTCATATTTGACCCATTAACATAACCTTGCCCTCTCACATCAAATAGGTCGAGACCAAGTTCTTTCAATTCATTTTGTAAAACTTCAAAAAGATCTTGACTAGTTATATTATTCACATTCAAAAATCCTAAAAATAATTCCTCAATACTAACAGAAGCTAAAGAAATATCCACATATCTTATTATCAAAGACATCTGCTCTTGGTGGCTAACATCAGGAGTACAATCAAGTATCACTGAGAAATACTTTGCTTGTTTGATTTTTCTAATAATTTCAATTTTAATTGTAGAACTAAGCAGTGAAATCAACTCATTTTGTATTTTATGTCCAAGATAATGAATGAAAACTTTTTGAGTTGTAACACGTCTAACATTTGGATGATTGGGTCAAATTCAGCTAACATTTCAATCAAACCCAAAACGTTGCCATTACTATCTTCGTACAATTTATCCTTAGAACCACAAAATGCCAAATTATGTTTAGTAAGAAATTTCACTATTTAAATAACACTTTTTAAAACATTTTCCAATGATCCTTTTCTTTATCAATTAATCTTTGAGTCGTTTTATCAATAGTTTGAAATTTTTGAAGCCTTTGACGATACTCATACCAAGTACTCATATTTTTAACATGTTCCATGCCTAACTCATGCTCTTTAATTCTTGCACCAACATGTACCTGATCACTATAACCCTCATTTGCTAATTGTCCCCTACCAATCCCCTTTTTAAAAACTTTACAACAAAAACAAAATACTCTATCAAGCTCTTTCGAATAAACAAGCAAATCTCTATCACACATTTCTCCATTTTCTAAGCTCTAGTATAAAAATTAGTTGTAAAGCGTCTATTCAAACTATCTCTAGGACCATCCACAATAGAATTATCTCTTTTAGGACATTTTGCAATTAATAAATCAACCAATTTAAATTAAAGACGATCCTAATTTCTTGGATCAAATATATCATAATCAACATTATCACCATCATTATTAACTTCTTCAGATTAACATCATCATCATCATTATTAGTTTTATCAACAAAGGGTGTCGATCCCAAGGATATGCATCCCGGTACAAGCGCGAACGGTCGGCGAAAGGAGAAATGAAATGAAGGTGAAAAGAGTCGCCAGCTAGGCATTTTTATCCCGAAGGAAAGGTAATGCTGCATAAACCTAGAAAGATATGGACAAGACGGTTGCGAACCAGAGAAACTGAGAAAGGGGGTTGGTTACAACTTGGGAAGGTATTAGCACCCAGATTGTCCGTCGTACTCGACGGGATCCACGCTTTCAAGTTTGTGTTTAAAGGGGTAGTGTCAGTGCTATCTGTGTGCAAAAGCTGGAAAAGAATGTACAGGTGTCAGTGCAAGAGAGATGTGAAATGAATTGCTCAGGAATGAGGCTTAAAAGAATAATGCTGGAAGAGGGGGAATATACAGAGACTTTTGTTCGATAACAGTTAAGTTATGCCTACGTATCCTCTCGTGCAATGAGGAAGTCATAACACCGTAGTTCGACTCAAAGGGAGTGAAGATGAATTGACCTGTGAACTACTTACTTGTCTATGCTCAAGTGTATGACATGTCTGGCTCAGGTGCAAACTGACTTGCATTAGACGGAAGAAGTGAGTTCTCGTTTATGAGTGAAAGAGATGAGAAGAGAATCCCGAAGGAGACGATTATTGTTTGTTTTTTAGTTTTCAATCTTTTATTGATTTTTTGTGTTTGTCATAATAAAATGAGCTTAAGCCTAAACCAAGGGTTAGTAAACTCATCACATCCTCCCTGATTAGGGGTAATGAGAATACCTTAAGTATGAAGTAAGCACCACACACTTAATCACCATGATGTAGGATTAAGATCATTAACCTAATTGCATTTATTTAGATGTTTTTGGTATTTTTGTTTAGTGTTAAATAACGAGTTTAAGCCATAATCAAAGATTTAATGGACTCATTACACCATCCTAATAGAAGGATAATAGATGAGAACATTTAAGCTGAGGAAGATACCTCAACTTAATCCATGATTAGGGATTAACCTCATGACAAAAAAAACCTTTATTAAAGTGGATTTTAGTTAATGGTAAGATTAAGAAGTGGATTTTAGGGTTTGTAAGACAACTTGAGGGAGACTTGTCCATTAACACTAGGGTTAGTCCTTCTTAACCAATTAAGGAAGAATTAGAACCCTAATGCAAGGCCCAAGTTGCAAGCTATTGTCTTAGTGATTATTAAGATGGATTAATTAAGAGGTTTAAACACATTAAGGGTTTAACACTTAGGATTAAAGTTATACACTCCATCCTAAGAGAAGGATGAAGGCATAACCTTAATCACAAAGCCTTAAAACCTTAAAGGTTTAATCCCTGATTATGAGATGAGGAGAGACACAAAATATGACACAAAGGTAAACTAAATGGGGCACTAATAAAACCCTAATTGTGATCATGCTTGGGTGTTACTAGGGTTTATGAGGCTTGCAAGAGATCTTCAAGAAAAGCCACCAAGGAAGAAGCAGGAGAAAGGAGGAGAAGCAGAAGAAACAAGTTAACTCACTTCACTTAAGAAGATAACTCACTTGAAGAAAGAGAGTGAATGAAGAACATGAATGAGAAAGCTCACTCTAAGAAAAATACAAAATGCAGCAAGGATGCATAAAAGAAGAGAAGAGAAGAGAAGTGAGAAGTGAAGGCAAATTCACTTCTCAAAGTACTTACCACCTGAAAAGTTAGCAAAAAGAAATGAAGTGAAATAAATATGAAATGTATGCAAGGTTGAAAACCAAAACCAGAAGCATGTTCATGATGCAAATGATGCAAAGAGATGATACAAATGTATGTCAAATGCAATGGATGATCATACAAGTAATGAGGATGCACATGAAGCATGAAAGGAACATGAAAGTTCATGAATGCTCATGGAATGTAATGAATGCATAACATGGCAAATGCATGAAGAAATGATCAAGCATGAGTCTAATGTGTCCTATGATGTCTTATATGTCATGTGAATGCATAAAATGTCATGGCAAATTCATGAATGCAAGCATATGCAAGATGTATGCAAAGGAAGATGAGAAATTAGGGTTTTCATGCAACATGAGATGCAAAACTCAAAAATAGAAGCAAATGACAAGATAAAAAATTGAAAATGCAATCAAAATAACCCTAACCCCATATGATATCACACCCCAAAGTAGAAGACCTAACTCTTAACCTAATGAAAGTTTTGAATTTTCTAAGTTATCTAGGGTTTTAAGGTACCTAAAGGGAAAAAATGCAAATCAAATAAAAAATGCAGAAGAAATTTATGACAACATTATGTTAGAAACTACATGTCAAATGAAGATCAATGCAAAAAGAACCATTGTCATACCATTCTTGGTTAGGCAGAAAATAATTCTTGAAGTTAGGGTTCTAAAATAGGAATTTTATGAACCCTAAATTCAAGAAAATTATCAAAGATGGTTCAAAACCAAAAAGAAATTTGTGTGGATGGTATGACAATGTCTCTAAATGTTTAAAGATGCAATGTGAATTTTTTGGGATTTTTTAGAAACCTAAATGATATTTTAATTAATTAATTCTCATTAATTAATTAAAATAAACATTTAAATGTTTTAAAAATGATTTTTTAATGTGAAAAATGCAGAATACAAATATTTTTGGAATTTTCTTGCTATTTTAAATAAAATGTACAAAACAAATAAGAAAAATTGAAATAAAAAATGAAATAAGCAGAAGTAAACGCAGTGAAGGGCTGAGATTGAATTTGGGGAAATGAGGGTTGACCTGGCGCCAAATCCAAGGGACGAAATTCAAACTCAGCTAATTTCAGTTAATTAAATTAATTAAAACAATTAGGGTTTAATGATAGCATCTGGACCATTCAAACACGCGGGGAAGCTAAATCCTACGACCATAATTTAAACTAACCCTAATTAATGAAGTTTTGCCCTAATCACTTTCAGGCCACCGAAGAAGAGCTCCGGTCGTCTTCTCCGGTGACCCCCTCACCTGAAAATCTCTAACTCTCTCCCTAGGTTATTTCTGGAGCTTTAAAGCTCCAGATTAACTCCTCTCACCTCCCTGAATCCAAATCCACCCTTAAATCACATTTATTCCTCATCAAACTCATGATTCGAAGAAAAGATCAAAAATGGTGAAACTTTCAGAACATGTATAAAGGCTCATTTCTCAACCATTCTTAAAAATAAACACATCATGGTGATCACCAAAGCATGAAGATCAATCTAAACACTTAAAATAACACTTTTGAAAAAATGTTTGAAGAAGCTACTTGAGCTTGAGCTTCCTCAGTTTGGAGCTCTCAGGCTGCTTCTCTTGTGCAAGCTGACTCCAATGACCTTCCTGAAGAAGCTTTGATGCTTGGAAGACCTTGAGAGTGGCTGGTTTATGAGATTGCACCTCAACTATTTGAGAATCTTGTTTTGTGTATGGTGTGTTTCTGGCTGTTTTTGTGGTTGCTTTGTGATCAGTGGATGATTTTGAGATGAATGGTGGAATTGGTTTTGAGTTTGAGTGAGTGAGCTAAAGGATTCAAAAGTTTTTGCAAGAGGGAGTGTTTTTGGCAATGCTGAGTTCTTGGAGGTTTCAGCTTGTGTGTCTTATGAAAAATGATCTTTGAGGCATGCTTGTAGTGTCTGGATTGGGCAGAGAGTGGGTGGTGGACTATTGTGATTGGTATGGGTGAATTTGCATAAAGTCACCAACTTGTGTACTTGAGGTATGGGAAAGGATGCAGCTGGGTTTTTGGCATGTCCATGTGCATTTGAGATCAAGGATGTCCATAGAATCCATTTGGAGGCAATTCAGCAAGTTGAAACAAAGTTATGGGACCTTTTGCAAATATGTGAAGTTTTGGCCCTTTTGAGAAATCTTGATGTTCAAGGCATGTGATCTTGCAATTCTTTGGGAAATTCTAATCTAAAGGCAATGCACTATGATGTTATGATACATTGAAGTGTGTTTGAAGTCACAAAAAGCCTTGGCAAGTGGTTTTGCAAAGAATCCCTTTTGGTGCATTCTTGAAAATTATGTGATTTTTGCCAACTTTGACAAGCCATAACTTGAGTTCCAAAATGAATTAGGTCTTATTCTTGTACTTTTTGAAAAGGGAATGATCCAATCTACAACTTTCATGACCAACAATTTTTCATTTGAAGCATTTTTGGTTGAGAAAGAGGAGGTTGAAAAACTTTCCCAAAATGGAAAGTTTACATTACAAGTCATTTCCATTTTTGGCAACTTTTGGTTTAGCTCACTTTTCTTAAATTTTGTGAACTTATAAGCACTTCAATGATCAAATAAAGATCATATAACTTCAATTTGATGAAAAATCCACTTTGGTTCCATGTTGGGGGGCCTCAGATGCCCTGATTTTGCTCTAACTTGCTCAAGAAGTTACCCAGTGATCAGATGACTTCCACAATGAATTTCTTCATCAAACTTGGTATGCATGATCCTTATAACATATTGAGACCAATAGAAACAACAATGACCAAAAAAATTGGAGTTATGGCCTCTGAAACCAAAACCCTAATTTCAGGTCATCTGTGCAGTTAAACCCTAGCTCTTTTTCCATGCTTTGCCAGTTCTTGTGATTCTTTGACTTACTTGATCCTTGGAGGATATTATATGATGATTGAACATACATGGACCCTCTTGGAGTGATTGATGGCCTTTGGAGTGGCTCAGATGAATCTTGGATTGCTCAGATCACAAACCCTAGATGCAGATGAACTTGAACTAATGTAGTGAAACAAAAAATGCAATATGAGATGATATGCTTAAACTTATGCAAACATGAAAGATCACAAGCCATGGTGTGAAATTAGTGAGGGCAATTTTGGGGTGTTTACAGCTGCCCCTATTCAAACATGAGTTAGCTGTGTAGGATGTAAGCGACGGGCTTAACATGCAAACAAGATAACTTGTGGTTGAATACCAAAGACAGTCCGAAATTTGCACTCATTGGGGAGAAGAAGAAAAGGGATATAAATTGTAAACGAAAGTATAGTATGATTATAAAGTGCGGGCGATGGAGGACGACCATCGAGCAGAGGACGACTGTTGGGGATAAAGCAATGACGGGGACGGCCGACATGCTGGGGAAATAAAGGGATTATGATGGGGATGGCCATCAAGTAAAGTAACAAGATTCTCTGGGGACTAAAGTAAAGGCAATGATGTGGACGACCATCAGGTTTTCAAAGTAAGGTAAACAACAACGATGGGGACGACCATCGGTTCGCAGAAATAAATGAAATAATGATGAGGGACGGTTATCAAAGGTGAAGGACGATCACCTAGAAGGGGACGACTGCTTTTTATCACGACATAGGACGAATGTCGGATAGAAAAAAGGTCGACGATGGGGACGGCCATCGGGTAAGCATGATGAAGGACGATCATCAAGAGGTAAAGGACGATCACCTAGCAGGGTACGACTACTCTCGGGGTTTATCATGACATAGGACGAATGTCAGATAACAAAATCAACGATGGGGACGGCCCTCGGATAAAACGATGAAGGACGATCATCACAAAGGTGAAGGACGATCACCTAGCAGGGTACGGCTGCTCTTTATCACGACATAGGACAAATTTCAGATAGGAAAGGGTTCCAATAATGGAGAATCCGCTGGGGGAAGGATGAGGGACGGTCATCCAAAGGTGAAGGACGATCACCTGGCAGGGTACGGCTGCCGAAAGTATCACGACATAGGACGAATGTCAAATAGAAGAAAAGTTACTTTGTTGGAGAATGGTAAACACGGACGAGTGCTTACGCTTAAGAAATAAGAGGTATAAGTGTTTGACGCTATGTATAGATTAAAGACGCGGACGAGCATCCTTAAGACTACGATAAGGACGAGTATCGGTAGAAACAAACGCTGACACATGTTCAGAGATGATGGTAGGGACGAGTACCAACTGGTTAACAAAGAACACGGACGAGTGTCGAATCTGTGGGGAGATAATTGTATATACAAGATACAGACGAGTATCTGTATGAGTAAAAACAAGCATTGAAGGATGAGCAAGACACAGACGAGTGTTCAACTTGCTGGGAAGAGCGACACGGACGAGTGTTAGAAGAGAAAGTGTATAAGTTATGAACTTATGAGTGTAAAAGGTGTTCAGGCAATTTGTGGGGATAGGATGACACGGACGGGCGTCAATAAGAGTGTATTATAATAAGTGTTTGGTTTGCAATAAGTGTTTGGGTAACCATGCTGGGGAATGGTGACACGGACGGGTGTCAAAAGAGTATGTAAGTTTCTGTATTCAAAAAGGATATTTGTGGCTTATATCTGTAGGGGGATGATATGACACGGACGAGTGTCGAATGAGTATATATAAACATGTATTTGTGTTGGAGAATGAAAAGGGTACGCTTTGGCTTTCTGTTGGGGAAATTGAGAGGTATTTCATGTATTGCTGATGTGGTATTGTCGGTATTTACAGGTGACTGGTTCGAACCTGACTTGTGATCATGCAATATGTTTGATTTTTGCCGTAATGCTCCGTATTAGACGGAATGCTACGCTCTGAGGGGAAATATGATGTAAATGCTATGATAATGCAAAAGATACCGATCCGGGACTCGGATCCCGCTGCTTGTGGAGATCTCCGACTGATCTGCTTGAAAGGATATCCCAGCTGCGGATGAGATCATTGGTAGATTTGATATGGTTCTGCTCGGGGAAGTAGATTACTGATAGATCTATCCGGTAATGAGATAACCCAGCTGGGGGTGGGGGAGCTTTTGTCACTTTGTTGTGTGGAAAATTCAGACATTGCTCTTCTGGGAAGAGGCTGGAGCTCTGTGGGGAGATGGTTCCATGTTCTTGCTGATGATGAGAGATCTGGCGCTCTGTTGGGAGGGAAATTCACTGAACAATCTTCCTAGAGATTTCTGTGGGGATCCTGCTGAGGATTAGGAGACTTGACAACTCAGCTGGGGAAATGAGCATTTTCTGATGCTGCTTGAAGATGTGCTGGAGGAGTGGTGCTTTGGCAGCCTTGTTGGGGAAATGTATTCCAGATACTACAATCATGTTAAGACAAAGAAATGCACCAGTATCCCGAGGTATCCCTTACCGGATTCCGTCATAGGAGTTAGATATTCCTGGAAGTAAATACATTTCCTGCAAGCATGTGGTTAGAAAGGCACATCTGTTTTTATGCAAACATTATATCAAGGATATTGGACATTTTTTTGCAAATGAAATAAAATGTACAAGACGAAGTGTGACTGAAAATCTGATTTTATTAATCTGGGTGCACTGAATTGGCAAATACAATCAAAGAAACATATGCCCTGAAATGAGGAGATTGTTACAAAATTGAGAAAAGTAAAAGTGCTGGCAATGTTGACGACGCTTCAGTGAGCTTCCCTTTGCTATGACTCGTATGACCTTGACGTTCTTCTCATCCTACTTTCTGAAGAGAGTTGATTCTGACCGTTGCTTTAACTTTTCGAAGCTTGTCATTACAGACGAATTCAGAATGCAGTTGTTCGCTTATTCCCTTATTTTGCGTGGATCGCCCTTTGGGGTTTTCAATCCACCGGGATACCCATTTTTGCCTGAGCTGTCCAATGCGGCTTTTCAACTCAGCGGGTGTACATTTTTCTCTTTTTATTTTTCCCTTATTTTGCCCGAGTATTTTATTCTGTTTTTGACTCGCCGGGATGCCCTATTTTTGCCTGGACTTACATTCTGTTTTTATGTCCAGCGGGTCATTTTATGCGAAGTATTTTTTAACTGCATCTGAATTCACAGGGGATAAGAAATCTTCACCATCCATAGTAGTGAGCATCAGTGCTCCACCAGAGAAAACTTTCTTTACTATGAACGGACCATCGTAATTCGGAGTCCACTTGCCCCTGTGGTCTGTATGAGGAGGAAGGAGTCTTTTCAGCACAAGATCTCCTACTTGGTATTCCCGAAGCCTGACTTTCTGATCGAAGGCTTTCTTCATTCTTTTCTGATATAACTGCCCATGACAGATTGCAGCTAATCTCTTTTCTTCGATCAAATTCAGTTGATTGTACCGAGATCGGACCCATTCTGCTTCATTCAACTTGACATCCATAAGGACCCGAAGGAGGGTAATTCAACTTCAACAGGTAGGACTGCCTCCATACCATACACAAACGGATATGGTGTTTCCCCTATGGATGTTCTGATTGAGGTACGATACCCATGCAAGGCAAATGGTAGCATTTCATACCAGTCTTTGTAAATAACCACCATCTTTTGCACAATCTTCTTGATATTCTTGTTAGCTGCCTCAACAGCACCATTCATCTTTGGCCTGTAAGGAGAAGAGTTGTGATGTTGAATCTTGAAGTCCCGGCACAGTTCTGCCATCATTTTATTGTTCAAGTTGGAACCATTATCAATAATGATTTGCTCGGGTACTCCATACCGACAGATGATGTCTCTTTTCAGGAATCGGGCTATCACTTGCCTGGTGACATTTGCATATGAAGCTGCTTCAACCCATTTGGTGAAGTAATCAATGGCTACCAGGATGAATCTGTGGCCATTTGAAGCAGTAGGTTCAATCTTCCCAATCATGTCAATGCCCCACATGGCAAAGGGCCAAGGTGAAGACATTACATTCAAAGGATTCGGAGGCACATGCACCTTATCTGCATAAATCTGGCATTTATGGCACTTTCTGGCGTAGGCACAACAGTCTGCATCCATTGTGATCCAGTAGTAGCCTGATCTTAACAACGTTTTGGCCATTGCATGCCCTCCAGCATGGGTACCAAAGGATCCTTCAAGCACCTTGTGCATCAGCAAGTCTGCTTCTGTCTTATCAACACATCTGAGAAGTACCATGTCAAAGTTTCTCTTGTACAAGGAACCATCAACATTCAGGAAGAAACTACCAGCCAGCCTTCTCAATGTCTTCTTATCATTGGATGATGCCCCAGGTGGGTATGTTTGATCCTCTAAGAAGCGTTTGATGTCATGGAACCAAGGCTTGTCATCTTTAGCAATGTCCACGGAGAATACGTATGTTGGTCTGTCAAGTCTAGATACTGAAATCCGAGGCACAAAGTTGGCAGCTTGAACTTTGATCATGGAGAAATGATAGCCAGAGCATCTGCAAACTGATTTTCATCTCGAGGGATGTACTCAAGCTTGACTGTTGTGAAGAAAGTCAATAATCTCCTCGTACAGTCACCATTTGTCGTTGGTCTGATTGATTACCAAAGCTGAATCTCTGAATACAGTTAAAGTCTTGATCCTGAGGTCAATGGCTTCCTCGAGACCCATGATATAGGCTTCGTATTCAGCTTCGTTGTTAGTGCAGTTAAAAGTGAGCTTTGCCGAGAAAGGCATATGAACTCCTTTAGGTGTAATGAGCATTGCACCAACTCCACGACCATTCATATTAACAGCCCCATCAAACATCATTGTCCATTCTTCTTCAGGATCAGGCCCTTCAGTGTGAACAGGCTCTTCATAATCTTTTGCTTTAGGAACATGATGTCTTCATCAGGGAAGTCAAATCTCATTGGCTGGTAATCATCAATGGGTTTCTCATCTAGATAGTCAGACAGTACACTGCCTTTGATGGCTTTTTGAGATGTGTAGTGAATGTCATACTCTGTCAGAATCATTTGCCATCTTGCAACCCTTCCGGTAAGTGCTGGCTTCTCAAATATGTACTTGACTGGATCCATCTTTGAGATCAATAAGGTAGTGTGAGTCAACATATATTGTCTCAGTCGGCGAGCAGCCCACGCTAAAGCACAACAAGTTTTCTCGAGCAGTGAATAACGTTGTTCACAGTCGGTAAACTTTTTGCTTAGGTAGTATATTGCATACTCTTTTCGATCAGACTCGTCATGCTGGCCCAACACACACCCCATTGATCCTTCTAATACTGTCAGGTACATTATTAGAGGTCTTCCTTCAACTGGAGGCATAAGGATTGGAGGTTCTTGTAAGTACTCCTTGATTTTGTCAAAAGCATTCTGGCAGTCTTCATTCCACCTGACCGTTTGCTCTTTTCTTAATAACTTGAACAAGGGCTCACAGGTTGCAGTAAGATGAGATATGAACCTTGATATGTAGTTCAATCTACCTAAGAACCCCCGAACTTCTTTTTCAGTCCTTGGTGCGGGCATCTCTCGAATGGCTTTGACTTTGTCAGGGTCAACTTCAATACCCTTTTCACTTACAATAAATCCTAGCATCTTACCGGAACGCACCCCAAATGTGCATTTGTTGGGGTTTAACTTTAGCTGGTACTTCCTCAGACGTTTGAACAACTTCAACAGATTTACCAGATGGTCTTCTTCTGTGAGGGACTTGGCAATCATGTCATCCACATAACATTCAATTTCTTTGTGGATCATGTCGTGGAATAATGTTACCATAGCCCGTTGATAAGTTGCCCCGACATTCTTCAGTCCAAATGGCATTACCTTATAACAGAATGTGCCCCAGAGTGTGATGAAAGTTGTCTTCTCCATGTCTTCAGGTGACATTTTGATCTGATTATATCCTGAAAATCCATCCATGAAGGAGAACACCGAGAACTGAGTCGTGTTGTCGACCAATACATCAATGTGAGGTAAAGGGAAATCATCCTTCGGGCTAGCTCTGTTCAGATCCCGATAATCCACACACATCCGTACTTTTCCATCCTTCTTAGGCACAGGTACAATGTTAGCAACCCACGGCGGGTAACTAGTTACAGCAAGGAAACTGGCGTCCCATTGTTTTTGCACCTCTTCTTTTATCTTCATGGCCATATCCGGACGAGTACGGCGTAGCTTCTGTTTTACTGGAGGACAGTCATCTTTTAATGGCAGCTTGTGCATAACAATGTCGGTATCCAGACCTGGCATATCTTGATAAGACCAAGCAAAGACATCAACGTACTCTCGAAGCATGTCAATAAGTTGTTCCTTCACTGAATCTTGCAGACGGGCCCCGATCTTCACTTCTTTCAAGTCTTCTTATGTACCAAGATTAACTGTCTCAACTTCCTCCTGATGAAGAGTGATAACCTTCTCCTCTTGTTTTAGCAGTCTGGCTAGCTCTTCAGGTAGCTCATAATCTTCTTCAACCCCTTCATCGGCTTGATTAATCGGATTGTCGAAGTCATACGAAGTCATAGCAGTGTCGTTGTCGATGCAGTCTGGAGGGCACTCTCTGCAAGGGTTTAGATTGGTTTATTTTAGTGATCAGTTTTATCTTGCTTAGAAAAAGTGAAAATGAAGTTATTATTTTGAAAACATTGCCATTTTATTGTTTTGTACAAAAAATGAAAAATGAAAAATAGTGAGCGGGAAAAAAGAGACTCATTTGCAAAAGATGTCCTGATATTCATTAATTGATCGTTTGCACAAGATACAAGATGGCCTGATTACAAAATGAGTCCTGACACCTTGGGCAAGATGCAGGACTTGATGCATGCTTAAAGACAGGAAATAATAATTACTCTGCAGGAGTAACTCTTATAATTTCCTGGGAAGACCAGTTTGAGACTTGGTCCCCCGGGATCCTTGGACGTATCCAGTTTTCCAGGTTGCGTTCGTCTTCTTCCTCGTCTTCCAGACTGTTCACAGCATCCGGGGTAAGCATTCCCCCGTTGACAAATTTGGGCTATGTTGCAGCCTTCGGTTGATCTTGTCGAGTTGGTTTGTAACCCAACCCGAATCTATCTTCTTTCTTTTCTACTGGCAGCAGCTTGCCCCAGCCTTGCGCGGTACCCTACTCAACAACCTTTCGGGCTTGTTGATATGAAGTGATGGAAGTTTCAAACACAGCAGTTGCTTCATTGATGTTAAGGGCCTCAAATCCCTGACTCATAGTCTCATGGATCTCCCCATCCATCTCTATGTACTTGTAAGTAGCCAGCTGGCTAACGAAAATTTCCTCCTCCCCACAGATTGTGATGATCTGACCTTCCCACTCAAATTTTAATTTCTGGTGAAGGGTAGATGTAACAGCGCCAGCGGCGTGAATCCAAGGTCTACCCAACAAACAGCTGTAGGCCGGCTGTATGTCCATCACGAAGAAAGTAGTTTTAAATATTTGTGGGCCAATCAACACAGGTAAATCAATCTCTCCAAGCACTGATCTTTTAGAGCCATCAAATGCTCTCACCACCAAGTTACTTGGACGTAATGCCAAACCATCATACTCCAGTTTCACAAAGGCTTTCTTTGGGAGGACATTGAGCGAGGACCCAGTGTCCACCAACACATGAGAAAGAACAACACCTTTGCATTCTAAGGTGATATGTAAAGCCTTGTTATGATTGCTTCCCTCCGTCATTAAATCAGCATTTGTGAAGCCCAGTCCATGACTGGTGTTAACATTTGCAACCATTGTTTCCAGCTGATTAACCGTAATCTCTTCTGGCACGTAGGCTAAGTGCAGGACTCTCAAGAGTGCATTCCTATGGGCTTCAGAACACATTAACAATGATAATATAGAGATTTTGGAGGGTGTCTGATGAAGCTGGTCCACCACTTTGTAATCACTCTTTTTGATTATTCTCATGAACTCGTCCACCTCTTGCTCAAAAGACGTCTTTGGAGTTTCTTTAACCGTTGGCTCTTTAAGTACCACATTCTTTCCTTTTTCCTTAGCAACAGCTTCTGCATCAGCATTGGGTCTAGGTGTTTGTGAGGTAAAAAGGTGTCCGCTTCTGGTGAAGCCTCCGCCTCCCCCAACATTGTCAACTTGTGGTGAAGAGGTTGATGAATCTAGAGTGATCTTCTTTCCGTCGCAGTAGAGATCAGAGCCGTAGTGCCAAGGTATGGCATTACTGCTTTCATAAGGAATAGGTCCAGGCACCGTAATGGTGACCGGACTGATGGCTGAAGCGGAAGGAACTGTGATGGTATGCGGGTCGTAGTAGATTGTGACTGGAGATCTGACAGTAGATGCTGCAGTTTGTTGTTGGAAGTTGTTGTTGGGATGAACATTTGCTGGGTCATAATAGATCGTGACCGTTGAGACATCTTCATTAGTGTTTGCTGGTGTTGTAGGTGTTTCCGTTGATAAGATGGGTGCTGATGTTGTAGAAGTAAATGTTGCTGAACTCTGATCTATTGAAATAATGGGTGGAGTGATTGCTGGAGTTGTGGATGAATCAGTGGGAATGATAGTTGTTGCTGTTGTTGGAGGATCTGTTGTTGCTGAAGAAAGAATTGTTGATGTTGAAGGAGCCGTTGTGGTAATTTGCAAAATTCCATCTCTGATAAGGCCATTTATGCCAAACCTTAGCCTCTCACAACCATTAATAGCAGTTTTACACGATTCGCAGCAGGCCTCACAGCCCGGGAACACCTGGCATTTTAAGAGTTGAACCTTAACTTCTGCCAGCGGTGTTTGAACCTGTGCCACATTGTCAATTAGTGCAGATGGTTGGTCCTCTTCTATGGCATTAATCTTGGGCCCACCATGATTAGGCATAGGATTTCTGTTAACATTTGGAGGAGGTGCGGAATTGAGAGCTTTGGAATCGACCAAATCCTTAACTTTCATCTGCAAGGCTCTACATTTCTCGGTATTGTGACCAGGTGCGTTGGAGTGAAAGGCACACCTAGCACTAGCATCATAATTCTTCGGGAGGTTGAGAGGATCTGGTGGAGCCAACGTCCTTAACTCAACCAGGTTGAGCTTCAGGAGTTGTGGTAGTAGAGCGACATAAGGCATAGGGATGGGGTCAATCACTCTATTTTCCTGAGATGGCCTCTGTTGAAAGGGGCGCTGTTGTTAGTTGTTGTTGTTATTGTTGTACGTTCTTTGTTGCGGAAAGTGAGATTGTTGCTGATAGTGTTGTTGTTGTTGTTGTTGAGGAAAAAGTGGTTGTTGTGGAATTGGAGCCGGGATAGTGACGGCTGCTATTGATTTGTGAGAATACTGGGGTCTGCCCCTGCCTGCATGGATAGCATTTGTTTTACCTGCCCTTCGGGGTCCTGAAAAAGGTTTTCTGGGGTTGTTGGAGGAACTTGCACCATTATCAAAGATTTTTCCCATTTTCAAAAGACTTTCAATTCTCTCACCAGCTATAACTACATCGGCAAAGCTGGTGGAAGAGAAAGCAGCCAGTCTGTCAATATAAGTTCCCTGCAAGGTGTTCATAAACATGTCAACCATTTCTCTTTCAGACATAGGTGGCTGTACAGCAGCAGCAAGTTGTCTCCACCTCTGAGCATAATCCCGAAAGCTTTCCCTTGAAGACTGAGACATGCCCATTAGAAGAGTTCTATTGGGAGCCATGTCCAGGTTGTACTGGTATTGCCGGATGAAGGCTTCGACCAAGTCTTTCCAACATCTTATAGTGGCCCTTGTCAGGTGCGAATACCATTCTCTTGATGCTCCAGTCAGGTTGTCCTCAAAATAGAACATTCATAACTTCTCGTCCATGGTATAAGCCTTGAGTCTCCCTAAGAAGGATTGCAGATGAGTATGCGAGCAGGAGGTACCATTATATTTTTCAAAGCACGGGGGTTTGAATTTGTGGGGAATCCTCACCCCATCTACCAACCCCATATCCATTACGTCAAAGCCTAGAGAATTCTGGGATTCCAAGGACCTCAGCTTTTCAGCAATCTCATCCAGCCTTCGATCATACACCTCATCCCCAACCCCAATAACTATGAACTGCTCCTCCTAAGGATCTTCTTGCAAGATCCTGCCTGCAGCAGTGTTTCCTTGAATATTCCATAGGATATTAACATCTGGGTTCAAATGGGGCCCAAACTCTGGTGGGTCGATGCGAGGTTGCCCGCGTTCATTATTGCTGGTTCCTCCTTTTCCGGGGTGGGGCTCTTCAGGTGTCTGCCTTTCCACCAGCTCTCTCAGCCTTTCCTGGCTCTGAGCTAAGTCATTCATCACAGCCATAAACTGAGTCATTTGGTTTCTCATCTCGACCCTTTTGTTTGCCATTTGATTTCTTACTTCATTCAGGTCCTGTTGTACCTGATCCATCTGAATGCCTGGAAGGTTGTTTCGCGTTGGGTACCGGTGTGCACGATTGACAGGGAACACTCGGCAACGAGCAATGTTTACTGAAACCATAACAAAGTGAGAAACAAAATAACAAACAAAAACTTACAAAACAAATAAAATGTTAGTGTGCAATGCAATATGCTTATTTGTCTTCCAAGGTATCCGGTTTGATTCTTTGGTTTTGACCTTTCCAGATCTCGAGGAAATGCTTGATGATGTTGAGAGAAAGCCCACCAAAATAAAACAAACTGATATTTACAAATGATGGAAATACATAGTCTGTTTACAATACATGCCCATGGTGGGTCAAAAATACAACAACCAAAAGAAAAAGTACATCAAAAGGAAATAAATACAAGCAAAAGGAATCAGACATCCAATCTAAAGTCATCCTCCCTGACTTCCTTCAGGAGGGTCTCCGTCACTGGACCAGCTGGGTGCTATGTAATAGTCCTAATGAGGAGGTTCCTGGTAGCAATGACATTAGTCAGCTTCTTATGCTTGTCTTGATCCTTTGATATCTTTAACCCCGCCCGGAGTTTCAATTCTGATATCTCCTTCTGAGCTGCCAACAAAGCTTCCTGCTGCTTCTTTTCATTGGCCTCCAGCTGCCCAATCTTGGCCTGAGTCCTCTGGTCTTCCTATGCACGGGCCTCGATGATCCTGATCCACCTAGCCTGGCTTTCCTCCAGATAATGCTCTGCCCTAGCCTTCTGAATCTTTGCCTCCTTGCAAGCATTCTTTAGAACCAACTCTCTTGCTCTTGCCTTCCTTATGTAGTCATTTGTCCTTTCAATCTTAGTCAGATGCTCAGTCTTGAGCCTTTCCAATCTTTCAATGTCCAGACGACTGTCATTTCTCTCCCAGAGAGTCTTCTTCAGGGCTTCAGATAGCTGATTATTCCTCTCTTTCAGCTTTTCAAAATCCTCCAGGCTAACAGTTGCTGCAGGCTGTACTGTAGAAGGTCCAGGTGTGTCTTCCAAGGTGAAAGGCGTCCTGGTGATCTGAGCTCTAGTACGGGACCAGTCATAGTACTGGGCTGAAGCAATATTGTTACATCTTCCAAGGATGGCTGTCCCTTTGGTCTGGACGTTGTCCCAAGCCCAGGAAGCTTGTCTGACAACAGCTAAGTTAGGTTGCACTTCACAGTATAGGGTCTCAGCTAAATCCTGTCCTCTGGGAGGGTGAACCAAGGCATATCCCAATTGTCTCTTAAACAGTAAAGGGTTGTAATTGATGCAACCTTTTACTCCTATTAGAGGCACATTAGGGTATTGCCCGCAGCTGGTAATAATATCCTTGCCTTTGGTGCTCTGGGTGCACCATCTGATATCTTATGATGTTAAGGCAATGAACCTCTTGGGCCAATTCTTCTGCTGATGGGGGCTCAAGAAGGCATCTGACTTAGGCAAGTGTTTGAGCAGCCAAGAGTAGAACAGGGGGGCACAACATCTGACCAACTTCCCCCTTTGCTTTTCATTTCTCTGATGGATGGAGTAGTAAAAATCCCCCAGCAATGTAGGCACTGGGTTCCTCAGCAGGAACAAGTGGATGGCATTCTTACTCAATAATTTGGGCTTATCTGCAAACAATATAACCCCATATATGTTGAGGGCTAAAAGTGAACAGACTGTCTTCCATTCTCCCACTGCAGCCTTCAGGGTGGTCTGAGAAATCAAGAAGTCCAGATGTAAACCAGGAATCCCAGCTTTTGTTGTCATGTTTTGCTCTATGAGGGCAATCTCCAAATGCAATGCCCTTGCTATCTCTTCATTTCTAGGAGCAGTCATCTCTAGGTTGAAGGGGATTCCTCCTCTGATAGGAACTCCAATCAACAAGGAAAACTCATCCAACAGAGGCCCCATCTGGAAATCAGGAAAGGTGAAGCATCTGAGTGGAGGGTCATAAACCTGCAAGCATGTGTGGATCATGCTCCTCTGAGATGAATCAAGATCCATGACCATGTCCAAAATACCCCCATAGTGCTCTCTGAACAGTGGGATGTGGTCAGGTGTGATAAGGGGATGGACCTGCTTGATACCAGTCAAGATGGGCTCAAAGAAGTGGTAAGATATGTTGCTCTTCCTTGGAACATCCATGAGTTCTTGATGAAGAAGATGAAGTCAAATGCTGATGAAGATCACAGACTGAAAAGCTGGAGGTAAGTCTCTGACAAACTGATGCAGGTGCTGAAGGAGATAGCTGAAGCAAATGCTGAAGAAGATAACTGAAGTTGAGGTCTAAGCAGTAGAAGGGGTCAAAACCAAACCAAATACAATAAAGTGGATACCCTGAAAAACAAATAAACAAATGTTAAATGATGCAATGATGATATATGAAAATGATATGTAAGGGTTTGTGATCAAGAGCTGGATCTAATTATCTGTTCTTATATAAGGTCCATGTATGTTCAAAGGTCCGGATGGAGGCTCATAAATCCAATAATCAGGGTGGGGGACTCAAATAAATAGTCACATGTCCAGGGCTAATCACAAGAACTGTCCAAAGTGAAGTATTCTTAAACAATACAGTAACAGGGTATGATGTGGCCAAGGGTTCCTGCAAACCTGTAAACAACCCAACCCCCTCACATGTAATGTTCTAGAACAAGGATCCTCAGACTTGGATCAGTTATGAGAAGTGTAAACACTTCTAACTCGGAGGTACATTGTTTACAATAACCATAAAAGATCCTCCTATAATTCACCCCAGATTCTGAAGGTCAAAATAAAGGTCATCCAGACATAGCAGGCTTCCCAGATAGCCCTAGCACTACAGGAAATCTGTAGCACAGAGTTCTCAAGAAGAAACCCACATCTGAACCGTGTTTCATATTCCTGCACCAGACCAAAATGGAATGGGAAAGAATATGAACCACTATAGCTTAGGTGTCACTCAGGTCCCAGGTATAGGACCTTAATCACTCAGTGAAATCCCACCCACCAAAACAGAAACCAGATCCAGCAATGATAATGATAGTATGATGTATATAAAAAAAACTGTAAAGAAAGCTGTACATAAAGAAATAAATAAAGAAAATAAATAAACATAATTAGCACTTAACACCCCAGTAAACACAAATCAAAAAAGCGCTAGGAGGAACCCATAAAAAGAACCAGAAGCCCTGGTTGCAGTATAAGGGTCCCCAGTAGAGTCGCCAAGCTGTCGCTCCCGAGGATTTGCATCCCGGTACAAGCGCGAACGGTCGGCGAAAGGAGAAATGAAATGAAGGTGAAAAGAGTCGCCAGCTAGGCATTTTTATCCCGAAGGAAAGGTAATGCTGCATAAACCTAGAAAGATATGGACAAGACGGTCGCGAACCAGAGAAACTCAGAAAGGGGGTTGGTTACAACCTGGGAAGGTATTAGTACCCAGATTGTCCGTCGTACTCGACGGGATCCACGCTTGAAAGTTTTTGTTTAAAGGGGTAGTGTCAGTGCTATCTGTGTGAAAAAGCTGGAAAAGAATGTACAGGTGTCAGTGCAAGAGAGATGTGAAATGAATTGCTCATGAATGAGGCTTAAAAGAATAATGCTGGAAGGGGGGAATATACAGAGACTTTTGTTCGATAATAGTTAAGTTATGCCTACGTATCCTCTTGTGCAATGAGGATGTCAGAACACCGTACTTGTCTATGCTAAAGTGTATGACCTGTCTGCCTCAGGTGCAAACTGTCTTACATTAGACGGAAGAAGCGAGTTCTCGTTTATGAGTAAAAGAGATGAGAAAAGAATCCCTAAGGAGACGATTATTGTTTGTTTTTGAGTTTTCAATCTTTTATTGCTTTTTTGTGTTTGTCATAAGAAAATGAGCTTAAGCCTAAACCAAGGGTTAGTAAACTCATCACATCCTCCCTCTGATTAGGGGTAATGAGAATACCTTAAGTATGAAGTAAGCACCTCACACTTAATGAACAAGATGTAGGATTAAGATCATTAACCTACTTGGATTTATTTAGATGTTTTTGGTATTTTTGTTTAGTGTTAATTAACGAGTTTAAGCCATAATCAAAGATTTAATGGACTCATTACACCATCCTAATAGAAGGATAATAGATGAGAACATTTAAGCTGAGGAAGATACCTCAACTTAATCCATGATTAGGGATTAACCTCATGACAAAAAAAACCTTTATTAAAGTGGATTTTAGTTAATGGTAAGATTAAGAAGTGGATTTTAGGGTTTGTAAGACAACTTGAGGGAGACTTGTCCATTAACACTAGGGTTAGTCCTTCTTAACCAATTAAGGAAGAATTAGAACCCTATTGCAAGACCCAAGTTACAAGCTATTGTCTTAGTGATTATTAAGATGGATTGATTAAGAGGTTTAAACACATTAAGGGTTTAACACTTAGGATTAAAGTTATACACTCCATCCTAAGAGAAGGATGCAGGCATAACCTTAATCACAAAGCCTTAAAACCTTAAAGGTTTAATCCCTGATTATGAGGTGAGGAGAGAGACACAAAAGATGACACAAAGGTAAAACTAAATGGGGGACTAATCAAACCCTAATTGTGATCATGCTTGGGTATTCCTCAGGTTTATGAGGCTTGCAAGAGATCTTCAAGAAAAGCCACCAAGGAAGAAGCAGGAGAAAGGAGGAGAAGCAGAAGAAACAAGTTAACTCACTTCACTTAAGAAGATAAGTCACTTGAAGAAAGAGAGTGAATGAAGAACATGAATGAGAAAGCTCACTCTAAGACAAATATAAAATGCAGCAAGGATGCATAAAAGAAGAGAAGAGAATACAAGAGAAGTGAAGGCAAATTCACTTCTCAAAGTACTTACCACGTTAAAAGTTAGCAAAAAGAAATGAAGTGAAATAAATATGAAATGTATGCAAGGATGCAAACCAAAACCAGAATCATGTTCATGATGAAAATTATGCTAAGAGATGATACAAATGTATGTCAAATGCAATGGATGATCATACAAGTAATGAGGTTGCACATGAAGCATGAAAGGAACATGAAACTTCATGAATGCTCATGGAATGTAATGAATGCATAACATGGCAAATGGATGAAGAAATGATCAAGAATGAGTCTAATGTGTCCTATGATGTCTCATATGTCATGTGAATGTATAAACTGTCATGGCAAATTCATGAATGCAAGCATATGCAAGATGTATGCAAAGGAAGATGAGAAATTAGGGTTTTCATGCAACATGAGATGCAAAACTCAAAAACAGAAGCAAATGACAAGATAAAAAATTGAAAATGCAATCAAAAGAACCCTAATCCCATATGATATCACACCCCAAAGGAGAAGACCTAACTCTTAACCTAATGAAAGTTATGATTTTTCTAAGTTATATAGGGTTTTAAGGTACCTAAAGGGAAAAAATGCAAATCAAATCAAAAATGCAGAAGAAATTTATGACAAAATTATGTTAGAAACTACATGTCAAATGAAGATCAATGCTAAAAGAACCATTGTCATACCATTCTTGGTTAGGCAGAAAATAATTCTTGAAGTTAGGGTTCTAAAATAGGAATTTTATGAACCCTAAATTCAAGAAAATTATTAAAGATGGTTCAAAACCAAAAAGAAACTTGTGTGGATGGTATGACAATGTCTCTAAATGTTTAAAGATGCAATGTGAATTTTTTGGGATTTTTTAGAAACCTAAATGATATTTTAATTAATTAATTCTGATTAATTAATTAAAATAAACATTTAAATGTTTTAAAAATGATTTTTTAATGTGAAAAATAAAAATAAAAATATTTTTGGGTTAAGAAAATTATTTGAAGTAAAAATGCAGAATAAAAATATTTTTGGAATTTTCTTGCTATTTTAAATAAAATGTATAAAACAAATAAGAAAAATTGAAATAAAAAATGAAATAAATAGAAGTAAACGCAGTGAAGGGCTGAGATTGAATCTGGGGAAATGAGGGTTGACCTGGCGCCAAATCCAAGGGAAGAAATTCAAACTCAGCTAATTTCAGTTAATTAAATTAATTAAAACAATTAGGTTTTAATGATAGCGTCTGGACCATTCAAACACACGGGGAAGCTAAATCCTACGGCCATAATTTAAACTAACCCTAATTAATGAAGTTTTGCCCTAATCACTTTTAGGCCACCGGAGAAGAGCTCCGGTCGTCTTCTCTGGTGATCCCCTCACCTGAAAATCTCCAACTCTCTCCCTAGGTTATTTCTGGAGCTCTAAAGCTCCAGATTAACTCCTCTCACCTCCCTGAATCCAAATCCACCCTCAAATCACATTTATTCCTCATCAAACTCATGATTCGAAGAAAAGATCAAAAATGGTGAAACTTTCAGAACATTCATATAGGCTCATTTCTCAACCATTCTTAAAAATAAACACATCATGGTGATCAGCAAAGCATGAAGATCAATCTAAACACTTAAAATAACACTTATGGAAAAATGTTTGAAGAAGCTACCTGAGCTTGAGCTCCCTCAGTTTGGAGCTCTCAGGCTGCTTCTCTTGTGCAAGCTGACTCCAATGACCTTCCTGAAGAAGCTTTGATGCTTGGAAGACCTTGAGAGTGGCTGGTTTATGAGATTGCACCTCAACTGGCTGAGAATCGTGTTTTGTGTATGGTGTGTTTCTGGCTGTTTTTGTGGTTGCTTTGTGATCAGTGGATGATTTTGAGATGAATGGTGGAATTGGTTTTGAGTTTGAGTGAGTGAGCTAAAGGATTCAAAAGTTTTTGCAAGAGGGAGTGTTTTTGGAAATGCTGAGTTCTTGGAGGTTTCAGCTTGTGTGTCTTATGAAAAATGATCTTTGAGGCATGCTTGTAGTGTCTGGATTGGGCAGAGAGTGGGTGGTGGACTATTGTGATTGGTATGGGTGAATTTGCATAAAGTCACCAACTTGTGTACTTGAGGTATGGGCAAGGATGCAGCTGGCTTTTTGGCATGTCCATGTGCAGCTGAGATCAAGGATGTCCATAGAATCCATTTGGAGGCAATTTAGCAAGTTGAAACAAAGTTATGGGACCTTTTGCAAATATGTGAAGTTTTGGCCCTTTTGAGAAATCTTGATGTTCAAGGCATGTAATCTTGATATTCTTTGGGAAATTCTGATCTAAAGGCAATGCACTATGATGTTATGATACATTGAAGTGTGTTTGAAGTCACAAAAAGCCTTGGCAAGTGGTTTTGCAAAGAATCCCTTTTGGTGCATTCTTGAAAATTATGTGATTTTTGCCAACTTTGACAAGCCATAACTTGAGTTCCAAAATGAATTAGGTCTTATTCTTGTACTTTTTGAAAAGGGAATGATCCAATATACAACTTTCATGACCAACAATTTTTCATTTGAAGCATTTTTGGTTGAGAAAGAGGAGGTTGAAAAACTTTCCCAAAATGGAAAGTTTACATTACAAGTCATTTCCATTTTTGGCAACTTTTGGTTTAGCTCAATTTTCTTCAATTTTGTGAACTTCTAAGCACTTAAATGATCAAATAAAGATCATATAACTTCAATTTGATGAAAAATCCACTTTGGTTCCATGTTGGGGGGCCTCAGATGCCCTGATTTTGCTCTAACTTGCTCAAGAAGTTACCTAGTGATCAGATGACTTCCACAATGAATTTCTTCATCAAACTTGGTATGCATGATCCTTATAACATATTGAGACCAATAGAAACAACAATGACAAAAAAAATTGGAGTTATGGCCTCTGAAACCAAAACCCTAATTTCAGGTCATCTGTGCAGTTAAACCCTAGCTCTTTTTCCATGCTTTGCCAGTTCTTGTGATTCTTTGACTTACTTGATCCTTGGAGGATATTATATGATGATTGAACATAGATGGACCCTCTTGGAGTGATTGATGGCCTTTGGAGTGGCTCAAATGAATCTTGGATTGCTCAGATCACAAACCCTAGATGCAGATGAACTTGAACTAATGTAGTGAAACAAAAAATGCAATATGAGATGATATGCTTAAACTTATGCAAACATGAAAGATCACAAGACATGATGTAAAATGAGTGAGGGAAAATTTGGGGTGTTTACAAAGGGCACACTATCAAGATTATCATTTTCAATGGGCATACGATCAAGATTATCAAGATTATCATTTTCAATAGACACCGGGATTTCTGTTCAGAGAATTGATGTTGTGATTGCTATTGTGACCTTGCACAAACACTTGATTATTTGATCTGCACAACATATACACGTCGCTGATCACATACCTTGCCTTTCATAAGCATCATAACATCATTAATCATTTGTGTTCTTTTTCATTCTCATGGTTCATACTACTCCCGGTTCCCGGTCATACTCTTGCTCAGAAATGGAAGACGTCCGAAAGAAGAATGTGTACTACAAGTTTGTTATACCAAAGTTGATTTGCTTAACCAGATGGTGTCTCTTATTAGCCCGGTTCATTTGGGATACTTCAAGGAGAAATATGGTGATATTCTGGATCTGGTGGTTAATCTGGATAGTTCTGAGAAGAGTGTCATTCATACCCTGTTGCAATACTGTGATCCTAGGCTCATATGTTTCACATTTCCTGACTTCCAGCTAGGCCCATTGCTTGAGAATATTATGAGATTTTAGGGGTGCCACTCAAAGATCAGATTCCCTTCAACTCAGAGATGACTAGATCCACTTATCTTGACATTGCCAAAGATCTTTATTTGAGCTCTTTAGAGGTATCTGATAACCAGACTACTACCAAATCTGGGGTGCTTAGTTTTCCTTTGGAGTTCTTGGTGAGGAGGGCTGGAGAACTTGCTATGGTTAACCGGTGGGATTCAGTTTGTGCTATCTTGACTTTATCCAATTATGGGATCATCCTCTTCGCTAACATGGATAAATTAGTAGATATCAATTCCATTCACTTGTTTGTGCTGAAGAATCATGTGCCCACTCTCCTGGGCGATCTATATTGGTCAATACATTACAAAAACGAGAAGAAGCGGGGTGGTTTGTTTAGGTGTTGTGCTCTTTTATTCTACAGATGGTTTATGAGGCACCTACCATTACTGAAGCTTTCACTGATCCCAAGGTAATATGGGCCCAAAAGCTAAGCATGTTGTCATCCAAGGACATCAGGTGGTTTGCTTTGAAGTTAAAAGGGAAAGATATCATCTCCGACTGTGGAGGTTATCCAAATGTTCCACTCTTAGGAGTAGTTGGGGGCATCAATTACAACCCCATCCTCCTGAGAAGACAATTGGGATATGCACTCAAGTCTGTTCCCAAAGAATTAGAGCTAGTTCAAACCTTTTATTTCTCTATGAAGGATAATCTTCCCTTGGTTCAAGAAGCCGCAGGTGCCTGGAAACTTATCAAAAGGAAGGGTATAGAGCACTTGGGAAAGAGGAACAATTAGATGTTCCCCCAGTTTGAAACTTAGATAAAGGAGAAAGCTCAAGTGTCCCTAATCCTTTTTTCAGCACCAACTCCCTCACATGCTACTGTGTTATTGGAGGACTACCAGAAGTTTGAGGCTTTGGTCCAACATCTTAGAGCAGAAAATCAAGAGGCTGACAATTCTTGCCAGAAGCTGATGATTCAGAACAAAAAGCTAGAGGAGAGAGCTCATCAAGCTGAAGAGATAGTCAGGCTCAAGCAACAAGACTTCGAAGAACGAGAGCTATACTTCAAGAAGAGAATGTTGGCTGAAACCTACAAGGCGAGTCAACGCTGGAAGGATAAGAAAGCTTTAGACAAATCTAACGAAGCTGTGACCCTTTGGCAAGAGAAGTGGGAGGACCATCTGAGAAAGAAAAAGGAGATAGAGATTGGGTATAATATGAAGATCAAAAGCCTTCAAGAGACTCTAGCTGAGCAGGAAGAGCTGCTTCAGAAAGCCCATGAGCAATGAAGAGACTACCTTCAAAAGATGGCAAAGCGTCAACAAGCAGATGAGGACGTCCAGAAGGAAGTAGAAGAGTTGAAGCTTCGGGCCGATATCAAGAAAGTAAAAACTGAGTCAAGCCCTAGAAAAGAAAGGGAATAGGTGTTCCTACAACAGATCAACGAATCGCATGCTTCCTTTGATCTAAGGGATCTTCTTATTCAGGAGCTCATCCAAGAGCCGAATCATCCAGACATAGCCCATATGTTCCAAGCCATCAAGCGTCTTAGCTGGATGCTGCAAGAAATGGAGCTTCATAGGGTTTAGTGACATACTTTTGTACCTAGATTACCCACAGGCTTTTTGTGGGACTCCTCTTTAATTTGCTTTACTATTCCCTTGATGTATGAATTGGCACCCTTCAGGGACGTTGTTATCTTCAAAATTCAGTTTATGATATGTTTGACTTGGTTTGAATCTCTGGTTGTTATGTTTTACACTGACACGGGGTACTAAGCACCTATTCTCCATGAATATCATCTTATCTGAACGTTATGTGGGGTCTTCTTCCCTAAAATATGAAAAGGATATCTGAATTCTCAAATACCATAACGGGAATGTAAAAAACCTTAAGAATGAAAAGAACATAGCATTGCATGCATTCATGTCATTTGCATTATTTTCTTTTGCAGGTTATCCGAATTTCTTAACTTATATGCATTTTTAGGAAAGATTGCGAGAGCCTCAAAGACTCGTCTTCTTAGACACAATATCCCTTCACACCGGTACACTACTCACCATA
This sequence comes from Lathyrus aphaca, assembly GCA_963966055.1. NCBI lineage: Eukaryota > Viridiplantae > Streptophyta > Magnoliopsida > Fabales > Fabaceae > Lathyrus > Lathyrus aphaca. Next base: position 80,818,704 of record OZ014522.1, read on the forward strand.
GTCAAAGGCACATCATGGACACAGTACAAACCTGAGCTGAACGAACTTCGCACCAGGATGGGGGAGTTTATGACAATGATGCAGGGTATAGCTCTAGGGCAGCAAGAAATGATGGTTGCTATGCAAAGACTTAATCCCCCATAAATAGATCCTCCGGTGGTCACCTTGGATGCTCAAGAAAATCCGATCAACAACAACATAAGGGATAGACCTCTAACTCCGGAGGGCAGTGGCCCAATTCATGTGCATGTGGAAGACCGTCAGGAAGATCAGTTCACCCTGGTTAATGAAGATATGGGATTTGGTACTGGAGCTAATAATCAAGACTTCCAAATAATAGCTGAGAAGGTGAGGGCTCTCAAATGCAGGGATATTCTCGGCATCGACGTTTCTGACATGGGCTTGGTTTCAGGGGTGGTCATCCCTCCAAAGTTCAGACCTCCAGGTTTCAACAAGTACAACGACAATTCTTGCCCTAAGACTCACTTGCAAGCCTTTTATCGCAAGATCGCTGCCCATACCAAAGACGAGAAGCTTTGGATGTACTACTTCCAAGACAGCCTGTCTGAGGGCTCATTGGAATGGTACATGAAATTGTAGAAGAACTCTATTAGCAATTGGAAGGAGCTTGGGGAGGCATTCCTCAAGCAGTTCCAATATAAAATCGACTTGGCTCCCAGCTGGACTCAACTACAAAGTCTGTCACAAAAGAACTCTGAAAGTTTCAAAGACTATGCGCAGAGGTGGCACGAGGTTGCAGCTAAAGTTCAACCCCCATTGCTGGACAGGGAAATGGTTAACCTCTTCATAGATACCCTCCCTGGGAATTTCATGGAAAAACTGACAGGCTGTTCCTCTAGCGGTTATTTTGATATCATCTTAACGGGCGAGAGAATCGAGAGTTGGATGAAACAAGGAAAGATTCAGAGCAGCAGAGCGTCAACCTCCAGGGTCAAAAAGCCTTTTGTGAAGCAAAGGGAAGGAGAAGCTAGAGCTGTATACGCTCAAAAGAAGAGGGGGAATCGGAACGCTTATCATCAGGCAGCTCCTGTCACTATTTCTGCTCCTGCTAATCAGTAACAGGTTCAGTAGAACTACTAACAGCAGAGGGCTCCCCATCCATACTATCCTCCCAGATCAAAGGATAGGCATCTCGAGAGACCTCCGATGTCCTACTCCCAGTTATTATAAAATCTCCATCAACTTAAAATGATCCAGTTGAGAACCCTGCAGCCTCCAAAGTCATATCAGCTCCCAGTAGGTTATGATGCTAATGCCCATTGTGAGTTCCATTCTGGAGCTCCAGGCCATAGTATTGAAAATTTCAAGGCTTTGAAGCATGTCGTCCAAGATCTGATAGACTCTAAGGCGATCAACTTCGCTACAACCCCGAATGTGATACAAAACCTCAAGCCTAATCATGGAAGGACCGTAGGAGCTGTTGATAGTGGGGAGTGTTTGAACTTGGTATCTGATATTAATGCCTCGAAGACTTCATTGTTAACTATAAAGGCTCACCTGGCTAAAAAGAATATATTTCCAGGTTGCGAAAAGGGTTGTTCAGACTGTGTCAATTTTGTCGATGGTTGTGATTGGTTGAGATCAGAAATATAGAGAATGATGGACAAAGGAAGTATACGGTTTGACAAGATTGTGAAAGAGGATGAAGTATAAACTATTACGATTTCCTATAATCCAACACAAGTTCATGCACCAGCGAAGGTGGCACCGATAACCATTACTACTTCTGGACCAATTCCGTACCAGAGTGATAAAGTTATCTTGTGGAACTATGGGGGAGAGGTTTACTACAATGGTCAGAAGCAAAACATGGCCACATCCAGTTCATCTCCGAACCAAGTTGAGAATGTTGGGGTCAGAGGATTGAGTGGTAGACTGTTCGCACCAGAGATATTGAGAAATAATATGTTACCACCGAAGGATAATGCTGAAGCTAAAGCCAGGGACAGGGGCAAGCAACCTATGATAAGTGATGTTCTTGCGTCAACTCCAGAACCTGATATCACCTTTGAAAAGGAGGCATAATAATTTCTGAGAATAATCAAAAAGAGCGATTACAAGATTGTTGATCACTTACAGCGACTCCTTCTAAGATTTCAATCCTATCCTAGTTGATGTATTCAGACTCACACATGAAGGCTATATTGAAGATCTTGAACAATGCATACATACTGCAAGACATATCCGTAAATCAGTTAGAGACGGTGGTGTCAAGTGTGAATGCCAGCCATGGGTTGGGATTTACGAATATGGACCTGACAACTGAGGGGCGCAGCCATAATCGCGCTCTACACATTTCCATGAAATGTAAAGGAGCTGTGCTCTCTCATGTGCTTGTGGACACGGGGTCATCCTTGAATGTACTTCCTAAGGAAGCACTGATTAAGCTGGATTACGATGGGGTTGTGCTCAGGCCAAGTGATTTGGTCGTCCGAGCATTCGAAGACTAAAAAATGCCATTATTTGGAGAGGTGGAACAACCAATCAAGGTAGAACCACAGGTTTTCAATACTATTTTTTACGTCATGGATATTCAACTAGCATACAACTGTTTGTTGGGGCGACCCTGGATACATGAAACAGGGGAGGTGTCTTCTACCCTTCACCAAAAGCTTAAATTTGTCTGGGAAGGACAAATCGTTACAATGTATGGGGAAGAAAATATCTTCATCAGCCACTTGGCCTCATTCAAGTACGTAGAGATGGATGGGGAGATTGTCGAAACTCCCTGCCAAGCCTTCGAACCCGTCAGGGATGTAAGTACATCATTGTTAGCTGCCTTATCAGAGGATACGAAGAGAGGAGCGTCCATAACTGTAACGCCCGTTTATTTAATTAATTATTTAATTAAATATAATTGTGGTATGTTATGTTAAATCGCGTTGATTTAAGTTGATTTCCAAAATATCGGGATATTATGTTGATGGTTATAAGTTGGTTTAAGTCGAATTTAATTATTTAAGTCGGTATAAGTTGTAGAAGACGGTATGAAGTATTTTCCGTTTATTGTCGAATATGTGGATTGAACCGTTGGACCATTGGTTAATAATCGGAAATTAATCTATTAAGTCGGGAGTAAGTAGTTAGTCACGGATTATTATTCGATCGATTTGGCGTTATGGTGAAGTAAGTCGTTAATTCGGAATATTAAGTCGAAAAGTCAGGAAAATAATCTTATAAGTGATAATATTGAATTTTAGAGCGTGTTGGCTAATGGGCTTGGATTTCGTCGGAATTAGCAATTAAAAAGGGTTTAAGAATTAGGCCTATTAGTTATAATTGGATTATTATTTTAATAAAAATAAAATAAAAGAAGAATTGGTCAAGAGGAGAAGAAGTATCAGTAGAAGTTGAGAAAAAGTTAGAACGAGGAAAAGTGGAGAAAATGGTTACGAGAAGTCATCGTCGGAAAGGCAAAACGGAAAGTCGATAGGAGATTTGAGCGGCCATAGATTTAAGGTAAGGGTGGGGTTCGAACTCTATAATCGGGATTACAATTATTAGTACATAGGATTGGGATTGTATAATTTTGTATTATTCGTTGTTGAATTGGTACCGAATACGAGGTTTAATTTTGGTGAAATAATTGTATTTTGTGTTGTGGTGATTAATCGATGTTGATTGGATTTTTATTACCGAATTGAATTAGTGAAAGTTGTTGTGAAGTTGTTCGAGTTCTGAAAAATAAAATTGGTGATTAATCCTACACAGAAGAGGGTGGCGCAGGCTACCCAATGGGAGGGAGTTACACATGGCGCAAGCCATGTACATTATGACGCAAGCCACTTGTTGGTGGGCCAGCCATGGCGCAGGCCATAGATGTATGGCACGGGCCGTGGCTACATGGCACTTGCCATGACATGTTTCAGGGAAAACAAACAAAATTCTGTTAGTAGAATAATTACTGTGACTTTAATAAAATATATAATGTGGTGAGGATACTAAATACCTTGTTATAATTTTATGGAATGAATATAATTTTCCATAAGATATGAATAGAATCGACTAAATCTGCAATGAACTAATAATGGTGATATGAATTGCACACGCAATATATGAATATAATAGGTTTTAATGGAAATCAAATGTTTTTGACAGAAACAGAATTATGAGAGTTTCATGATAGATGACTAAAAATTGTATCAGGAACTTTGTACTAGTAAACATAAAGTTACAGAACATTGTAATAAATTAGTGATTGTAGCAGAATAGCGAAACAATGTCGGTTTAGCCGAATCAGGCAAAAAATTTAATTGTCTAGAATTTAACAGAAATAGTCGAGGTAGTTAGTAATAATTAGTAGGTGATTTTTAGTTGTTTTATTTTGTTGAATTCATGTTGAATATGTGGATTTTGTGTACGTTGAAATATGTTGTTTTGTCCCGAATTATGGACATTTTTAAGTTGTAGGTCGAAAGACCAAAGTTGATATTTAAGTTGTAGGTCGTAAGACCAATGTTGATATATATAAGTTGTAGGCCTATGGCCAAAGTTGAATCGGTGTTGAATTAAAGTTGCTATGTTGTTTGTTGTATGTTGTTTGGAGTTGATTGTTGTTGTGTGTTGAGTCATTGTATCATGGCATACATTGCATTTTCTAAGTTGGAGCAGATGCTCACCACGTTGGCCTGGATTGACAAAATATTTAAGTTGAAGGCTTATGCCTTGTAGATACCTCGATAACCGTTTATATTTTAAGTTGGGAGTTTTACTCCAATGGTACCACATGCATATGCACAGTCGCGTCGCATCCTGTATCGCCTTATTTATGTTGTTTATGTCGATTGTGTTTGTTGAAGTTGATAAAGTTGTTTAAGTTGCTCAGGTTGATGAAGTTGTTTAGGTTGAGTTGTGTTGATGATATGATTTAATTTGATTATATGTTTATGTTGAATACGTTGATTACATGTTTACGTTATATGAGTTGATTATATGTTATGTTGATTCTATAGTTGAAATTGGTATGTTGATTAGTTGATTTTAGTGGTTATGTCAAAAATATTGATATGTGAATTAAATTGATAAAGTATTGTTGATAGGTTATGGGTGCACTATGCCAAACAAGACCTTAGACAACGCTTTTTTTCCCTTAGACAGCGCTTTAAAGCGCTGTCTAAACCTCCATTGCTAAAGGTTTAGACAGCGCTTTTTTAAATATTAAAAGCGTTGTCTAAGGTACCCTTAGACAGCGCTTTTAGGAATACCTTAGACATCGCTTTTGGTGTAAGCGCTGTCTAATCCCCTCCTATTTTAATTTTTTTAGGTATACCTTAGACAACGCTTTTGGTGAAAGCGCTGTCTAATCCCCTCCTATTTTAATTTTTTTAGGTATACCTTAGACAGCGCTTTTGGTGAAAGCGGTGTCTAATCCCCTCCTATTTTAATTTTTTTAGGTATACCTTAGACAATGCTTTTTGAAAGCGTTGTCTAAGCCCCCCCTAGACAACGCTTTTGCCAAAAGCGCTTTCTAAGCCCCCCCTTAGACAACGCTTTTTGTGTAAAGCGTTGTCTAAGGAATTCGAAAATTTTTGAATAATTTTTTTGAAATCACTTTTTTTACCAGGTTTTTAAACCAGAATTTTGACCTATTTTCAACCAATTTTTGGCAGACAAATATCACAAATTATATATCAATTTATGCACTAAAATTATAAATCCAAAATTGGCAAGTCAAACAAATATATATATATATATATATATATATATATATATATATATATATATATATATATATATATATATATATATATATATATATATATATATATATATCAATTCAAACCATTTTGGCCTATTAAATGTACCAAAATATATACAAATTTATGTACCAAAATTATAATTACAAGTCATTGCATTTTACTACAAATATACATATTATAATTACACATATCTAATCCATCCAAAGTATTGCTTCAAATATACATAGATCCTGAAACAATACAAAGATTGTAATTCAATTAATAAACAATATTATAGAAATTACAACGTTACACATATTTAAGTTCTCATGAATTAAAGTAAGTGTACAATATTATACCTCATATAACACCGAGCTCTATAATGAATTGACACCATTCCTCTTTGATTTCGTCCACTTGATCTTTTGTATAATATGCACACTTGAATTCATCAAAGTACTATATAATAATATAACATAGTTTGATTTAATTTCAACTATTTAATTATATGAGAGATATATGTAAATATTAAAATAACTCATAAGTTAGAAATACATACATCGGTGGGAATCTCTAATCGGCCCAAAACAAGAGTATCTCGCATAAACCTCAACTATCATCGCTAATATAATAAAAAATGTGATAATTAATAATATACTGCCACTTTTATACATGTAATGCAGTTGGCTCTCCTCTTTGATGTTTGGATATCTCGTTGGGCTCGAAAAGCTTGTAGGATGCTAATAAAATAAAAATGAAGTAATTAAAACATTTCACATAAAGTAATAAATACACACAAGAAAATTTAGAACAATCTCACTTACGTGTCAATTGTGTCCTTCATATCCGGGTATGTTATCCAATCATTTCCTAACGAGTCAAGATAATAAACGATTTCTTTGATAGGATTGATTGCGAGCAACAACCAATGTCCATTGTATGATTAAACAAATGTTAGATGTAAATTTTCTATACGACGTCAAAATACAAAATAATTATAATAGATGAATTTAGAATGAAATTCTAACCCGATATCAAACGGTATAAAGAACAACTTCTCTGCATCTTTGTTGGCCATGAGGATCCTGAGAACGTACTCCGTCACGGTATCTGGTCTACTTAAGATTAAACTTAAGTTGACGGACGCGGGTGCTAAGAATCCAAATGTTACGTCCAATCCATTGGGGCGCATCAATTTGTCATATAAAAACCTTAAATAAAAACAGCATTAACATTAGACGCCTCATTTGAAACATAAAGTAAATAAGTTGTTCAATTAATATAACAAAGTAGACCGGATTTACCTGATATATGTATTGACAACATTGACGCCAATTTCTTCACGACCAAAAACTTGCATGAAGTCTTCATTACCAATCATTTGTTTATAATCAAAGCCGAAAATACCTTCCTCCATATGCACAAGACGAACACCTCTGGTCGGTATACCTGTCATCTCTAGAAATGTGTGGAGGCAAGACCTATACTTGGTGGTAGGTTTTTCTTAGCTACGGTCTTCTTAGCACCAGCCTTTTTTTGTTGTGCGGAGGCATTGTTAACCTCCTTTTTTGTTGTGAGGAGGCGTTGCTAACCTCCTTTTTTTGTTGTGCGGAGACGTTGCTAACCCCCTTTTCTTGAAGCTACATATCATATAAATAGTTAGATGAATTTAAGAACTTAACAACTTCCATGCATATATGTCATATAATTGTATTGTACCTGTTTTTTTGAAACCACGGACTCGGTATGCCGCGAAATAGCATTATCTTTTGATTTGGATCTTGTGGGAGTCTATTTAACATAACCAAGTAAAAAATGTACGTAAAATGCGCGTAAAAAATTTGAATATACACATTAAGGTTAACAAAGGTTTTAGGCATACCTCATATCCTACGCTAATGAGGTTTGTCGGCCATGCAACAAATGAACCTACTGCTTCGTCCACCGTTGTTACATCTGAACCATCGTTAGTATATGGTAATGATGCATTCGGATCAACTGCAATATCAACTGATACTTTCAAACATCCAGCAGGGAGCTCTCTAGTGTGAAGTAATTCTATGCTAATGTTATGCACTTTTCCCTTGCCAACCATCCGATAATATGGTGACGATAAATAGAGCTAACAATGGGAAATGCCCTAAAACCAATAATAAAATGAAAATGTTAATGTGTATATATGTCAAATACATAATTTAAGCAAATAGTTCAATTTAAGACAATTATATGCAATTACCTCTGGAATGTTCAGCTGAAAGGTACAATTGATACTATCTTTGTCCGAACCATCTCTAAAACATACTGAGGCGCTAGCCTCTCTTTCTCTCCTTAATGCATCAAGCTCAGCTTGCATTGCTTCCAATTTTGCATGAAGCTCCCGATTACTAGGAGCCTTTCCTTTTTTAATACTCAGGGAGGTCAGAGTGACTCCAAATCCCTTACCCCTCACCCGACCAGAATACTCACGGACATCTAATGCCCGACTAAGTATGCTCATAGTATCATCTGGAGGTAAAGACTGAGATAGCGCCTCCTGAAAATCAGATGAATACCGTATACTTGTCAAATATTTGTTTATAAAGTTTTTATTTAATTAAAGAAAAAATGTTATACTTACACATTTCTCGTATACTTGTAAAACATCTTCTTTAGGAACTCCAGATTTGCCCACACGGGCTTCCTTCCACAAAACATATGCAAGAATAGATGTTTCAGAACTTTTCTCCTTCTGCAGCTACACATTAAGTCATACAATATGATCAAATAAAACTAATATATGATGAACAAATATGTTATCGCAATTTATAAATACTTACCATGGATTATTCTATGCGTCCATATCCGACACGTCCTTTTCGGTACGGATATGTGGGACTTGATGCTATTTCCCGATTTATGGCACTTAGTCTTTTAAATATCGGGTCCTGTCGTTTGGATTTGAAGGCTTCCCATTCTTCTGCTGATATCAAACTTTCATATTTTTTAGGAAGCTCTGCATCAACATAATTATCATCTGCATCCTTAAGGAACTTGGATGATAAAAATGTTCTAACCCCTCGTAAAAGCTTTCTGGCCAATTTCATACAAAATCCTCTTCTTTCTTCTTCGATGTTAAAACACCACTAATAAAAACATACAGATTTTGCGTTAGTACAGGTAATTGAAAAAACATAATTGATTCGCATAATTAAAGACACAATTATTGTACATTTATCTCACTCCAAATTCTTTCTTTGGAGTCATTCATATCTTTGTTTCTCCAATCATCATAAGTTAAGGTGTGCCCATTAGGCTCTAGTGCACCAATGAAACTAGTTAAGGTGTGCCCATTAGGTTCTATAAGATGCCCCTGATGGCTCCAATGCACATCTAGAATGATGCCTCGAGATCTACCATTGACCACTCTTCTCATAACCGTTATACCTCTTCGAATCTCTTCTTCAGCTGATACTTTTTTACTACCTCCTTCATGTGTCGAATGATCATCATGTGGGTTATCATCATTAGTCGTCATATCTAACCTGTAATAAAGAAACCAAGGAGGATCAAATATAACTTATAATCAAAGAAATTGAAAACAAAAAAATAAAGAAACCATGCATGATCAAATATAACTTATAATCAAAGCAATTGAAAACACAAAAATAAAGAAACCATGCATGATAAAATATAACTTATAATCAAAGCAATTGAAAACAAAAAAATAAAGAAACCATGCATGATCAAATATAACTTATAATCAAGAAACCAAGGATATAATTGCATAATTTACCTCTTTCACTAACATCTCTTTCTTTTCTTTGTTGGAATATTAATCACTTGTTTTTTAGCAATGCATACGGATGAATTGATCAAAATTCCCTCATTATGATCGTTTCTTATATATGACTCATCCGCTATAAGATCTTCATCTTCATCATTTCTATTCAACTCATTCCGTCTAATGCATGACTCATTCTCAACATCAATATCACATTGATCGACACCGCTATCATCAACCACTTTGTTAGAGAAAAGCACTATAGACCATTTTGTACTCGTCGGGTCATTCACATAGAACACTTGTTTAACTTGAGATGCTAGAATAAAAGGTTCATCTTTGTACCCCACCCTAGTAAGATCAACTTGCAAAAATCCAAACTTATCCATTTGTATGCCACTACTATTTACCCACTTGCAACTAAAGATGAGAATCTGAAACTTCTCGTAATCAAACACCAAAATGTGCTCAATAACTCCAAAATATGACAAATTTGCATATTTGGGGTTTAAGTCCTTCATACTTGATATATGCATTACTTCATCTAGCATGGTGACACCACTATTTTGCATAGTACTCTTATCATCTTGTTCTTTGGTATAAAATGTGTACCCATTAATTGAGTATGCGCTATGAGAAATCACATGCAAACTTGTACCATATGCCAAACATCTCAACCTTTCTGTTATCGAAGAAGGATCTGAAGAGTGCTTCGAATAAATATGATCCTTTAAACATTGTATGAAACTTTGATTGTGCTCTCTAACTATCCAATTTTCATTTATGTTCAGATTTAACCTTCGGAGTACATCCTTGTGCATTTCAACATATGGCTCAACCTCATTATCATTGTGAAAAACATACAAATGAACTTGATCCCGTTCATCCCTTGATACTGTCACAATTTTATTTCCAATTAATTTTTTACCTTCCATTTTTTCGAAAATTGGAACTTTGGGGAGTCCAATCGATTGAACGTTTGACAAATATTCAGTACAAAACTCAACAGCTTCTTCAACAATGTATCGTTCAACAATATAACCCTCTGGTCGACTTTGGGATTTCACGTACCCTTTTAATATTTTCATATACCGTTCAGCAGGGTACATCCATCTCATAGAAGCTGGTCCACACAACTGTGTCTCTTTCACAAGATGAACAACTAGATGAACCATTATGTCAAAAAAAAAAGACGGAGGAAAATACATTTCAAGCTCACACAAGGTAATTACAATCTCTTTTTGTAGTGTTGGTAAGATCTCGGGATCGATCACCTTACTACAGTTTGACCTAAAGAAAAAACACAATTTAGACTCTTCCACATTATTCCAAGGAATATTTCTCTCGAGGAATATTCTAGAAACCCCAACTAACTTTAACTAACTCCAAGCCTAGTTCCTAACCACATTTTCCAAACTAGTGCCTAAGCTAACTCCATACCCAAGCCTCATGCCAAACCTAGCTTCTATATAAGCTCAATTCACTCCAAACCTCACAACTTCAACCATTTTCACATTTTCATCTCATTTTTCATCTCAATTCTCTCAACTTTTCTATCCATTTTCCAAATTTACCAAACCTTCTTCATCAAAAGTTCTTCAAGTTTTGCATTGAAGCTTGAAGAACTTGAAGCTAAACCTTTATCCAACATTGATTCTTTGGCTTATTGGAAAAGTTGTTGCTGTTTTGGATTGATTTTAGCTTTTTGGAATTGTTTTTGGAAGTGTTCATCAAGATCGGCATCAATCGCATTTATTTTGCATTCTCGTGGATCGAAGCTAGGAGTCTCCGGTATTCTTTTCATTCGTGTTTCGATCGACTCGCAACAATCACCAAAGCAAGCCTCTGCTTTGTAGGTTGGCGAATCTGAAACCATTTCGCTTCAATATATCTCACTTCATCTCACCGTGCGGAATTCTTTGAATGTTTCGTTGCTTTTGTGATGCTTTCGTTTTACTCGTTTTAATTGTTATTAGCTAGAATCATAGCTAGTTCTTGGTGCTAATAGATGTTAGAAGACTAGGTTTAAATGGAAATTTCGTGCTAGCATGTTCATGGATGTATTAGGAGCTTTTAGAAGTAGGTTGATAGCTAGAAGTTCTTATTTCATTGTGTTTTTTTTGCATTTTGTTCAGTGTTAACCGGTTAACGCTAGGGGTTAAACGGTTAACACGTGTTTTTGCATTTCTGTTTGTGGCTGTTTGGGGTCCGTTAACCGGTTAACCCCTAGTGTTAACAGGTTAACGCTGTTCGGATTTTTGAAAATTGATTGTTTCATTGCATGTTTGCTTTTCATTGCTTCTTTAATCTTTGTGGATTGTTAGAGCATGATTTTAGGAAATTTTTAGGACCATTTTAGGTGCATGATTCCATAGTTTTGAGGTCTTTCGACACGCATGTTCGCTACTTTTCGTTTTTGTGCCTAATTGTGAAATAATGCTTAGAGTGAATTATGTATGTTGTTGCCATGTTCAAATTCATTGATTAGCATGTAAATAAGTGTTTAACATTCTGTTTTTCTTCATCTTTTATGATCCATGCAAGTTTCAATTGTTTGAATACTTTAAATACCCTGTTGTGCATTGCTTGAAAACGTATGATCACATGTATGCTCATTCTTTCATTCTTGCTTGCTTGTTATACTTCCATGATTGATGCCAATTCTGATTTGTATCATAATGCATGCCTATCTTGTTGATTCTTGGTGATACATATTCACACTATTTTGCTTTTCGCTTATTTGCTCAAAATTTTGGAAAAACATGTTTGTTATTGTATACTTTCTTTGATAAACAAATCATTGCACATGTCCATATCCACATTATGCTTCCATGCTAGTTCTTTTTACTCAATGTTATATGATGCATGTTTACACTTAAATGTCACTTTTGGTGCATAAATGAAAATATTCAAATCTGTCTTGCTTTCCATAGTTGTATTTTGAAGCAGAAGCTGTTAAATGTGTGACATTTATTGTGTTTTCATACTTTTTACACCTGTTTTCATGTTGTTTGTTAGCTGTAATAGACTATTTGCATTTTCCATTGCATTTAGTAGTTGTTTGTGCTATAGGAGTTGTAGTAGCTGCTGAATTTTAGGTCCTTTAGACTTAGGATTGAGTCTAGATTAGGTCCTAGAGGCATTAGGAATTGTTTGGTACTTGTTTACCCCATTCCTTTTATCATCTTTATCCTACTAACCTTTGTTTTGCAGGGAGGTGGAGGTAAGTTCACACAACTTCTCCTTTTTAAATTCTTTACACTTTCTAAGTGTATTTGTTTTAGCATTTTGTGCTTAATTTGTATAACTTCATGCTAATCCCCTTTAAAAATGACTTAGCTTCCTTAGGAAGTAAGTTGATTTCTAGTTCTCGTTTCTTTTCCTTTTTATCATTAGGATAGAAAACTTCACTAACCTAGGTTCATCCATGCATGACAACACCTAGGATCACTAGTCTCCCTTAGATTTTTGACTTTGGTTCTCTTTGCTTTCTTTCTCATCTCATAAAGAAAAGCTAAAAAAAAATTTAATAAAGGTTGAAGTAGTCTTAGATGCAAAGACTTATTCCATGGGGCACTTGTATTCATCCCATCTTGGAGATAGTACAAGTCTGTCTAGCATGATGTACAAGTCTAATCACGAGGCTATTTTCACAAACAAAAACAAGAAAAACACTTTTCTAAAAGACAAACAACAAATAACACTCGTCTTTTCCTGAGGGAATTCTTTTCTCATCTCATTCACTCACAATGCGAACTTGCGACGACTTGTCTCATTTGCAAGACGGTAACTGATTTGTATTTTCGCAAGTGTACAAACACGACAGAGTAATATAAAAGATTGTCAAATATACAGAGACCAAATGTCAATCTATCGTATTTGTTGTTATGGTGTGTATCTAAGGGAATTGAATATAATGGTTTTAAAGGGTGCACAATGATAAATAAAATAGTAATTTAAAATGATTAATAAAGACAAGTTTGAATGCAATTCACATAATCAATTGATAATCAAGTACTTGTTAATAGAAATATCTATGTGCAATGTTTTCTACTTTGAAAAGAACTAATTTAACAGGAACTGTCGCTTTCGCGTATTCAGAACCGAGTTGTACTCTCTAATCAACCCCTCCTATTGTCACGGATAAAAAGGTGTGTACTGCGTTAGAGTAGTAAACCTATTTTTAAGAAATATAGTATCTTGACTAAGTTGAAAAGTATTTTGACCTGGATTTCTTAGCAAAAAGAGGTTCTTATGAACCAGATTCTAAACTTCTTAACGCGTCCGAAAATAGTTTTAAAATCTCTTTTCTTTTAAATCTAAAAACTCCTAATGAACTAGACAAAGCGCTTTTGTCTATTTTTGAAATAGTTAAAAACAATTAAGTTAAATAGGCGTTGGACGACTTTCGATTTTACCCAATGGGACTTTAAAGAACATGAAACTTATATTGAAATTTAAAATAGCCCTTAAGTGTTTCTACGAACAGTTGTAGGGATTACCGGTTCAATTATGATCCTTACATTCTAACCTTTGTAAATATAGTTAGACATGGTAAAGTAAAATTTCATTTTATTATTTTTCATAAAAGTATTTAATGCGAGTGCGGAAAGTAAATAAAAGTAGTGTGAGTGCGGAAAGTAAATAAAAGTAGTGCGAGTGCGGATAATAAAGAAAGTAAAGAGAGTGCGAGAAATAAACAAAAGTAGTACGAGTGCGAGAAATAAATAAAGTAAGGCAATGCGGAAAGTAAATAAAGTAAAGCGAGTGCGTAAAAATAAAATACGAACTGGAATTAAAATGGCGACAGGATTAACTTCCTCCCAAACCGCTCCAAGACTCGATCACACAGACGTATACAGACTCGATCACTCAATTGTAGTAACACCCCGATGTGAAGTGATTACTACTTTAAAACTGATATATGCCTAAGATATTCTAAGTTTGGATGATAAAAACGAAATTCTAAAGTCCTATTTATAGGCAAAATTTAAATGGGAAAAGACTAGGATGCCCCTTCCACTAAAAAGTGGAGGGAAACCACTTTTTCCTTGTAGCGCCCGCCATAGGCTCATGGTGCCCGCCATGAGTGTAAAAAGGTGAAGAAAGTGGGGATCGTGGGCATATGGCAGTTGTGGAGTGGTCTTGACACGTGGCCACTTCATGGATGACCCCATGGCGCCAGCCACAGTGGGTGCCGTAAGTGCAAAATGCTGAATTTCTTAATTTTTATTCTTTTCAGCTCATTTTCTCGATTGAGGCCCCAATTACATTAAAAACCTGAAAATAAAGAAAAACAAAGTAATAACATAACAAATAGCAATAAAGACCTAGAATGCATGCTAAATCGGAGTCAGAAATACGGTGAAATTTAGTGTTATCAAATCCTCCCACACTTAGACCTTTGTTTGTCCTCAAGCCAACATTTAAAGCTCAACGAAGAAAACTAGTGTCAACACGTGTTTTGGGCTAAAAGGGCTTCTAAGTTTATGTCAGGTTGCAGTGACAGGTACTAACTAAGTGAACCAAGGGTATCATAATAACACAGACATAAACCTCAATCCTATATTAACCCACCCATGTCATCCCACAATACCTAGGCCTATCTTTTCATCTCTTTTTGGGTCCCTTTCATTCAGGCGCAATCACATTAAGCCCGTTATCCGCACATGCTTCATAGTAGAGTGACCGGTTAGTGATTCTGATCCAAAACATAGGGTTTCTGGCACATAGGCATGTGTAAACCCTTTTTATTTGACCTAAATGTAGTTGCGGGGGATCATATCGTAATCCGCCCTACCAAGTTTAGTGCTAGATAACTTTGAACCAACTAACAATAGGTGACTGCAATTTTTTATTATTTTTGTGGCAAGAATTTTTTTCTCTTTTTGGTTTAAATGACTTTGTGAGGGTCACATATCCCATAGTTTGCCTTTTTCTCTTTTTATTAGCACTGGATCATTCACTTATGTTCATCGGTCCCCTACGTAGAGCATGCTTAGGCCGGAGCTGACTGCTAAGATAAACTACTTAGGACATTTTTTTAATGATAATAAAGGCTATGGTATGCGGGGTTTAGGAGTGATTCCTATATTCAAGAAGTCTATGGTGCTAGAACGATACTGATGTTTCAAAGAGTTCACCTAAGTCACCACATACTAATCCAAACCTGTCTTAAAGCCCAAAAACATGTTAAACAACATTGTTTTGTTTTGAAATTTTTTTTGGTAAGGCTAAGGAAATGGGAAAAAATGAGGGTGTACTAAAGATACACTATACTGGTGATTCGTCAGACTCGTGCATAATCTAAAAAACTTAAACTAAATAACTAACTGGAAAGGAAAATAACATAAAGCAAATAAATAACTAAGAAAAGGGAAATAACAGAAAGCAATAAAATCCCCTCCCACACTTAAATTGAACATTGTCCCCAATGTTTCGAAATAAGATAAGGAGAGTAACCTGGAAAACTACTACGGAGGACCACTGGTGCACTCGCCTCCTGCTGTGATGGTCTAGAACGACGAGATCTACTGCACTGCTGGTCCCTTCGGTCTAGTTGTGCTGATAAGGAAGCCTGGGCACTCCGGACCTCTTGAAGGTTACCTAGGATGGAACCCTGAGTGGCCTCCATAAGTTGGTAGTGTCGGCGGTTGACTTCTCGCTGGCGGTCCTGCTCTGCTGTGATATCGGTCAAGGTGCGGAAAACATTCCTGTAGGTACGATCCGAAACCAATCGTGATTGTTCCATGTAGCTCATGTTGTCCGCCAGTTGTTGTGAAATGGTAGAGACAACATGGGTTAGAGGAAGATGGTGCGATGTGTGACCGTAAAGGATGATGAGGGGACACGTAAGGTACGGGAGAATGCTCTCTTCGATCATATTCTTCATCAGTTTCATGTCCCTCCCCATCAGGAATATTAGGAGGAAATGGACCCAAAACAGGTGGAGCATTCAAATCATAGGTCCAGTTCCTTTCATGACGTACATCAGTGCGTCTACTGCAAGGCAAAGGAACAGATGGGATAGCTACCCCATGAACCATTAACTCATAACCACCCGCTCTCCTTGTTCGGCACAATTTCATGTCTTTTAGAAATTTTAAGTTAATTGTGCGAGGAGGTAGGGGTTCAAGTGTAGCTATCTCATTGTTCAGGTTAAGGGCCCGAGCAATAGACGTAACAAGTCCTCCAATAACAATCGGTCATGTTTTATTAACAGTTAAAGCCATGTGTGCAAGAATAAACGGGACCAGATTGATATGACTATTTGTGAGGCTTCCTTGCAAAAATAGAAGCTCTTTAGCGTTTACCTTATTTGGACTCTCCTGACCAAAAATAGTACATGCCAAAAGATATCTGAAAACTCTGATGGGCGGGTTATGGATGGTCGATGCAAGTATTCCTTCAAAAGAATTTATTGAATTACTTGACAGCCTCAACCAGAAGGAAAATACTTCGTACGACCATTCTGAATCCAAAGGGGCCTCACATATAGCACCCTCCCAATGAGGGATTCCTAACAAGCCTATTAGTTCTCCGGTACTATATTCGTATTCAATTCTAAACAATCTAAAATTAATAGTACCGGCTGTGCTAGCAGTGTTAGGACTGACAATATATATTAACGAACTCAAAAATTCAATTGTCAGCCTCTCAAAGGTGGGTTCTTGATTCACAAAAATATTATGCAAGCCTACAAAATCTAATAAATGAAAAACACTATGATACATACCCAAAGAGTACAGACAGTTATCATCTACGTACCTAGTCGAGAGAATTTCTTGACTCTGAAGCCTTTGAATGATCTTTCTCTGCCTATCTCTCGGTTTTCCATCGCGAAGAATATATCCGTTGAACTCCATTGTTGTTGCTCCTTGAGAAGTTCAATATGGTGAAGAGTGGTTTATGTAGGAAATGGTAAAGATTGGATTTTTATGGTTTTTAATGAATGGAAATAAAAATGGATTTTGGATGGGTTTTATAGATGGTGAATGTATGAGAATGGTTGGAGCTTTAATGGGGCTCAATGGGGTTTTTGGAAGATGGAAAAATGGGTTTTGGAAGTTTGAAAGTGAGAAAATGGTGGGGGAGATGAATCTGCCCTGAAATAAGGTGGAACCGCGTGGCGGACACCATAGGCCTATGGAGGGCGCCATAAGGCCATTTTCCTTATGGGCCAAAAAAATTTTAATTCCTCAAGTGGGCTTCGCGTACCTTTTGTCCTCGGGAGATCCAGATAGCGCTTTCTTCTTTCTTCTAAGGCACAAAGCTTGCATACCTTGAATAAATATTAAACATAAAGAGAAATATATATATATATATATATATATATATATATATATATTTTGGATTAATATATTTTTTTTGTTTATTAGACACACATATATAAAATAAATACGCATGCATATAATAAGGCATATATATAAATGATTGTCAACAAAAATACATGGAAACTGTAGCATATGCGATAAAATAAAATATGTCTGGGGATGCGAGAAATAAAATAAAGCATGAATCTCAGTAATCTCTCTCCGAAGCTCTCCAATCTCCTGATATAGAGTGTCTGCCTATGTGGCATGGGTGAGGTCAGATACCTCAATCTGTAATGCCAAGTCCGCTACTTCCTATTTGAGTCGGGCAGTCTCCCTGCGGAGCTCATAAATCTGGGTATGTAGATCAGGAGGCTGCAAAGACATATTGTTAGACATAACAGTGATTCGGGGAGAAGGAGGTGTAGGAGTGTACTCAGCGGCGGGAGGTGATTTTGGATCTTCGACAGTCTCCCCATAACCCTCTAAAGCATAACTCCAATTAGCAAGGTCGTGGAAACTGGTCATCAGTTGGTCAGGTAATGTGAAGTAGTGTATCATTTTTCCGTCAATCAGTAATCTAAACATGTTGGGCTCAAAAGAGGCACTCCTCATCAATCCTCTGTCAAGGCAAAAGTCAACATCCATGGTGGTGTAGCTATAGAAGGTCCTGAGATGTAATAATTTTGGAGACAAACCCAATGCCGTAGCGATTTGTGTAACAATCCTACCGACATGTATAATGCCTACAGATGACCTGGCGACACTGGCAAGGCCCTTTAACAGAAATTTTCCACAAGCAACTGGGCGTGACTGAGTCGCACAAAACAGCAGGAAAATCTCCTCCTCACTCAGTAGAGTCTCTGTATCTGGCAAACCGAGGAAAGAGTGTGCTAGAATCATCTGGAAGTACCTTAACACATGGTTGTGGATGACTTGAGAAAACTGAGTGGAAGGATCTTGGCTCCCTCCACCTGAGATGTTAATCCAAAACGTCTCCACTTCTCTGCTCATAAAGTACCCCTTCGGTGTCTCTTGAATAGCATCAGGAGTAGTCTGAAATCCTAGTAAATCACCAAACTCTTTGTGAGAGAAAGAGTATTTAGTCCCGAACAACCTGAAAATAACATGTCCATCGGGTCTAGCCCAGGGGTCATGATTAAACGAGCTGAGGAACTCTAGAGTCAAGTTCCTATAAGTATTGTTCATGTCGTCGAACTGGTCCCACTGGAGTTGGTGGCATAAGAATCTGACGCTTGGCTCTATCCCCAAGGCATCCATGAAATCTTGGTTTGGGCACCGTGTAGGAGCCATATGGCATATCATATGGACATAGTAACACTCTCTCCGGGTGTCGTCTATGAAAGCCACGTGCATGTCGTCGGGATTCTGCATTCTGCACAAGGTTAGCAAAAAGGGTCCTGAAATCACATAAAACATTCAATTGTTAGTCCTGACAGAATAATAAAGTAAACAAATTAAAATAAAGTAAAAATAAATAAAAGTAAGATAAGAAAACCATGGGTTGCCTCCCATGCAGCGCTTGTTTAACGTCATTAGCTCGACGACCGGATTTTACACATCATTCGAAGGATTTGGTGGATCACTTAGAGTATGGCTGGAGTATGTTGTTGGAATGTCACCTTCTTCGTAGGGCTTCAGTCTCTGTCCATTGACGATGAACGGTTTACATGTTTGGTTCTTGATTTCAATAGCTCCAGATCTTAGAATCTTAGATACTTCAAAAGGGCAAGTCCATCTCGAACAAAGCTTCCCTGGAAAAAGTCGTAACCTAGAATCGAACAGAAGAACAGGATCGCCTATTTTGAAGTCTTTTCTTATGATTCTTTTGTCATGCCAAGCTTTTGTTCTTTCTTTGTATATAATGGCATTTTCGTAGGCTGATTGTCTGAGCTCTTCTAATTTGTGGATATCAAGGATACGTTTTTCACCAGCAATTAGGTAATCCAAATTCAAAGTTTTAATGGCCCAATAGGCTTTATGCTCTAACTCAAAAGGTAAGTGACATGATTTTCCATAAACTATTTGATAAGGGGTTGTTCTTATAGGGGTTTTGAAAGCGGTTTTGTAGGCCCATAATGCTTCTTGAAGTTTCTGCGACCAATCTTTTCTAGATATAGAGACAGTATTCTCAAGAATTTGCTTAACCTCCCTATTAGATACTTCCACTTGTCCATTAGTCTGTGGGTGGTATGGTGTTGCGACTCTATGCTTCACTCCATACTTGCTTAAAAGTTTATCAAATATTCTCGATATGAAGTGTGGTCCTCCATCACTTATGACTAAACAGGGTGTTCCAAATATGGGAAATATATAATTTTTAAATAGTTTGATGACTACTCTGGTGTCATTCGTGGGTGCGGCGATAGCTTCAATCCATTTAGACATGTAGTCAATAGCTACTAAGATATACTGGTTTCCTAAAGATGGTGGGAACGGTCCCATAAAGCCTATACCCCATACGTTGAAGAGTTCCACTTCTTGGATATTTCTTAGAGGCATTTCATTATGTCTTGAAATATTTCCTGTGCGTTGGCATCAGTCACATTTGACAATGAAAGCGTAGACATCACGCCACATGGTGGGCTAGAATAGGCTAGCTTGACGAATCTTGGTGTAGGTATTAGATGTGATTGCATGTCCACCATAGGGTGCAGAGTGACAATGCTCAATTATATTATGTACCTCCTCTTACGGGACACAACGGCGGAAAATACCATCTTTACCTCTCTTGAAAAAAAATGGTTCGTCCCAATAGAAGTTTCTTACATCACTGTAGAACTTCTTCTTCTGGTGGTAATTTAGATCAGGGGGTATGATGTCAGCGGATAGGTAATTAACAAAGTCTGCATACCAGGGCACATTACTTATAGCTAAGTATTTTTGAGAATTCTCATGAGGGTCTGGGTTATCATCTTCAATAGTTTCTAGTTTGGCTATCAGTCTATCATAGGCAAAATCATCATTTATGGGTACTGAGTCAGGTTTCAGGTATTCTAACCTAGAAAGGTGATCAACTACTACATTATCTGTGCCTTTCTTATCACGGATATCTAAATCAAATTCTTGCAGTAACAGAATCCATCGAAGTAACCTAGGTTTGGCATCCTTTTTACTTAGTAAGTAACAAATGGCAGTATGGTCGGTGTAAACAATAATTTTGGCTCCTACTAGATAAGATCTAAATTTGTCTATGGTGAAAACTACAGCTAGGAGCTCTTTTTCAGTTGTTGCGTAGTTGAGCTGGGCAGCGTCTAGGGTTCTATTGGCATAATAGATTACGTGTAACTTTTTATCTTTTCTCTGACCTAGAACGGCTCCAACAGCATAGTCACTAGCGTCACACATTATCTCAAACGATTCTGACCAATCAGGGGGTTTCATTATAGGTGCTGAAATCAGAGCTTGTTTCAAGAGATTAAACGCTTAATTACATTTTGCATCGAAGATGAATTCAACATCTTTCATTAAAAGGCCAGTTAAGGGCTTTGTTATTTTGGAGAAGTCCTTGATAAAACGTCGGTAGAATCCGGCATATCCAAGAAAACTTCTTATTTCCCTGATAGTCTTCGGCGGTTTCAGATTCTGTATGACTTCTATTTTAGCTTTGTCTACCTCTATCCCTTTTTCGGAGACTATATGTCCTAAAACAATCCCTTCGGTAACCATGAAATGATATTTTTCCCAATTTAGCACAAGGTTTACCTCCACACATCTTTCCAGGATTTTCTCAAGGTTGATAAGACAATTTTTGAAATCAAATCCATAAACTGAGAAATCGTCCATAAATACTTCCATGATTCCATCTAGATAGTCTGCAAAGATAGACATCATGCAGCGTTGGAAAGTGGCTGGGGCATTACAGAGTCCAAAAGGCATTCATCTATAGGAAAAAGTTCCAACAGGGCATCTAAAGGTAGTTTTTTCTTGATCTTCGGGGTGAATAGGTATTTGGAAGAATCCTGAATATCCATCTAGGTAACAAAAGTAAGAGTGTCTGGCTAGGCGCTCCAACATTTGGTCTATGAACGGTAAAGGGAAATGATCCTTCCTAGTTGCTTTATTTAATTTTCTATAGTCTATGCACATACCCCATCCTCCATCAGTTCTTTTTGCTACGGGCTGGCCTTTCTCGTTTTGCACGACTGTGATGCCTCCCTTTTTAGGTACTACATGCACAAGACTTACCCATTTACTGTCCGAGATTTGATATATTATACCTGCCTCTAGTAACTTAAGAAATCCAGTCTTAACTACTTCACTCATCATAGGATTTATTCTTCTTTGGTGTTCTCTGGAGGGTTTTGAATCTTCTTCGAGCAAAATCTGATGCATGCATACGGATGGGCTTATTCCTTTTAGATCAGAGATCTTATATCCTAAGGTTGAGGGGTAGCTTCGTAAAACATCTAACAATTGGTTTGTTTCCTCTTGATTCAAGGTAACACTGACTATAACTGGACGGTCCATTTCTTCATCAAGAAATTCATATCTCAGGTTCTTAGGTAGTTCCTTAAGTTTTACGGTTGGTTTCATAGGGAAAGGCATAAGATCTGGGGTAAGCGATAAACATTTGTGAAGGTTATCATCAATATAGGGTTTTTTATAACTGTCATCTTCCCAAATAAGAGTTGATGGAAATTTTATTGATTCGGTTTCTTCTTCCTGTTCTAATTCCCTAATGCATTCATCAATGATATCTAAGACATAACAAGCATCTCCTATTATAGGTGCCATAAGAAATTTCGAGAGTACAAATTCTATCTTCTCGTTACCTACCTCAAAGGTTAGTTTCCCTTTTTTAACATCTATTATGGCTCCAGCGGTTGATAAGAACGGTCTACCTATGAGGATAGGTATGTCGTCATCTTCTTTAATGTCCATGACAATAAAATCAGTAGGTATAAACAGCTGACCTATCCTAACTGGGACGTCTTCAAGTATGCCTATAGGGTATTTAACGGATCTATCGGCTAATTGAAGTGGCATCTTAGTAGGTTGTAATTCTCCTAAGTTTAATCTTTCACAAACTGCTAAAGGCATTAAGCTCACACTAGCTCCTAAGTCTAGAACAGCTTTTTCGATGACATGATTCCCCAAAATACAAGGAATGGAAAATTTTCGGGATCTTTATCTTTCTTTGCAAACTTATTCTCGGAAATAGAATTACATTCCACGGGTTTCAGATCTTCAAGTCTACGTTTATTTGTAAGTATGTCTTTGAGAAACTTTGCGTAAGAAGGTATTTGGGTGATGGCTTCTGTAAAGGGGATTTCTACGTGAAGTTTTTCTATAACCTTAACGAATTTTTGATACTGGTTATTGATATGGGTTTGCTTTAGTCTTTGCGGGTATGGTATTGGTGGTTTGTATGGCGGTGGTGGTACATAGTTTTTTTTTAGGTTCTTCTCCTTTTTCTTGACATCCCTGGATTTCAGATTCCTCTGGTTCCTTCTCTTCATTTCTCTTAGAAGTTTTGGGCTCACTTAATCTTGGGTTAAAGGGCTCCTCATAAGCGGTCCCACTTTGAAGAGTAATGGCATTTGCTTGTCCTTTCGGGTTCTGTTGAGGTTGTTCAGGGAACGGTCCTCTAGGTGTAGTTTGAGGGGCTTGGTTTAAATCTACCTGGGAGATCTGGGTTTCAAGCATCTTATTGTGAGTAATAATTTGGTCAATCTTGGTTCCTAACTGGGTAATTAGTTCGTTAACATGAATGTTTTGGTTCATGAACTCTTTGTTTTGTTGTGTTTGAGCAGTGATAAAATTTTCCATAATTTTCTCAAAGCTCGGTTTTGGTGGTACAGGTGGCATAGGTTGATTTGTTCTCGGGGCTTGATAACCTTGTTGTCTCGGAGGTGCGGTATTTTGGATAGGGTTATTATTTTTATAGGAGAAGTTTGGGTGATTCCTCCATCCTGGGTTGTAGGTGTTTGAAAATGGGTTCCCTTGGGTGTAGTTCACTTGCTCAGAGTTAGTCTCATTTAACAAATTACGTTCGGCGGATTGGTGTCCTTGCGTCCCACATATCTCACAATTCGACGAAACTGCAGCTACAGTATTCGAGGTTGTACACATATGTTCGACTCTAAGGGCCAATGCATCCATTTTAGCTTGCATCATGTCTATAGAGCTTAACTCATGTATTCCTCCTTGGGCTTCCTTCTTTTCCATTGTCACTCGTTCTACTCCCCATGATTGATGGTTTTGGGACATATCCTCGATAAAGGCACTAGCTTCAGGGTAAGGTTTATTCATCAGTGCGCCACCAACGACAACGTCACTGGTCATCTTAGTGTTATAATGAAGTCTATTATAGAAGGTTTGAATGATTAGCCAGTTCTCTAAACCATGATGTGGGCATGCTCTTAATAGCTCTTAATATCTCTCCTAGGCTTCAAACAACGATTCTCCTTGGTTTTGGGTAAATCTGGTTATTTGGTTTCGAAGAACAGCGGTCTTACTCGGGGGAAAATATCTAGCAAGGAATACTTTTCTAAGGTCTTCCCAAGTTGTTATGGAATTGGGTGGAAGGGAATCTAACCATGATAGGGCTTTATCTTTGAGGGAAAAAGGAAATAATCTTAGGCGTATCGACTCAGGAGGAGCTCCATTGGTTTTAAAGGTGTCTGCTAACTGGAGAAAGTTTTTTAAATGTTGATTTGGGTTCTCGGTAGCAAGACCTGCGAATTGTCTCAGCTGCACTAATTGCAGCAGGGATGGTTTAAGTTCAAAATTATTAGCTGGGATAACGAGGTTTACTATAATGGAACTAGGTTCCTCGTTTGATGGTTGGGAGAAGTCCTTAAGAGGTCTTCGGTTTTGATCTTCGGCCATAGCATTCCTAATTCTATGGAAAAATAAACATGCGCGAGCATAACGTTCAGTTCAGCTAGAGGGTCTACTAAGCTTCCGGCACTACAAGTCTTTCGCATTGACCGATAGGTAACAACCTTAGTCTAAATAGTATAACTACAGGGTATGAAATTTGACGAAATTGGTTCCCGGCAACGGCGCCTAAAACTTGTGCGTGTTTTTCGCAAGTGTACGAACACGTCAGAGTAATATAAAAGATTGTCAAATCCACAGAGACCAAGTGTCAATCTATCATATCTATTGTTATGGTGTGTATCTAAGGCAATTGAATATAATGGTTTTAAAGGGTGCGCAATGATAAATAAAATAGTAATTTAAAATGATTAATAAAGACAGATTTGAATGCAATTCACATAATCAATTGAAAATCAATTACTTGTTAATAGAACTACCTATGGGCAATGTTTTCTACTTTGAAAAGAACTAATTTAACGGGAACTTTCGCTTTCGCGTATTCAGAACTGAGTTGTACTCTCTAATCAACCCCTCCTATTGTCACGGATAAAAAGGTGTGTATTGCGTTAGAGTAGTAAACCTATTTTTAAGAAATATAGTATCTTGACTAAGTTGAAAATTATTTTGACCTGGATTTCTTAGCAAAAAGAGGTTCTTATGAACCAGATTCTAAACTTCTTAATGCGTCCGAAAATAGTTTTAAAATCTATTTTCTTTTAAATCTAAAAACTCCTAATGAACTAGACAAAGCGCTTTTGGCTGTTTTTGAAATAGTTAAAAACAATTAAGTTAAATAGGCGTTGGACGGCTTTCGATCTTACCCAACATGACTTTAAAGAACATGAAACTTATATTGAAAGTTAAAATAGACCTTAAGCGTTTCTACGAACAGTTGTACGGATTACCGGTTCAATTATGATCCTTACATTCTAACCTTTGTAAAATTAGTTAGACATGGTAAAGTAAAAGTTCATTTTATTATTTTCCATAAAAGTATTTAGTGCGAGTGCGGAAAGTAAATAAAAGTAGTGTGAGTGTGGAAAGTAAATAAAAGTAGTGCGAGTGCAGAAAGTAAATAAAAGTAGTGCGAGTGCGGATAATAAAGAAAGTAAAGCGAGTGCGAGAAATAAACGAAAGTAGTGCGAAAGCGAAAAATAAATAAAGTAAGGCAATGCGGAAAGTAAATAAAGTAAAGCGAGTGCGGAAAAATAAAATACGAAATGGAATTAAAATGGCGGCAGGATTAATTTCCTTCCAAAGTGCTCCAAGACTCGATCACACAGACGTATACAGACTCGATCACTCGATTGTAGTAACACCCCGATGTGAAGTTATTACTACTTTAAAACTGATATATGCCTAAGAGGTTCTAAGTTTGGATGATAAAAACGAAATTCTAAAGTCCAGTTTATAGGAACACTTTAAATGGGAAAAGACTAGGATGCCCCCTCCACTAAAAAGTGGATGGAAACCATTTTTGCCTTGTGGCGCCCGCTACAGGCTCATGGCGCCCGCCATAAGTGTAAAAAGGTGAAGAAAGTGGGGATCGTGGGCATATGGCAGTTGTGGAGTGGTCTTGACACGTGGCCACATCATGGCTGACCCCATGGTGCCAGCCACAATGGGTGTCGTAAGTGCAAAATGTTGAATTTCTTGATTTTTATTCTTTTCATCTCCTTTTTCGCTCCTTTTCTCGATTGAGGCCCCGATTACATTAAAAACCTGAAAATAAAGAAAAACAAAGTAATAACATAACAAAATAGAAATAAAGACCTAGAATGCATGCGAAATCGGAGTCATAAATACAGTGAAATTTAGTGTTATCAGTAACGCACTCGTTCAAGGCGAGCCTACAACACCTGAGCATATACATAAGCAGTTAAATTCGTTAAAAACAAAAATAAGTTCCTACCTTAGTTAGGAGAACTAAGTCGACTCTGATCCTTATTTTCCCGATGAGGTACGTAGCCAGCGGGGTAGGGCCCATTCGAGCACACTCTTTATTTTCCCTACATTTTTCCTTTTCTTTTCGTTCTCTTTTTTCTAGTTTCCTCTCTCATTCTAGTTCCAGTAGCGGTTTTTATTCAGTAGAAGCTTATTTCTCACCCTTTAAAACAAACAAACAAGGGTGGATCCCGTCGGGTATGGCGGACGGTCTGGGGTGTTAATACCTTCCTAGGTCATAACCGACTCCCGAACCTAGATCTTTGGTTCGCAGGACCTTGTCTTTTCCTTTTCTCTTAGGTTTGTGCAACATTACCTTTCCCATTCATTCGGGATAAAAATGTATGGCTGGCGACTCTACCTTTTCCGCGCCACTTTCGTGTTTGTACTAGGATGAAAATCCAGGGAGCGACAACCAGGTATTCAATTCTAATCGCTCTCAATCTTCCTCACGCTTTAGTTTGTCTTACGCTGAAACTTACTTGAGCGTCAGAGTACCTTGCAGGTACACCACCCCCTCCCATAAAAGCACCATCACAGTCCCAGTTGAAGACCACGATGACCTGTTCGGATCATTTCTGTATAGTGGTGCCATCTGTGGGAAACTAGTAGCTCCCCCCATCTTTCATGAACAAGATCCTTTATTTTTCACCACGAGATCAAAACTCATCTTTTCTTTTTTGTCTTCATGCCTTCCCAGATCAACGAGACTGTGAAAGATCCTCTTACCATCGTCCTCAACGACAGAGATAACACAAGAAATCATGGGATAACCCAACTCAATGCTGACCACCACGAAGGGCATCCTCCTTCCCCAGCTTCCAACAATCTGAATCAACCGCCCATCATTCACGGGGACCATGTCTTCGAACCAATCCCCATCCTGTCGAACACAGATGCTAGCACACAGACCCTCATCTCCGCCCTCAATAAGGCAAACCTCGCTATCTTCCAGCAGAGTGAACGAATACAAATGCTCGAGGGTGACCGTCGTTCCCCTTCCCCGTCCAAGAGACTCCACCACATAGATTCTCACACTCCTCGGCGTCGCTCACGATCCCCTCCACAGAATCACAAGAGAAAGGATGTCGAGCACCTCTCTCCCCCGAGGGATCAAGACAGGATTGAAGGATCATGCCTAAAAAGAGCCAGAAAACACACTCGGTCTCCTCCCTGAAGAACAAGACGTTCACCGGACGATAGAGACTAGAGCAAGAAGTCCCATTACAATGAATATCGTCATCCCCGTAAGAATAGCAGAAGTCCTCGCCGGAGCAGATCCATGTATCCCTCGTACGGAAGCAGCGACAACGAGGATCATCGTGGGCCACTCAGTAGCAAAATTATGGAGACCCGCGTCCCTCGCGATCTCGATAAACCTCCCTTGCTGGCCACCTATAATGGGACCACCGACCCCGATGATCACATAGAAAACCTCGAGGCCATTCTCCACTATCACAACATGGAAGCGGACATCAAATGTAGGCTTTTCCCTATCACCTTACTGTAAACACCCCAAATTTGCCCTCACCCATTCACACCATGTCTTGTGATCACTTCATATGCACAAACACAATCATATCATCTCACATCTCATTTTTGAGTCATTGCATTGGTTCTAAGGCATCTACACCTAGGGTTTGTGATCTGGGCAATCCCAGAGCCTCTTGAGCCACTCCAAAGGCAACCAATCAATTCAAAGGGGTCTACATGTGTTCAAACATCATATTACACCCTCACAAAGTCAAGAATTCAAAAGAATCACAAGAACTAGGGTTTGAGTGGATGCAGAGCCAAGGATAGACTGCACAGTTGACTGAAAATTAGGGTTTTGGTTTCAGAGGCCATAACCCCAAATTTTTTGGTCATTATTGTTTCCATTGGTCTCTATATGGTATAGGGAGTATGCATATCAATTTTCATGAAGAAATTCCATGGGGAAGTCATCTGATCAAGGGTTGACTTTTCAGACAAGTCAGTGTAAAATCAGGGCATCTGAGGCCCCCAATGACCCAACCAATGGGTGATCTTCATCATTTTGAGTGTATATGATCTTTATTTGATCATGGAAGAAGGTTGAAGTTCATAAAAATCAAGAATTTGGAAGTTTTGCAAATGTTGACTTTTTGGGCATAGTTGACTTTTCAAGAATGCTTCATTTTAGGTCATTTTTCAAGCCTTGATTATTGATCCAAAAAAGCTTCAAATGGAAAAACTTTGGTCATGAAAGTTGTAGATCTCATCTTCCCCTTTTCAAAAAGTACAAGAACATGATCAAACTCTTCTTGGATCAAAAGTTATGGTGTGGCAAAGTTGGCCAAAATCATTGATTTTCAAGGCATGCCTCAAATGGAAATTTTGCAAAATCATGAACCAATGCATTTTTTAACTTCCAATTCACTTCAAACCAGTATGCAAGCATTCTCCAAGTCATAAAAATCAGAATTGAACCAAGAAGGCCCATGGTTTATGTTTGGTTGGGCCAAGGAATCACATGTGAGCCAAAAAGTCACAACTTGCAAAATCTTCATGATCACTTCCTACAACTTGCTGCATTGGTTACTACACTTTGCTAGCCTCTCACCTCACTATGCTGCACCAGAACCAGCCTTGTACTAGCCTAGAAGCTGCCCATACTTTCTCTTACAAAGAAGTTGACATTTTGCAAAAGGTGACTTACCTATCATAGCAGGCCATGTCACATCATCCAGCCAATCAGATTTGTTTATACTTTCCATTTGCAAGCTAGACATAACACTAAGCAAGGCTGAAACCATACACAAGATCACATTCACAAAAACACACCAAACTGCATAAGCCTTCGAATCTCTCTGCTCAGCCAAGAAACACTCAAACCATTTTCACCATTCAACTTACCATGCATCATTAAGTAGAAACCAGCAAGAACACAAGCCTGAATCAACCAGAACACCCCATAGCCATTTCTCACCCCAAGCTGCAGTTCCATTCGAATCTCCCTCCCTAGCTCACAAACAGCCAAACAAACCTTGCAAAGCTTCTCCATACATCATCTGGACCACAAACCACCATTCACAATGACCTGAAAGTGCCAGAATCACCATTGCCATTTCTGACTGAGTTGAAGCAGGAGCTTTCGAAACTCACTATCCAGCCAACATAAACTCTTCTTGAGCATTCAAACATCATCTGGGGATCAAGTGGAGTGGATTGCACAAGGAGAAGTGGCCAGAAAGTCATCAGAGTGAAAGCTTCGAATCTCAGGTAGCTTGAAATTTATTTTTCCAGAAATCATTTTTCATGTTATAAAATTGTTCTATGTGCCTCACTGATCATCCTGATGTCATTGGTTTCGAAAATGGCTTTGAAATGAGTATTTAATTTTCTTCTGAAGCTTGCGTGCCCTAGTTCTTATCCTCTTCGATTCAGCTTATTTAGGAAATATAAATTTGTTTTGAGAGGGGTTTGATTCGTGAGTGTGTAAGGAACATTTCCCAGTTCTTAGTTTTCATTTTTGATACGATTTGAGTGAGTTGGGAAGTTTTCAGGGGAGTTGCTCGCCGGAGAAGACGACCGGAGGTCTTCTCCGGCAGCCTGAATGTGATTAGGGCTAATTGTCATTAATTAGTGAACTTTAAACTTGGACCCTTGGATGCTGTTTCCCGCGCGCTAGTGAATGGTCCAGATCATGTCATTTTGCCCTAATCCACTTAATTAGTTTTAATTATTTCGTAATTAAATTAATTTGGCCAGATTGAATCCAGACCCTCCATTCACGCGCCAGTCAACCAATTTGAATCCAGAGCCCATCCTGGCCCTCCATCCTGATTACTTTTCTTTTTTTCTTATTTTAATTTCATTTTATTTCATTTAACTTGCATAATTAATTAAAAATAGTAAAAAATTCTTAAAAATTATGAAACTTTTTCCTAAAAGTTTTATTAATTTTTAAGACCCAAAAATATTTTTGTTTTATTTTTTATCATTAAAAAAGTATTTTTAAATATTTAAAAGATTATTTTTAATTGATTAATGGAAATTAATTAATTAAAAATACCTTTAGGTATTTAAAAATTACAAAAAAATTCATGAAATGTTCTAAGACATTTAGAAACATTGTCCAATCTTCAAACCAAATTTCTTTTTTGATCTTAATGCATTTTAAGAATTTTTCATTGAATTAAATCATATTTTGTGCATTGTTTTGATCATAAGTTCAAAAATTCATTTCTGCCTATCTAAGAAGGTTTGGACATTGATTCTTTTTGCTTTGTTTTGTGTTTAGCATGTAGTTCCTAGGATAGAATGGTCTTGATTTGATCCTTCAATTTCAAATTGTTTGGCATTTCTTTTGTTAAAAACCCTAATAACTTAGAAAAATCATATCTTGAGATTGGTTAGGAGTTGAGGCTTCCCCTTTGGACCTTGGTTTAGTATAGGATTAGGGCTTCTTTGGGTGGCATTTTCCATTTTTTATCTTAGGGTTTGCTTCTGTTTTTGGTTTTTGTTTGATGTTTGATTCATAAACCCTAATTTGGGCTTTCTTTTGCATCCTTCTTGAATTCTCTTGCATAACATGACTTGCTATGACATTTCAAGCATCCATTTGGTTCATTTGACATCATAAGACATATAGAAAGCATCTTTGATCATTGCATCTTGCATTTGCCATGTTGTATGCCATGTATGTTTCATAACTTTTCATGTGTATCCATGCTTCTAAGCTTGCACCATTTGCACCCATGAACTTGTATGAGCATATTCATGCCTTGCCTCATGTTTGCATCATCACTTAGCATCATTAACATCACACATATGCTTCTGGTTTTGATTTGCATCATGCCATTTCATCTCATTTTGCATTGCATTGCATTTCTTTCACTAACTTTTCAGGTGGTAAGTTACTTTGAGAAGTGAATTTGCCTTCACTTCTCACAACCTCTTTTCATCTCTCTTATGCATCATTGCTGTATTTTGTCTTGTGTTTGAGATTGAGCTTGCTCTTTCTTCTTCATCTTACTTTCTTTCTTCAAGTGACTTGACTTCTTGAATGAAGCAAGTTGCTTTGCTTCTCTTGATCCTTTCATCTGCTTCCTGGTGGTTCCATTGAAGACTTCTCTTGAAAACCTCACAAACCTTAGGAACAACCAAGCATGACAATGATTAGGGTTTTGATTAGCCTCCCCCCTTAGTTTTACCTTTGTGTCTCTTTTGAGTCTTCTCTTCTCATCTCATAATCAGGGACTAAACCCTAAAGGCTTTAAGGCTTTGTGATTAAGCTTATGCCTGCATCCTTCTATTAGGATGGAGTGTATAACTTTAATCCTAAGTGTTAAACCCTTAATGTGTTTAAATCTTTTAATCAATCCATCTAATAATCATCAAGACATCAAACTTGTAACTTGGGCCTTGCATTAGGATTCTAATTCTTCCTTAATTGGTTAAGAAGGACTAACCCTAGTGTTAATGGACAAGTCCCCCTCAAGTTTGTCTTACAAACCATAAAACTCATTTCTTCATCTTACCATTAACTAAAATCCATCTAATAAAGGCTTTGTTTTGTCATGGGTTTAATCCCTAATCATGGATTAAGTTGAGGAGTTTTCCTCAGCTTAAACATTCTCATCTATTATCCTTCTATTAGGATGGTGTAATGTGTAACACCCTTCTAAATACCCCAAATTATTATAATTAAAATAACAATATATTCATCAGAGTAGTTATGCCCCGAAGGGTGTCACACAATCATTTCACAACAATTATCAAAACATCCTGTCATGCTCATTTATTTAATCAAAATAAGGTTCCTTTGCATAATTCGCAGCGGAATAAAATCCAACATCAATGTAAAACATGTAACACACTACATGAAAATCATTCAATAACCAATCTCAAATTAATTAAAACATCCCCTCCCGATGTTACATCTATCAGAGCATGACCCATAAGAACTACCCTAGACTCCAAGCATTAGCTTCTACTCAACTCATTTCTTGTTACCTGAAAAATAGGTGTAAGGGTGAGTTCCTCAATCAATATAATAAGTATTATAAAATAACATGTAATGCCAAGTAATTAACACATTAATTCACCCTAATCAGGCTACACCTTCAGCAACATCAATATCCGTTCAAACATCATACTCAACAGTAGATTCTCAACCATATTCAACATCAACCACACAACACACAACACACATATAATACTGGAATGCATCCATTCATATTATATGCCATACATTCATTATGAAATGAGACTCTATGCATGCGGTACCGACTATGTTGTGAACATATAGTTCAACCTCACCGTCCAAACCCAGGCACGGCTACCAAGCTCACTAGTCCCACTCATTTGAGACATAGTGACTCACTCACTAATTCCTCACCATGGGAATTAGCTACCACCCCAAATGGGCCATGCTATGCAAGCTACTCATCTAGCATGCAACAATCAACAACAATCAAAATGATTTACTCACTAATTCCTCACCATGGGAATCAGCTACCACCCGAAGGCCACAATATGCATGCTAATCATCTAGCAATGCAACATCAACAAAATCAAGGATAGACACATGCTCACACTCTAAGCCATAATACAGTCTATTCACAAATGTATACATTCACATCATCATGTATACCATCACACATTATCAACATAATTAATCACAAAAGCATATCCTATCATGCCACATAATCAAACACAGTATTAGCACACTCTACTAATACCTCTACCACTCAAAACAACGGGAAATGATCCCTATCACATCATATCTCGGCTAAGTCGCATCATTCAGCCTAAACAACCAAAACTGCACAACAGTAGCACAGAAAAATCACAATTCTGCCCATACGCGTATTGCCCATGTCCATACGCGTATTGCCCAAACCTGACCAAGTCCATACGCGTAATGCCCACTCTCATACGCGTATTGCGCATTGCCTCGCTCATCTCATACGCGTATTACCTATCCCATACGCGTATGATACGCGTAACAATCTCCCATTACGCGTACCAACAGAGACCAATTTACGTTCAAAATACCATCTTTTCCACCCATACGCGTAAGGCTTCCTCCATACGCGTACCAGCCAGCTCATACGCGTATTGCCTAGTGCCATACGCGTATGACCAGAAACCAGAACTCTCAGATCTGCTGTGGTTTTCTCTGTTACGAAACCTATCCGATTCAACCTTCCACAGCCCAAATTACACAAAATAATCGTCCATCTCATCTACACGAATCATATCCTATTCATCTTCATCAATCCTAACATTATCCCTTCTAATTCCTACGAATTCTTTTCAATTATCATTCAATTTCATTCATCCAACATTTCACAAACTCATCATGCATCAATCAAAATAGAGGTACAATCAATGGTTATCACTACCCAGTACATATTATCATATAATACCCTTTAACCGATGATAAACCCCCCTTACCTGAGTTAATCCGGTAGCCTCCGAGCTCTAAGCTTTTCCTTCCTTCAACCTTCGTCCTCTGGCTTTTTGCCCTTTCTGCCTCTTTTCCCTTTTTCACGTGAAAATAACCTTTTTACCAAAAAAAATGGGATTTTTCTCATGTCCAACATATATATTATTCCAATAAATAATTATCCCAATAATTATTATTCCAAAATAATAATAATAATAATAATAATAATTCAATTATTTAATTAAATCAATAAATATATTATTAACTTAATTTAAATAATTATTATATTATTATCGGGGTGTTACAACTCTCCCCCACTAAAAGAGTTTTCGTCCTCGAAAACATACCTCAATCGAACAACTCCGGATAAGACTCCTTCATCTGGCTCTCCAGCTCCCAAGTCACATTGCCACCTGCTGGTCCTCCCCAAGCTACCTTCACCAAGGCAATCTCTTTACCTCGCAACTGCTTCAACTCTCGATCCTCGATCCTCATAGGTGATGTTTCAACAGTCAAGTTATCTCTCACCTGTACATCATCTACTTGGACAACATGCGACGGATCATGAATGTATCTCCTCAACTGAGACACATGAAAAACATCATGCAAATTCGCAAGCGACGGCGGTAAAGCGATACGATAGGCTACCTCTCCTATCCTCTCCAAAATCTGATAAGGACCAATAAATCGAGGTGTCAACTTCTTCGACTTCAAGGCTCGACCAACACCAGTTATCGGAGTAACACGAAGAAACACATGATCTCCCTCTTGGAACTCAAGTGACTTCCTCCTCTTGTCATGATAACTCTTTTGACGACTCTGAGCAATTCTCATCTTATCCTGAATCATCTTAATCTTTCCCGTAGTTTGTTGAACAATCTCCGGTCCAACCACAGCACTCTCACCGGACTCATACCAACATAAAGGTGTCCGACATCTCCTACCATACAAAGCTTCAAACGGTGCCATACCAATGCTCGAATGAAAACTATTGTTGTAGGTAAACTCAATCAAAGGTAAATAACAATCCCAAGCACCTCCATTTTCCAAAACACAAGCCCTCAAAAGATCCTCTAGCGACTGAATCGTCCTCTCAGTCTGACCATCAGTCTGCGGATGATATGCAGAACTCAATCTCAGCTTAGTTCCCAAAGCCTTCTGCAAACCTTCCCAAAACTTCGATGTAAATCTAGGATCTCTGTCCGAAACAATACTAGACGGAATACCATGCAAACTTACAATCTTCTCAATATACAACTCAGCTAGCCTCTCTAACGGATAATCCATTCTGATCGGAATGAAATGAGCCGACTTCGTCAATCTATCCACAATCACCCAAATAGCCTCAAAATTCTTACTTGTTCTCTGCAAACCAGAAACAAAATCCATACTGATACTGTCCCACTTCCACTCTGGAATAGCCAACGGTTGCATTAGCCCAGACGGCTTCTGATGCTCAATCTTCGACTTCTGACAAGTCAAACAAGAATACACAAAACTTGCAATTTCTCTTTTCATTCCCGGCCACCAAAATAACCCTTTCAAATCATGGTACATCTTCGTAGCTCCAGGATGAATACTCAAGCCACTACGATGTCCTTCCTCAAGGATACTCTTCTTAAGTTCTGTAACATCCGGAATACACACCCGACTACCAAATTTCAAAATACCATTCTCATCAACTCTGAATTCACCACCTTGACCTTGATTCACTAAAGTCAACTTATCAACCAAAAGTGCATCGGATTTCTGACCCTCTCTGATCTCGTCCAGAATACCACTCGTTAACTTCAACATTCCCAGTTTAACACTATTGTGAGTACTCTCACACACCAAACTCAAGTCTCTAAACTGCTCAATTAAGTCCAATTCCTTAACCATTAACATAGACATATGTAATGATTTCCGACTCAATGCATCAGCTACTACATTTGCTTTACCCGGATGGTAGTTCAAACCAAAATCATAATCCTTCAGAAATTCTAACCATCTCCTCTGTCTCATATTCAGCTCTTTCTGATCAAACAAATACTTTAAACTCTTATGGTCACTGAAAACTTCAAATCTTGAACCGTACAAATAATGCCTCCATAACTTCAAAACAAATACCACAGCTGCCAGCTCTAAATCATGTGTCGGATAATTCCTCTCGTGAACCCTTAGCTGTCTCGAAGCATAAGCTATAACCTGCTTATTCTGCATCAACACACCACCTAAACCCAACAATGAAGCATCACAATAAACCTCAAATAGTTCCGACGAATTCGGTAATATCAGGATAGGAGCAGTAGTTAACCTTCTCTTTAACTCTTGGAAACCTTTTTCACATTTTGAGTCCCAAACAAACGCTTGCCCCTTTCTAGTCAACATTGTCAACGGTAACGCCAACTTAGAAAATCCCTCAATGAACTTCCTATAATACCCAGCCAAACCAAGGAAACTTCGAATCTCAGTAACAGACTTAGGAGTTTCCCACTTAGACACCGCTTCTATCTTAGAAGGATCAACAGCAACACCACCTCTGGAAATCACATGACCAAGAAAACTAACTTCTTCTAACCAAAATTCACACTTAGACAGTTTAGCAAATAACTTCTTTTCTCGCAGAACTCCTAAAACCTCTCTCAAATGTTCAGCATGCTCTTCTTCAGATTTCGAATACACCAAAATGTCATCAATAAACACCACAACAAACTGATCTAGGTACGGATGGAAAATCCTATTCATATACTCCATAAATACTCCAGGTGCATTAGTCACGCCAAAAGGCATTACAGAATACTCATAATGTCCATACCTTGTTCTGAAGGCAGTCTTCTGAATATCCTCAGTTTTCACACGTATCTGATGATATCCCGATCTCAAATCTATTTTGCTGAACACTCTCGCACCAACCAACTGATCCATTAAATCATCAATCCTCGGCAAAGGATACCGATTCTTGATCGTCACTTTATTCAGTTGCCTGTAATCTACACACAACCTCATAGTACCTTCTTTTTTCTTAACCAACAACACTGGTGCACCCCACGGTGACACACTCGGACGAATAAATTTCTTATCTAACAGATCTTCCAGCTGACTCTTCAATTCAGCTAGTTCAACAGCAGACATACGATAAGGAGCCATCGATATCGGTCTAGTACCAGGTACCAAGTCAATCGAGAACTCAACTTCACGCTCTGGCGGCAATTCATTCACCTCTTCCGGGAACACATCAGGAAAATCACACACCACAACTAGATCGCCAATCCCCAGTTTATCTTTAGTCTCTAAGGTCGCTAACAGCATAAACAACTCTGCCCCATCTGCCACTTCCTCACTCACTTGTCTTGCTGATAGAAACAAACTCTTTCCTTCCTCAATCTCAGGAAATATCACAGTCTTATCAAAACAATTAATATAAACTCGGTTAAACACCAACCAGTTCATACCCAGAATAACATCAATCTGCACTAATGGAAGACACACAAGGTCTATCCCAAAGTCTCTACCAAAAATACTCAAAGGACACTTCAAACAAACCGAAGTGGTAGTCACTGAACCCTTCGCAGGAGTATCAATCACCATACTACCCCGCATCTCAGATATCTCTAACTTAAGTTTCACAGCACAATCCAAGGATATAAAAGAATGAGTCGCACCTGTGTCAATAATAGCTACAAGAGGAAAGCCATTAATATAACACGTACCTCGGATCAAACGATCATCTGCAGAAGTCTCAGAACCCGATAAAGCAAAAACCTTGCCTCCTGACTGATTCTCTTTCTTCGGCTTAGGACACTGTGGGCTGATATGACCCACTTCTCCACAGTTGAAGCAAGTCACAGTCTTCAACCGGCAATCTGCAGCCAAATGACCACCTTTCCCACATTTGAAACACTTCTTCTCACTACTGGTACACTCATGGATACGATGTCCAGCCTGACCACATCTGTAACACTTAACAGGAGCACTAGAGTCTCCCCCACTAGGCCTCTTCATCCCACTCTGCCTCTGAAAACCTTTGCCAGCTGCATACGGTTTTCCACGATCAATATGATTCTTACCTTTTCTATCAACCTTCTGCTGATAGCTCTCAGCTCTGGCCTTGGAATCCTGTTCGAAAATCCTGCAACAGTCAACCAAATCAGAAAACACTCTAATCCTTTGATATCCAATAGCCTGCTTGATCTCGGGACGCAACCCGTTCTCAAACTTCACACACTTTGAAAATTCCCCAGCGGCCTCAGCATAGGGAGTATAATACTTCGACAGTTCTGTGAACTTAGCAGCATACTCCGTAACAGACCTGTTACCCTGCTTCAATTCCAAGAACTCTATCTCCTTCTTTCCTCTGACATCCTCGGGAAAATACTTCCTCAGAAATCTCTCTCTGAACGCCGCCCAAGAAATCTCAGCATTTCCAGCAGTTTCCAACTCAGTGCGGGTAGCAACCCACCAATCATCAGCTTCTTCTGACAGCATATGTGTACCGAACCTGACCTTCTGGTTATCAGCACACTCAGTTACTCTGAAGATCCTCTCTATCTCCTTCAACCACTTCTGAGCACCATCTGGATCGTATGCTCCTTTGAACATTGGAGGATTGTTCTTCTGGAACTCACTCAACTGACGAGCAGCTCCCATTCCCATAACATTCGGATTTCCTCCAAGTACTCCAGCTAGCATACCCAGAGCCTCAGCAATCGCAGCATCATCTCTACCTCTTCCAGCCATCTCTATTCTGAAACCCAACAACTAAAACAATAAGTACTGATAAGGTTACACAACACCTATACCGTACAGGGGAAACAGAAAAATTACGACTCGACACGACCGACTATGCTCTGATACCACTAATGTAACACCCTTCTAAATACCCCAAATTATTATAATTAAAATAACAATATATTCATCAGAGTAGTTATGCCCCGAAGGGTGTCACACAATCATTTCACAACAATTATCAAAACATCCTGTCATGCTCATTTATTTAATCAAAATAAGGTTCCTTTGCATAATTCGCAGCGGAATAAAATCCAACATCAATGTAAAACATGTAACACACTACATGAAAATCATTCAATAACCAATCTCAAATTAATTAAAACATCCCCTCCCGATGTTACATCTATCAGAGCATGACCCATAAGAACTACCCTAGACTCCAAGCATTAGCTTCTACTCAACTCATTTCTTGTTACCTGAAAAATAGGTGTAAGGGTGAGTTCCTCAATCAATATAATAAGTATTATAAAATAACATGTAATGCCAAGTAATTAACACATTAATTCACCCTAATCAGGCTACACCTTCAGCAACATCAATATCCGTTCAAACATCATACTCAACAGTAGATTCTCAACCATATTCAACATCAACCACACAACACACAACACACATATAATACTGGAATGCATCCATTCATATTATATGCCATACATTCATTATGAAATGAGACTCTATGCATGCGGTACCGACTATGTTGTGAACATATAGTTCAACCTCACCGTCCAAACCCAGGCACGGCTACCAAGCTCACTAGTCCCACTCATTTGAGACATAGTGACTCACTCACTAATTCCTCACCATGGGAATTAGCTACCACCCCAAATGGGCCATGCTATGCAAGCTACTCATCTAGCATGCAACAATCAACAACAATCAAAATGATTTACTCACTAATTCCTCACCATGGGAATCAGCTACCACCCGAAGGCCACAATATGCATGCTAATCATCTAGCAATGCAACATCAACAAAATCAAGGATAGACACATGCTCACACTCTAAGCCATAATACAGTCTATTCACAAATGTATACATTCACATCATCATGTATACCATCACACATTATCAACATAATTAATCACAAAAGCATATCCTATCATGCCACATAATCAAACACAGTATTAGCACACTCTACTAATACCTCTACCACTCAAAACAACGGGAAATGATCCCTATCACATCATATCTCGGCTAAGTCGCATCATTCAGCCTAAACAACCAAAACTGCACAACAGTAGCACAGAAAAATCACAATTCTGCCCATACGCGTATTGCCCATGTCCATACGCGTATTGCCCAAACCTGACCAAGTCCATACGCGTAATGCCCACTCTCATACGCGTATTGCGCATTGCCTCGCTCATCTCATACGCGTATTACCTATCCCATACGCGTATGATACGCGTAACAATCTCCCATTACGCGTACCAACAGAGACCAATTTACGTTCAAAATACCATCTTTTCCACCCATACGCGTAAGGCTTCCTCCATACGCGTACCAGCCAGCTCATACGCGTATTGCCTAGTGCCATACGCGTATGACCAGAAACCAGAACTCTCAGATCTGCTGTGGTTTTCTCTGTTACGAAACCTATCCGATTCAACCTTCCACAGCCCAAATTACACAAAATAATCGTCCATCTCATCTACACGAATCATATCCTATTCATCTTCATCAATCCTAACATTATCCCTTCTAATTCCTACGAATTCTTTTCAATTATCATTCAATTTCATTCATCCAACATTTCACAAACTCATCATGCATCAATCAAAATAGAGGTACAATCAATGGTTATCACTACCCAGTACATATTATCATATAATACCCTTTAACCGATGATAAACCCCCCTTACCTGAGTTAATCCGGTAGCCTCCGAGCTCTAAGCTTTTCCTTCCTTCAACCTTCGTCCTCTGGCTTTTTGCCCTTTCTGCCTCTTTTCCCTTTTTCACGTGAAAATAACCTTTTTACCAAAAAAAATGGGATTTTTCTCATGTCCAACATATATATTATTCCAATAAATAATTATCCCAATAATTATTATTCCAAAATAATAATAATAATAATAATAATAATTCAATTATTTAATTAAATCAATAAATATATTATTAACTTAATTTAAATAATTATTATATTATTATCGGGGTGTTACATAATGAGTCTGTTTAATCCCTGATTATGGCTTAATCTCATTACTTAACACTAAACAAAAACAACAAAAACATCTAAATAATCACAAGTAGGTTAATGATCTTAATCCTACACCAAAGGTGGTTAAGTGTGAGAATCTGACTTCACACTTAAGGTATTCTCATTACCCCTAATCAGAGGGAAGATGTGATGAGTTTGCTAACCCATTGGTTTAGGCTTAAGCTCATTAACTTATGACAAATCCAAAAGCAATAAAAGACTGAAAACACAAAAACAAACAATAATCGTCTCCTACGGGATTCTTTTCTCATCTCATTCACTCACAAACGAGAACTTGCTTCTTCCGTCTAATGCAAGACAGTTAGCACCTGAGCCAGACAGGTCATACACTTGAGCATAGACAAGCA
Source organism: Lathyrus aphaca (assembly GCA_963966055.1). Lineage (NCBI taxonomy): Eukaryota > Viridiplantae > Streptophyta > Magnoliopsida > Fabales > Fabaceae > Lathyrus > Lathyrus aphaca. The sequence continues at coordinate 80,860,020 of OZ014522.1, forward strand.
AGCAGTTCATCAGTCAATTCATCTTTCAGTCTCTTTGGGTCGAACTACGGTGTTCTGACTTCCTCATTGCACGAGAGGATACGTAGGCATAACTTAACAGTTATCGAACAAAAGTCTCTGTATATTCCCCTTCTTTCAGCTTCATTCTTTAAGCCTCATTATCATGAGCATTTCACCTCTTTCTTCTTTACACTGACACTTCTCTTATACATTTCACATCACTTATACACTACACACTGACACCTGTACATCCTTTCCAGCTATTATATACACAAATTGCACTGACACTACCCCTTTAAAACACAAATCTTTTAAGCGTGGATCCCGTCGAGTACGGCGGACAATCTGGGTGCTAATACCTTCCCAGGTTGTAACCAACCCCCTTTCTCAGTCTCTCTGGTTCGCAACCGTCTTATCCGTTTCTTTCAGGGTTTATGCAGCATTACCTTTCCTCCGGGATAAAAATGCCTAGCTGGCGACTCTATTCATCTCCAGTGAGTTCACGGCTGTGTGTTCTCACTGTCCCTTTCGCCGACCGTTCGCGTCTGTACCCTATTTGACCCGGTGTCATTTGGTGGGAGCGACACTTACGAAAAGGCGCGATGTCGTGGTACAAACACCTCCCCTCAGGATCTATCACATCATAGAGAGTCTTGAAGAACTAGTTCATCAAGCATTTCACTGCGTCCAAACGTCATCCAAAGTCCGAGGTCACCCTCGAAGGTATCATACAGGGAAAAGAAGAACCTCCACAGGAATACATTGATAGATTCAACAAAGAAGTTGTGGAAGTGCACACTACTGACCGCATGAAGCAGTATATCCTAGATAAGGGCTTGCGTCCTAACAACAAATTCCAAGAAGTTGTAGGTATCGAGCCTCCCTAGTCCCTCGCCGAGCTTCTCCATAGGGCTTAAGCCTATATCCAATATGAGGAATAGGAGGTTACGTACAAGACATAAGATTCGAGAAATCAAGAGAATAGACGATCTCATAAGCAGAAAGACGACAAAAAGGCTCCTCGGCGTGTAAAACGAAAGGATGATCGTCCTCGCGAAAGCAGAGGGCCAGCGAGTTGCATCTCAGAATATACCCTTATCACTGCTCCCCACGAGAAGATTCTTAGTGAATGCATCAATATCGAGTTCAAACAGGGAAGCGTTCGTTTCCCCAAACTAACTGCTTCTAAGGCCAATATCGACAAAAAGAAATATTGTCGGTTCCACCGCAGTCACGAACATGTCACCGAGGACTGCATCTATATCAAAGACGCGATTGAGATCCTCATCAAGGAGGGGCACCTCAAGAAGTACGTCAAGGACAGAGCTCCTCGACAGGAAGAGGAGAAGAGAGTTGACGAAGTCTCTGAAGAAGATGCTCCCATGCAAGTTGCCCTATCAGTCACCAGACCCGAGGATTTCTTCATTCCATGACACCTAAGAGGGACAAAATACATCGCGATGCATAGCCCCTGGGAGGCGTTCCTATAGGCCATGCTCATCTCGGGTGAAGGCTACAAAGAAAGGATCGTCGAGTCTGTTAGAAGAAGGCTCGAGCTTTTGGTCAATTCATCGCCAAATCAGCTCTCGTCTCTCGAGAAAGACAGGGAGAAGTCCCAACCAATTAATTTTTACATGGGGGAACTCCTCGGTAGTTCTCCGAACTCTCACATCCCTTTGCTCATCTGCTCCAAGATGGCGAAGTCAGACATTCGCAGGATACTCGTCGACCAGGGAAGCTCGGCCGATATCATGTACACCTCGCTCTTTAGAGCATTACATCTTGATCAGAAAAACTTATCCCCGTATGTAGGTTCTGATCTGTAGGGATTCAATAGGGTTACCACCAAACCCTAGGGTTACGTCGAACTAATGGTTATATTCAAAAGGGGAGATGCTTCCAAGATAATCAAGACACATTTCCTGGTGATCGATTGTCCGTCCCTTTACTAATGCATCTTGGAGAGACCAACATTAGTCGAAATCATCGCCGTCCCGTCTACGGTCCATATCAAAATGAAGTATTACACCGAGAAAGGCCACGTAGCTACTCTCCACAGAGACATTGAGGCTGCGCAAAGGTGCTTTGTGGCAGCGACTAGAGGCCAGACTGTGATAGAGACGACACTAGAGAACAACAAGTGCGCAAGAGACGAGGGCACTCCAGATGAAGAAGTTCAACCCGAGAAGAAACCAACCCCTCAGATAAATACGATCGATCTCGATTTCCCCCATTCCAGCAGATTTTGAGGATGACATCGCTGCAGACAAAGCAGTCATCCTGCGCCCTTTTCCCGCAGGAGAGTTCGAGGTCATAACCTTCAGAGATAACCCCAAAAAGGGAGTTCGCATCGGCACAGGTCTCCCCGAGGATGTGAAGGAACAACTGAAGTAATGTTTGTGCAGTAACACATACCTCTTTGCATGGAGCTCCGCCAATATGCCCGACATTTCTCTTCAGATTGCATGCCATGAGCTCACCATCAACCTATCAGCATGCACAATTGCCTAGTATAGATGAAAGCAGTCTGAAGAAAAAACTTTAGCTACTGTAAAACTAGTTAAGGACCTATTAGAGGCCAATTTTGTAACTGAGGCCAGGTATACAACCTGGCTCTCGAACACTGTACTTGTGAAAAAATCTATTGTGAACAATACACCTCTGTATTGACTACACTGATCTTAGTCGGGCTTGCCCGAAATATTCCTACCCTCTGCCTAACATAGACAAACTGGTAGACAATACTGCAGGTTTTAAATTATTGTCCTTCATGGACGCGTATTCTGGGTACAATAAGATACCCATGGCCGACAAAGATAAAAGGCACACCGCATTTATGACCCTGATGGGAAATTATTACTACAACGTAATTCCCTTGGGTTGAAGAACACCGGAGCCACATACCAACGCATGATGAACAATATCTTTCAATTATAGATTGGGGACATGCTCGAAATTTACATTGACGATATGATTGTCAAGTCCACCCAAGAGTTCGATCACACTTCTCATCTCCAGAATGTGTTCGACCAGGAAAGGAAGTTCAGAATGCGCTTTAATCCTGACAAATGCACCTTTGGTGTGAAGGCAGGCAAAATCCTCGGTTTCTATCTTATAGAAAGAGGAATCGAGGCTAACCACGACAAATTCTACACTTTATCAGAATTTCCTACGCTTGACTCAAAGAAGTCGATCCCGTCCTTGAACGATATGATCACCTCTTTATCTCGCATTGTGGAAACATCTGCTCAGCATGCCTCACTATCTCTCCCACCAAATGACACCAGGTCAGATAGGGTACAGACGCGAACGGTCGGCGAAAGGAGAACATGAAGATGAACTGAAAAGAGTAGAGTCGCCAGCTAGGCATTTTTATCCCGAAGGAAAGGTAATGCTGCATAAACCTAGAAAGATATGGATAAGACGGTCGCGAACCAGAGAAACTGAGAAAGGGGGTTGGTTACAACCTGGGAAGGTATTAGCACCCAGATTGTCCGCCGTACTCGACGGGATCCACGCTTAAAAGATTTGTGCTTAAAGGGGTAGTGTCAGTGCTATCTGTGTGCAAATGCTGGAAAAGAATGTACAAGTGTCAGTGCAAGAAAATGAAGTGAAAGTGCTCAGAAATGAGGCTTAAAAAGAATGTTGGAAGAGGAGGAAGACACATAGACTTTTGTTCGATAACTGTTAAGTTATGCCTACGTATCCTCGCGTGCAATGAGGAAGTCAGAACACCGTAGTTCGCCTCAAAGAGACTAAAATATGAATTGACTTGTCAACTGCTTACTTGTCTATGCTCAAGTGTATGACCTGTCTGGCCCATGTGATAACTGTCTTGCATTAGACGGAAGAAGCAAGTTCTCGTTTGTGAGTGAAGATGATGAGAAAAGAATCCCAGAGGAGACAATTATTGTTTGTTTTTGATGTTTTCAATCTTTTATTGCTTTTTTGGTTTTTGTCATAAGTTAATGAGCTTAAGCCTAAACCAAAGGTTAGTAAACTCATCATATCCTCCCTTTGAATAGGGATAATGAGAATACCTTAAGTATGAAGTAAGCACCTCAAACTTAATTACCATGATGATGTAGGATTAAGATCATTAACCTACTTGTGATTATTTAGATGTTTTTGGTGTTTTTGTTTAGTGTTAAGTAATGAGTTTAAGCCATAATCAAGGATTTATTGGACCCATTACACCATCCTAATAGAAGGATAATAGATGAGCACATTTAAGCTGAGGAAGATACCTCAACTTAATCCATGATTAGGGATTAACCTCATGACAAAAACAAGCCTTTATTAAAGTGGATTTTAGTTAAAGATGAGATTAAGAAGTGAATTTTATTGTTTGTAAGACAACTTGATGGGGACTTGTCCATTAACACTAAGGTTAATCCTTCTTAACCAATAAAGGAAGAATTAGAACCCTAATGCAAGACCCAAGTTACAAGCTTATTGTCTTAGTGATTATTAAGATGGATTAATTAAGAGGTTTAAACACATTAAGGGTTTAACACTTAGGATTAAAGTTATACACTCCATCCTAAGAGAAGGATGCAGGCATAATCTTAATCACAAAGCCTTAAAACCTTAAAGGTTTAGTCTCTGATTATGAGATGAGAAGAGAGACACAAAGAAAACACAAAGGTAAAACTAAAGGGGGACTAATCAAAACCCTAATTATTGTCATGCTTGGATATTCCTATGGTTTGTGAGGCTTGCAAGAGATCTTCAAGAATAGCCACCAAGGAAGAAGAAGAAGAAACAAGTTAACTTACTTCACTAAAGAAGATAAGTTACTTGAAGAAAGAAAGTGAATGATGAACATGAATGAGCAAGCTCACTCTAAAGCAAAGAAAAAATGCAGCAAGGATGTATAAAGGAGATGAGAAGAGAAGTGAGAAGTGAAGGAAAATTCACTTCTCAAATTACTTACCACCTGAAATGTTAGCACAAAGGAATGAAATGAAATGAAAATGAAGCAAATGCAAAGATGCAAACCAAAACCAGAAGCATAAACATGATGCAAATGATGCTAAGAGATGATGCAAATGCATGTCAAGTGCAATGGATGATCATACAAGGGATAAGAATGCAAATGAAGCATGTAAGAATCATGAAAGTTCATGAATGTTCATGGAATGTAATGAATGCATAACATGGAAAATGGATGAAGAAATGATCAAGCATGATTATAATGTGTCCTAAGATGTCTTAGATGTCATGTGGATTCAAGAAATGTCATGGCAAGTTCTTGAATGAATTCATATGCAAGATGTATGCAAATGAACATGAGAAATTAAGGTTTTAATGCAACATGAGATGCAAAAGTCAAAAACAGAAGCAAATCCCAAGATAAAAAATTGAAAATGAACTTAAAGGAACCCTAACCCCATATGATATCACACCCCAAAGGAGAAGACCTAACTCTTAACCCTAAGGAAGTTATGAATTTTCTAAGTTATCTAGGGTTTTAAGGTACCTAAAGGGAAAAAATGCAAATCAAATCAAAAATGCAAAAGAAATTGATGAAAAAATTATGCTAGATAATACCATTCAAATGAAGAACAATGCAAAAAGAATCAATGTCATACCATTCATGGTTAGGCAGAATAGAATTCTTGAAGTTAGGGTTCAAAAATAGGAATTTTATGAACCCTAAATTCAAGAAAATTGTCAAAGATTGTTCAAAACCAAAAAGAAATTTGTATGGATGGTATGACAATGTTTCTAAATGTCCTAAGATGTAATATGAATTTTTTGGGATTTTTAGAAACCTAAATGATATTTTAATTAATTTATTTCCATTAATCAATTAAAATAAACATTTAAATATTTCAAAAATGATTTTTTAATGCAAAAGAAAATATTTTTGGGTTGAGAAAAATATTTGGATGCAAAATGCAGAAGAAAATATTTTTTAGGATTTTCTAGGTATTTTTAATAAATTGTGCAAAACAAATAAGAAAATATGAATTAAAAATGGAATTAATGAGAAGTAATCTAATCTAAGGACTTGGATTCAAAGCTGAGGGTTTTGGGGTTGATTGCACGCCACATCCTAGGGCTGAAATTCAAATTTATCTAATCCTAATTAATTAATTAATTAATCTAAGAATTAAGTTAATGAACTAATCTCCACCGTCCAACACACGCGGGAAGCTAAGATCAAACGGTCCTTATTTAAACCTTGCCCTAACCCTAATTAGACAGTTAATTACTTTCAGGTGGCCGGAGAAGACATCCGGTCATCTTCTCCGGCCAGCTTCTCCCTGAGCAAACCCCAAACCTCACCCCTGGGTCATTTCTGGAGCTCTAAAGCTCCAGATCAACTCCTCTCACTTCCCTAAACTCAAATCCAACCTCAAAATAGATTTATCATGGCTCAATCACAAGATTCAAAGAGAAAATAAAAAATGGTAAAACTTTCAGAACATGCATATAAGCTCATTTCTCAACCATTCTCAAAAGTAAACACATCATGGTGATCAACAAAGCATGAAGATCATTCTAAGAACTTAAAATAGCATTTCTGGAAAAAAAGTTTGAAGAAGTTACCTGAGCTTGAGCTTTCTCAAACTTAGCTTTCTGGCCACTTCTCTTGTGCAAAATGACTCCCCTTGACCTCCTGATGAAGCTTTGATGCTTGGAAGGAGTTTCTTTTGGCTGGTTTGTGTGATTGCACTTCAACTGGCCAAGAATCGTGTTTTTTGTATGGGGTGTTCTTGGCTGTTTTAATGGTTGTTTTGTGTTTAGTGGATGATTTTGAGATGAATGGTGAAATTTGTTTGAAGATTGAGTGAGTGTGCAGAGAGTTTCAAAGGAATTTGCAAAATGGAGAGAGTTTTGGAATGTTGAGTATTCTGAGGTTTCAGGCTGCAATGTTGTGTGTTATGGCTTGGGTTTGATCCACATAACAAGTAGTGATAGGCCAGAGGGTGGGTGGTGGCTGCAGCTGATTGGTATGGGCAAGTTGCAAAAAGTCACCAACTTGTGTACTTGAGGTATGGGCAATGGTGTAGCTGGCTTTTTGGCTTGTCCATGCGCAACATGGATCAAGGAGGTCCATAGAAATGGTTTTGAGGCAATTCAGCAAGTTGAAACAATGTTATGTGTCATTTTGCAAATTCGATGAAGTTTGGCCCCTTTTGAAATTCTTGAAATGCAAGACATGAAATTGCATGGTTCTTTAGGCAATTATGATCTTAAGTCAATGCACTATGATGGTATGATGCTTAGAAGTGTGTTTGAAGTCACAAAATGCCTTGGCAAGTGGTTTTGCAAAAATCCCTCTTTGGTGCATTCTTGAAAATTATGTGATTTTTGCCAACTTTGACAAGTCATAACTTGAGTTCCATAATGAATTAGGACTTGTTCTTGTACTTTTTGAAAAGGGAATGATCCAATCTACAACTTTCATGACCAACAATTTTATTTTGAAGCATTTTTGGTTGAGAAAGAGGAGGTTGAAAAACATTCCCAAAATGGAAAGTTTACATTACAAGTCATTTCCATTTTTGGCAACTTTTGGTTAAGCTCACTTTTCTTCAATTTTGTGAACTTCCAAGCACTATAATGATCAAATAAAGATCATATAACTCCAATTTGATGAAAAATCCACTTTGGGTCCATTGTTGGGGGCCTCAGATGCCCTGATTTGGCTCTGACTTGCTCAAGAAGTTACCCAGTGAACAGATGACTTCCACAATGAATTTCTTCATCAAACTTGGTACACATGATCCTCATAACATATTGAGACCATTAGAAACAAGAATGACCAAAAAAATTGGAGTTATGGCCTCTGAAACCAAAACCCTAATTTTGGTCATCGGTGTAGTGAAACCCTAATTGTGCTTCCATGCTTTCCAAGTTCTTGTGATTTCTTGACTTCATTGATCTTTGAGGGATATAATATGATGATAGAACATACATGGACCCTCTTGAAGTGATTGGAGACCTTTGGAGTGGCTCATATGGATCCTTGGATTGCTCAGATCACAAACCCTAGATGCAGATGAATTTGAACTAATGTAGTGAAACAAAAATGCAATATGAGATGGTATGTTTAAACTAATGCAAATATGAAAGATCACAAGCCATGGTGTGAACTTAGTGAGGGAAAATTTGGGGTGTTTACAGATGCCCATATTCAAGCATGAGTTAGCTATGTAGGATGTAAGCGCCTGACTTAACAGACAAACAAGATAACTTGTGGTTGAATACCAAAGACAGTCCAAAATTTGCACTCCCTGGGGAGAAAAAGGGATATAAATTGTAAAAGAAAGTATAGTATGATTATAAAGTGAGGGCGATGGAGGACGACCATCGAGCAGAGGATGCCTGCTGGGGATAAAGCAATGACGGGGACGGCCGACATGCTGGGGAACTAAAGAGATCATGACGGGGATGGCCATCAAGTAAAGTAACAAAGTTTTCTGGGGATTAAAGTAAAGGTAATGATGGGGACGACCATTGGGCTAAACTGATGAAGGAGGATCATCAGGAAAAGGAAAAGGGACCACGACGGGGACGGGGACGGCCATCGGGTTAAAGAATAAATGAAATAATGACGAGGGACGGTCATCAAAGGTGAAGGACGATCACCGGGATAAAAAAGTAAGGTAAACAACGATGGAGATGGCCATCGGTTCAAAGAATAAATGAAATATTGATGAGGGACGGTCATCAAAGGTGAAGGACGATCACCTAGCAGGGGACGGCTGCTCTTTATCACGACATAGGACAAATATCGGATAGAAAAAGTCGACGATGGGGACGGCCATCGGATAGGCATGATGAAGGACAATCATTAAGAGGTGAAGGACGATCACCTAGCAGGGTGTGGCTGCTCTTGGGGTTTATCATGACATAGGACGCATGTCAGATAACAAGATCAACGATGGGTACGGCCATCGGATAAAATGATGAAGGACGATCATCAAAAGGTGAAGGACGATCACCTAGCAGGGGACGACTGCTCTTTATCACGACATAGGACGAATGTCAGATAGAAAAGGATTCCAATAATGGAGACTCCGCTGGGGAAAGGATGAGGGACGTTCATCCAAAGGTGAAGGACGATCACTTGGCAGGGGACGGCTGCCGAAAGTATCACGACATAGGACGACTGTCAGATAAAAGAAAAGTGATTCTGCTGGCAAATACTGGGGAGTGGTAAACACAGACGAGTGCTTACGGTTTTCAAAATAAAAAGGTATAAGTGTTTTGACACTGTGTATAGATTAAAAATGCGGACGGGCATCCCTAAGACTACGATACGGACAAGTATCGGTAGAAACAAACGCTGACACATGTTCAAAGATGATGGTACGGACGAGTACCAACTGGTTAACAAAGAACACAGACGAGTGTTGACTCTGAGGGGAAATAAGTGTATATACAAGATACGGACGAGTGTCTGTATAATTAAAAACATGTAATGTGAAGTATGAGCAAAGCACGGACGGGTGTTCAACTTGCTGGGGAGAAGTAACATGGACGGGTGCCAAGAGAGTATATGATCATGTATTTGTGAGTGCAAAGGGGACGCTTTGGCTTTCTGTTGGGCAAATTGAGATGACACAGACGAGTGTCAAGAAAAACATGTTATGGACAAATATCTGCTGGTAGAAAGTGTTCTGGTGACTTTACTGGGGAATGATGGCACATACATGAAACCCTACAACAAAATGTTTGCATTCATCACGATACCCACTACTAATGCTTGGCTACACAAAACATAACTACATATCAGAGTGCGAAATTGGGCCCAGATAATCCCCTCTCCTATTTATCTAATGTTGTCACAGCAAGATAGTACCCCAAATCCTTCGTTGCCCTTTAAGGAGCAAAGTCGCTTAGAAGGCGAGTCAGAATTGCCTACTAAAGCATGAAGCTACAAAGAGAGGGAAGTGAAGAGTGTGGTTAGGGTTTCGTACTCTCCTCTTCCTCTCCTTTTTTTTTCGGGGGATGTATCTTGTATATTGCTGATAAGGTATTGTTGAGATTTACAGATGACTGGTTCGAACCTGACTTGTGATCATGCAATATGTTTTGATTTTTGCCGTAATGCCCTGTATTAAACGGAATGCTACGCTCTGTGGGAAAGATGATGTGAATGCTATGATTATGCAAAAGAAACCGATTTGGGATTCGAATCCCTTTGCTGTGAAGATCTCTGGCTGATCTATTTGGAAGGATATCCTAGCTGGGGATGAGATCATTGGTAGATCTGATAACATATATGGCTCTGCTTGGGGGAACTAGATCACTGATAGATCTATCCGGTAAGGAGACAACCCAGCTGGGGATGAGGCAGCTTCCGTCACTTTGTTGTGTGATAATTTCAGCCATTGCTCTTCCGGGAGAGGCTGGAGCTCTGTGGGGAGATGGTTCCCTTCATCTTTGACACTCTGTTGGGGGAGGAAAGATCACTGAAAGATCTTCCTAGAAATTGATGTGGGGATCCCGGCTAGGGATGAGGAGGCTTTGGCAACTCCATTGGGGAAAGTGTTCCAGATACTGTTTGGAAGAGATGTGCTGGGGAAGTGAAGCTTGGCATGCCCAATGTTGTGTATTGAATATCTGCAATCCTGTCAAGGCAAAGAAACGCACAAGTATCTCGAGGTATCCCTTACCGGATTCCGTCATAGGAGTTAGATAAACCTGAAAGCAAATACACTTCCTGTAAGCATGTATTAAAAAAGGCACATCTGTTTTATGCAAGTATCATATCATGAATATTAGACATTTTGCAAACGAAACAAAAATGTACAAGATGAAGTGTGACTGGAAATCTGATTTTATTAATCTGGGTGCCCTGAATTAGCAAATACAGTCAAAGAAACAAATCCCTTGAAATGAGGAGATTATTACAAATTGAGAAAAATAAAAGTGCTAGCAATGTTGACGACGCTCCGTTGAGCTTCCTTTGCTATGAACCGTGTGACCTTGACGTTCTTCTCATCTTGCTTTCTGGAGAAGGTTGATTATGACTGATGCTTTAACCTTTCGAAGCTTGCCATGTTGTGAGTGATACAGACGAATTCAGAATGCAGTTGTTCGCTTATTCCCTAATTTTGCATGGATCACCCTTTCGGGTTTTCAATCCACCGGGATACCCATTTTGGCCTGAGTTGTCCAATGTGGCTTTTCAACTCAGCAGGTGTACATTTTTTCTGGTTTTTTCCCTTATTTTTTCCCGAGTCTTTTATTCTGTTTTTGACTCGCCGGGATGCCCTATTTTTGCCTAGACTTACATTCTGTTTTTGTGTCCAGCGGGTCATTTATGCGAAGTATTTTTTAACTGCGTCTGAATTCAAAGGGGATAGAAAATCTTCACCATCCATAGTAGTGAGCATCAGTGCTACACCGGAGAAAAATTTCTTTACTATGAACGGACCATCGTAGTTCAGAGTCCACTTGCCCCTGTGGTCTGTATGAGGAGGAAGAAGTCTTTTTAGCACAAGATCTCCTACTTGGTATTCCCGAAGCCTGACTTTCTGATCGAAGGCTTTCTTCATTCTTTTCTGATATAGCTGCCCATGACAAATTGCAGCTAATCTCTTATCTTCGATCAGATTCAGTTGATTGTACCAATATCGGACCCATTCTGCTTCGTTTAACTTGACATCTATCAGTACCCTCAAGGATGGTAATTCAACTTCAACAGGTAGGACTGCCTCCATACCATACACAAGCTGATATGGTGTTGCCCTAGTGGATGTTCTGATTGAGGTACGATACCCATCCAAGGCAAATGGTAGCATCTCATGCCAGTCTTTGTAAGTGACCACCATCTTCTGCACAATCTTCTTAATGTTCTTGTTTGCAGCCTCAACAACGCCATTCATCTTTGGCCTGTAAGGAGAAGAGTTGTGATATTGGATTTTGAAGTCTCGACACAATTCTGCCATCATTTTGTTATTCAAATTGGAACCATTATCAGTAATGATTCGCTCGGGTACTCCATATCGACAAATTGTGTCTCTCTTTAGGAATCTGGATACCATCTGCCTGGTGACGTTTGCATATGAAGCTGCTTCGACCCATTTGGTGAAATAGTCAATGGCTACCAGGATGAATCTGTGGCCATTTGAAGCAGTCGGTTCAATCTTTCCAATCATGTCAATGCCCCACATGGCAAAGGGCCAAGGTGAAGACATCACGTTCAAAGGATTCAGAGGCACATGCACTTTATCTGCATAAATTTGGCATTTGTGGCACTTCCTGGCATAGGTACAACAGTCTGCATCCATTGTGATCCAGTAGTAACCTGATCTTAACAATTTCTTAGCCATTGCATGTCCTCTAGCATGGGCACCGAAAGTTCCTTCATGCCCCTCGTGCATCAGCAAGTCTGCTTCTTTCTTGTCAACACATCTGAGAAGCACCATGTCAAAGTTTCTCTTGTATAATGAACCATCAGCATTCAGGAAGAAGCTACCAGCCAACCTTCTTAATGTCTTCTTATCATGGGATGATGCCCCAGGTGGGTATGTCTGATCCTCTAAGAAGCATTTAATGTCATGGAACCAAGGCTTGTCATCTTTAGCAATGTCCACGGAGAATACATATGCTGGTTGATTTAGTCTGGATACTGAAATCCGAGGCACAAAGTTGGCAGTCTGAACCTTGATCATGGAGGAAATGGTAGCCAAAGCATCTGCGAACTGATTTTCATCTCGAGGGATGTACTCAAGTTTGACTGTTGTGAAGAAAGTCAGTAATCTCCTCGTATAGTCACGGTATGGAATCAGATGCTCTTGGTGAGTGTACCATTTGTCGTTGGTCGTATTGATTACCAAAGCTGAATCTCCGAATACAGTTAATGTCTTGATTCTGAGGTCAATGGCTTCCTCAAGACCCATGATACAGGCTTCGTATTCAAATTCGTTTTTAGTGCATGCAAAGGTGAGTTTTGCCGAGAAAGGCATATGAACTCCTTTAGGTGTAATGAGCACTGCACCAACTCCACGACCATTCATATTAACAGCCCCATCAAACATCATAGTCCATTCTTCTTCTGGGTCGGGCCCTTCAGTATGAACAAGCTCTTCATGATCTTTTGCTTTTAGGAACATGATGTCTTCATCAGGGAAGTCAAATCTCATTGGTTGGTAATCATCAATGGGTTGCTCAGCTAGATAGTCAGACAATACACTAACTTTGATGGCTTTTTGAGATGTGTACTGAATGTCATATTCTGTCAGAATCATCTGCCATCTTGCAACCCTTCCGGTAAGTGCTGGCTTCACGAATATGTACTTGACGGGGTCCATCTTTAAGATCAACAAGGTAGTGTGGGTCAACATATACTGCCTTAGTCGGCGAGCAGCCCATGCTAAAGCACAACAAGTTTTCTCGAGCAATGAATAACGTTGTTCACAGTCGGTAAACCTTTTGCTTAGGTAGTATATTGCATACTCTTTTCGACCAGACTCGTCATGCTGGCCCAACACACACCCCATTGATCCTTCTAATACTGTCAGGTACATTATTAGAGGTCTTCCTTCAACTGGAGGCGTAAGGATTGGAGGTTCTTGTAAGTACTCCTTGATTTTGTCAAAAGCCTTCTGACAATCTTCATTTCACCTGACTGTTTGTTCCTTTCTCAACAATTTGAACAGGGGCTCACAGGTTGCAGTGAGGTGAGATATGAACCTTGATATGTAGTTCAATCTGCCTAAGAACCCTCGAACTTCTTTTTCAGTCCTAGGTGCAGGCATCTCTTGAATGGCTTTGACTTTGTCAGGATCAACTTCAATTCCTTTTTCACTTACAATGAATCCCAACAATTTACCGGACCGTACCCCGAATGTGCATTTGTTGGGGTTTAGCTTCAACTGATACTTCCTCAGATGCTTGAATAATTTCAGCAGATTTACCAGATGATCTTCTTCAGTGAGGGACTTGGCAATCATGTCATCCACGTAGCATTCAATTTCTTTGTGGATCATGTCGTGGAATAACGTTACCATAGCCCGTTAATAAGTTGCACCGACATTCTTCAATCCAAACGGCATTACCTTATAACAGAATGTGCCCCAAGGTGTAATGAAGGTAGTTTTCTCCATGTCTTCGGGTGACATCCTGATCTGATTATACCCGGAAAATCCATCCATGAAGGAAAACACCGAGAACTGAGTTGTGTTGTCGACCAATACATCAATGTGAGGTAATGGGAAATCATCTTTCGGGCTAGCTCTGTTCAGATCCCGGTAATCCACACACATCCTTACTTTTCCATCCTTCTTAGGCACTGGTACAATATTAGAAACCCACGGAGGGTAACTAGTTACAGCAAGGAAATCGGCGTCCCACTGTTTTTGTACCTCTTCTTTTATCTTCATGGCCATATCTGGACGAGTACGGCGTAGCTTCTGTTTCACTGGAGGACAATCTTCCTTCAAGGGCAGCTTGTGCATAACAATGTCAGTATCCAGACCTGGCATGTCTTGATAGGACCAAGCAAAGACGTCGACGTACTCTCGTAGCATGTCAATAAGTTGTTCCTTCACTGAATCTTGCAGACTGGCCCCGATCTTCACTTCTTTCGAGTCTTCTTCGGTACCAAGATTAACTGTTTCAACCTCCTCCTGATGAGGGATGATCACCTTCTCTTCCTGCCTCAACAACCTGGCTAACTCTTCCGGTAACTCATAGTCTTCTTCAACCTCTTCATCGGCTTGATTAATCGGATTGTCGAAGTCATACAAGGTCATAGCAGTGTTGTTGTCGGTGCAATCTGGAGGATATTCTCTGCAAGGGTTGAGATTGGTTCATTTTAGTGATCAGTTTTAATCTTATTTAGAAAACGTGAAAATGAAGTTATTTATTTTGAAAACATTGCCATTTTATTGTTTTGTACAAAAGTGAAAAATGAAAAGACAGTGAGCGAAAAAGAGACTCGTTTGCAAAAGATGTCTTGATATTCATTGATTAATCATTTGCACAAAATACAAATGGGCCCTATTACAAAATGAGTCCTGACACCTTAGGCAAGATGCAGGAGTTGATGCATGCTAAAAAGACAGGAAATAATAATTACTCTGCAGGAGTAACCCTTATAATTTCCTGGGAAGACCAGTTAGAGACTTGGTTTCCCGGGATCCTTGGACGTATCCAGTTTTCTAGGTTACGGTCGCCTTCCTCCTCGTCTTCCAGACTATTCACAGCATCTGGGGTGAGCATCCCCCCAATGACAAATTTGGGCTCTTTGGCAGCCTCTGATTGATCTTGTCGGATTGGTCTGTAACCCAACCCGAATCTATCTTCATTCTTTTCCACTGGCAGCAACTTGCCCCAGCCTTGAGCGGTACCTTCTTCAACAACCTTTCGGTCCTGTTGATAAGAAATGATTGAAGTTCCCATTCTGTCCTCTTGGGATGCGGCTAAAACTCCAGTAGCCTCATTAACATTTAGGGCCTCAAACCCTTGGCTCATTGTCTCATGAATCTCTCTGTCCATCTCAATATACTTTAAAGTAGCTAGATGACTGACGAAGACATCCTCCTCCCCACAGATTGTGATAATCTGGCCTTCCCATTCGTACTTCAGTTTCTGGTGAAGGGTCGACGTTAATGCGCCTGCGGCGTGAATCCAGGGTCGACCTAGCAAACAATTGTGTGCCGGTTGTATGTCCATCACGTAGAAAACTGTCTTGAAGACTTGTGGACCGATTATCACTGGTAATTCTACCTCTCCCAGAACAGGTCTTTTAGAGCCATCAAAAGCTCTAACAACAAGATTGCTTGGCCTGAGAGCTATCCCATCATGCTCCAGCTTGACAAGGGCCTTCTTAGGTAGGACATTGAGTGATGACCCAATGTCTACCAGCACATGAGATAAAATAGCTCCATTGCATTCCAGGGTTATGTGCAAGGCCTTGTTGTGGAGACGTCCTTCAGATGTCAAATCAGCATCAGTAAAACCTAGCCCATGGCTAGTATTGACATTTGATACAACTGTTTCCAGCTGATTGACAGTGATCTCTTATGGCACGTAGGCTGCATGCAGAACTTTGAGGAGTGCGTCCCAATGGGCCTCGGAACACAACAACAATGATAGGATTGAGATCTTTGAAGGAGTTTGATGGAGCTGGTCCACAACTTTATAGTCACTTCTTTTGATGATTCTCATAAACTCATCCACATCTTGGTTGAAGGATGACTTATGAGTTTCCTTGGATGCAGATTCTTCCAGTATCACACTCTTCCCCTTGGCTCTGGCTACAGCCTCTGCCTCAGTATTGGTTCTTGGGATTTGTGAAGCAAAGAGACGTCCACTTCGGTTGAAGCCTCCGCCTCCCCCAACATTATCCACTTGGGGAGTGAGAACTGGAGAATCTAGAAGGACTTTTTCTCCATTGCAGTATAGATCAGCACCATAATGCCATGGTATAGCACTGTCTTTGTCATATGGGATCGGCCCGGGCACCGTAATAGTGACTGGGCTTACTGCTGCAGTTGTTGGGACTACAATGGTCAGTGGATCATAGAAGATTGTTACAGGACCTCTGGTGGGTGTTGGTGAAGGTGAATTGAAGTTGTATTGAGACTGTTGAGACTGTTGTTGAAAGTTATTGGAACTTGGGACCGCTTCCGGGTCATAGTAAATTGTGACAGTAGAAACATCATTGTTGGTTGTTGAAGTTGTAGCAGATGGTGTAAATGAATTGTTGTATGTTGAAGTGATGGATGGAATGATTGTTGAAGTTGTAGCAGAATCGAATGGAACAATGGTTGTTGCCTTTGTAGAAGAAACACTTGGACAGATGTTTGTTGAATTTGTAGGAGATTCACTTGGAAAGATGGTTGTTGGTGTTGTAGAAGATTCAGTTGGTGTTGACAAGAGAGTTGTTGGTGTTGTAGAAGCCGTGGTTGAAATTTGTAGAATGCCTTCCTTAATCAGGTCATTGATGCCTTTCCTTAAGCTGGCACACCCATTCTCAGAAAGTTTGCATGATTCGCAACAGGCCTCACAACCTGGAAACACTTGGCACTTTAAAAGCTGGGCTTTAACCTCTGCTAGAGGTGTTTGAATACATGCAATGTCTTCTATTAAACTCTCGGGTGAACCATCCTCAACAGCATTAATCCTTGGGCCACTGTGACTTGGCATAGGATTCTTCATTACATTTGGAGGAGGTGCAAAGTTCAGGGTTTTTGAATCAACCAGATCCTGAACCTTCATATGCAAGGCTCTGCATTTTTCATTAGAATGACCAGGTGCATTAGAGTGGAAAGCACACCTAGCATTAACATCATAGTTCCTTGGCAGGTTTTGAGGATCGGGTGGAGCCAATGTCCTCAACTCAACCAGATTGAGCTTCAGGAGTTGTGGCAATAGTGCAACATATGGCATAGGAATGAGATTAATCACTCGGTTGACCTGAGATGGTCGTTGTTGAAATGGGTGTTGTTGTTTTTGATTGTTGTTGTTGTTATAAGATCTCTGTTGTGGAAATTGTTGTTGTTACGGAAAGTGTTGTTGTGGTTGTTGAACATACTGAGGAGATGGAGTACGGATGGTAACAAAAGCAACTGTCCTGGGCATGTACTGGGACCTACCTCTGCCCATATGAACTGAGTTAGTCTCACCTGCTCTATGGGGCCTAGCAAATGGTTTCCTTATATTGCTGGAAGTAGCACCATTATCTGAGATCTTCCTCATCTTCAAAAGACTCTCAATTCTCTCACCAGCTATAACTACATCAGCAAAACTGGTGGAAGAGAAAGCAGCAAGTCTGTCAATATATGTTCCTTGAAGATGTTCATGAACATGTCAGCCATTTCCCTTTCAGACATGGGAGGTTGAATAGCAGCAGCAAGCTGTCTCCACCTTTGGGCATATTCCCTGAAGCTTTCACGGGAAGATTGAGACATCCCCATCAAGAGGGTCCTGTTTGGAGCCATGTCCAAGTTGTATTGATACTGCCGGATGAAAGCTTCAGCCAAGTCTTTCCAGCTTCTGATTGTGGCTCTAGTTAGGTGGGAATACCATTCTCAGGATGCCCCAGTTAGACTATCCTCGAAGTAAAACATCCACAGCTTTTCGTCCATGGTGTATGCTTTTAACCTTCCCAAGAATGATTGTAGGTGGGTGCGTGGGCAGGATGTGCCCTTATACTTTTCAAAATACGGGGGTTTGAACTTGTGAGGAATTCTCACCCCTTCCACCAGTCCCATATCCATTACATCAAAGCCTAGGGAGTTCTGGGATTCGAGAGACCTCAGCTTCTCAGCAATCTCATCCAGCCTACGGTCATAAACATCATCCCCAGCTCCAACAACTGTGAACTTATCTTCTTGAGGATCCTCTTGCAAGATCCTACCTCCAGCAGTGTTACCTTGAGTATTCCTTAAGACATTAGCATCTGGGTTTAGATGAGGCCCAAAATCTGGTGGATTAATATGAGGTTTCCCATGATCATTGTTACTGGTCCCTCCTTTACCAGGGTGGTGTTCTTAAGGAGTTTGCCTCTCCACTAATTCCCTCAGCCTTTCCTGACTTTGAGCTAAGCCAGTCATTACAGTCATGAATTGGGTCATTTGATTCCTCATCTCAACCCTCTCATTAGCCATTTGGTTCCTTACTTCATTCAGGTCTTGCTGTACCTGATCCATCTGAAGTCCCGAAAGGTTGTTACGCGTTGGGTATCGGTGTATTCTGTTGACAGGGAACACTCGTCTGCGAGCAATGTTTCCTTAAACCACAACAAAATGAGAAACAGCAAAATAAATAAGAACCTACAAAACAAAGAAAATGTTAGTGTGCAATGCAATATGCTTATTTGTCTTCCAAGGGTATCCGGTTTGGTTAGTTGGTTTTGACCTTTCCAGTCCTCGAGGAAATGCTGAAGATGTTGAGAGATAAAGCCCACCAAAATAATACAAACTGATATATTACAAATGATGAAAATACATAGTTTGATTACAATATATATTCCCATGGTGGGTCAAAATACAACAACAAAAGAAGAGTACAACAAAAGAAAAGTACAAGCAAAAAGATCAAACATCCAATCCAAAATCATCCTCCCTGACTTCCTTCAGGAGGGCCTCAGTCATTGGCCCTGCTGGGTGCTCTGTAATAGTCCTGATGAGGAGGTTCCTGGTAGTGATGGCACTGGTCATCTTCTTATGCTTATCCTGATATTTTGACCTCTTCAACCCCGCCCGGAGTTTCAATTCATATATTTCCTTCTGAGCTGCTAACGAAGCCTCCTGATGCTTCTTCTCATTGGCCTCCAACTTCTCTATCTTAGCCTGAGTTCTCTGGTCTTCTTGTGCACGGGCTTCAGTGATCCTGATCCACCTAGCCTGGCTTTCTTCTAGATAGTGCTCTGCCCTAGCCTTCTGAGTCTTTGCCTCCTTGCAGGCATTTTTCAGTACTAATTCCCCTGCTCTTGCCTTCCTGATGTAGTCATCTGTCTTCTCAATCTTGGTCAGATGCTCAATCCTGAGCCTTTCCAATCTCTCATTATCTAGACGACTGTCATTTCTTTCCCAAAGAGTCTTCTTCAAGGCTTCAGCTAGCTGAGTGTTCCTCTCTTTCAGCTTTTCAAACTCTTCCAGGCTGACAGTAGCTGTAGGTTGTACTATAGAAGGTCCAGGTGTATCTTCCAAGGTGAAAGGCATCCTGGTGATCTGAGCTTTGGTACGAGACCAATCAGAATACTGTGTTGAAGCTATGTTGTTGCACTTTCCAAGAATGGTTGTCCCTTTGGTCTAAATGTTGTCCCAAGCCCAGGCAGCTTGTCTGACAACAGCAGAGTTAGGTTGGATCTTACAGTAAAGAGTCTCAGCCAAATCTTGTCCTCTGGGAGGATGAACCAAAGCATATCCCAATTGTCTCTTAAACAGTAAAGGGTTGTAGTTGATGCAACCCTTCACTCTTATCAAAGGCACATTAGGATATTGTCCACAGTTGGTAATAATGTCCTTGCCTTTGGTGCTCTGAGTGCACCACCTGATGTCATCTAATATCAAGGCAATGAACCTCTTAGCCCAATTCTTCTGCTGATGGGGGTTCAAGAAGGCATCTGATTTTGGCAAGTGTCTGAGCAGCCAAGAGTAATACAGAGGAGCACAACATCTGACCAGTTTTCCTCTTTGCTTTTCATTCCTCTGATGGACTGAGTAGTAGAAGTCTCCCAACAATGTAGGAACAGGGTTCCTTAACAAGAACAGGTGGATGGCATTCTTACTCACAAACTTGGGCTCATCTGCAAACAAAATAACCCCATATATGCTGAGGGCTAAAAGTGCACAAACAACCTTCCATTCTCCTACTGTAGCCTTCAGGATAGCCTGGGAAATAAAAAAGTCTAGGTGGAGGCCTGGAACTCCAGCCTTGATTGTCATATTCTGCTCAATGAGGGCAGGCTCCAAATGCAATGCCCTAGCTATATCTTCATTTTTGGGAGTTGTCATCTCTGGGTTGAAGGGGATCCCTCTTCTGATAGGTACTCCAACCAACAAAGAAAACTCTTCTAGCAATGGTCCCAACTGGAAATCAGGAAATGTGAAACACCTGAGTGGAGGATCATAAAACTGTAAGCAGGTGTGGATCATGCTCCTCTGAGATGCATCAAGATCCATGACCATGTCCAAAATGCCCCCATAGTGCTCTCTAAACAGTGGGATATGGTCATGTGTAATGAGGGACTAGACCTGCCTGATACCAGTCAAGGTGGGCTCAACGAGTGGTATGTAATGTTGCTCTTTCTTGAAGTGTCCATACTGGTAATGGGTGCTGATGAAGAAGCTAAGAACAACTGCTGAGGAAGGTCATTGACTGAGAAGCTGGAGGTAAGTCTCTGACAGACTGATGCATGTGCTGGAGAAGAACCACTAACAAACTGATGGAGAAGCTGAAGAAGAAAACTGAAGGATATGCTGAAGAAGATAACTGAAACAGTCTGAGCAGCAGAAGGGGTCAAAACCAAACCAAATATGAACTGATGGATACCCTGTAAAACAAATAAGCAAATGTTAAATGATGCAAAAATGATGTATGCAAATGATATGCAAAAGGTTTGTGATCAAAAACTGGATTTGTTTATCTGCCTTGGTAAAAGTCCATGTATGTTCAAAGGTTCAGATGGGGGCTTAGAAATCCAATAACTGGGCGGGGGACTCAAATAAAGAGTCACAAGTCCGGGGTAATTTCAAGAACTTTCCAAAGTGGTGCATTCTTAAAAAAATACAGTAACAGGGTATGATGTGGCCAAGGGTTCCTGCAAAACCTGTAAACAACCCAACCCCCTCACATGTAATGTTCTAGAATAGAGATCCTCAGACTTGGATCAGTTATGAGAAGTGTAAACACTTCTAACCCGGAGGTACAGTGTTTACAATAACCATAAAGGATCCTCCTCTAATTCACCCCCGATTCTGAAGGTCATAATAAAGCTTATCCAGACTTATCAGGCTTCCCTGATAGCCCTAGCACTACAGGAAATCCGTAGCACAAAGTTCTCAAGAAGAAACCCATATCTGAACTGTGTTTCATATTCACGCACCAGACCGAAATGGAATGGGAAAGAATATGAAGCCACTCTAGCCTAGGTGTCACTCAGGTCCCAGGTGTAGGACCTTAATCACTCAATGAAACCCCACCCACCAAGACAAAAGCAGATCCAACAATGATAATGACAGTACGAATATGCATAACACTGTAAAGAAAAGCAATAAATAAAGATGTATAGAAAGCAATAAATAAAGCAAATAAATAAACACAATTAGCACATAACACCCCCGTAAACACAAATCAAACAAGCGCTAGGAGGAACCCACAAAAAGAACCAGAAGCCTTGGTTGCAATATAAGGGTCCCCAGCAGAGTCGCCAAGTTGTCGCTCCCACCAAATGACACCAGGTCAGATAGGGTACAGACGCGAACGATCGT
This sequence comes from Lathyrus aphaca, assembly GCA_963966055.1. NCBI lineage: Eukaryota > Viridiplantae > Streptophyta > Magnoliopsida > Fabales > Fabaceae > Lathyrus > Lathyrus aphaca. The sequence continues at coordinate 80,881,931 of OZ014522.1, forward strand.
CGAAAGGAGAACATGAAGATGAACTGAAAAGAGTAGAGTCGCCACCTATGCATTTTTATCCCGAAGGAAAGGTAATGCTGCATAAACCTAGAAAGATATGGATAAGACGATCGCGAACCAGAGAAACTGAGAAAGGGGGTTGGTTACAACCTGGGAAGGTATTAGCACCCAGATTGTCCGCCGTACTCGACGGGATCCACGCTTAAAAGATTTGTCCTTAAAGGGGTAGTGTCAGTGCTATCTGTATGCAAAAGCTGGAAAAGAATGTACAAGTGTCAGTGCAAGAAAATGAAGTGAAAGTGCTCAAGAATGAGGCTTAAAAAGAATGCTGGAAGAGGAGGAAGACACAAAGACTTTTGTTCGATAACCGTTAAGTTATGCCTACGTATCATCACGTGCAATGAGGAAGTCAGAACACCGTAGTTCGACTCAAAGAGACTGAAATATGAATTGACTTGTGAACTGCTTACTTGTCTATGCTCAAGTGTATGACCTGTCTGGCCCAGGTGCTAACTGTCTTGCATTAGACGGAAGAAGCGAGTTCTCGTTTGTGAGTGAAGATGATGAGAAAGGAATCCAGGAGGAGACGATTATTGTTTGTTTTTGATGTTTTCAATCTTTTATTGCTTTTTTGGTGTTTGTCATAAGTTAATGAGCTTAAGCCTAAACCAAAGGTTAGTAAACTCATCATATCCTCCCTCTGATTAGGGATAATGAGAATACCTTAAGTATGAAGTAAGCACCTCAAACTTAATTACCATGATGATGTAGGATTAAGATCATTAACCTACTTGTGATTATTTAGATGTTTTTGTTGTTTTTGTTGTGTGTTATGTAATGAGTTTAAGCCATAATCAAGGATTTAATAGACCCATTACACCATCCTAATAGAAGGATAATAGATGAGCACATTTAAGCTGAGGAAGATACCTCAACTTAATCCATGATTAGGGATTAACCTCATGACAAAAACAAGCCTTTATTAAAGTGGATTTAAGTTAAAGATGAGATTAAGAAGTGAATTTTATGGCTTGTAAGACAACTTGAGGGGGACTTGTCCATTAACACTAGAGTTAGTCCTTCTTAACCAATAAAGGAAGAATTAGAACCCTAATGTAAGGCCCAAGTTACAAGCTTATTTTCTTAGTGATTATTAATATGGATTAATTAAGAGGTTTAAACACATTAAGGGTTTAACACTTAGGAATAAGTTATACACTCCATCCTAAGAGAAGGATGCATGCATAATCTTAATCACAAAGCCTTAAAACCTTAAAGGTTTAGTATCTGATTATGAGATGAGAAGAGAGACACAAATAAAACACAAAGGTAAAACTAAAAGGGACTAATCAAAACTCTAATTATTGTCATGCTTGGATATTCCTATGGTTTGTGAGGCTTGCAAGAGATCTTCAAGAATAGCCACCAAGGAAGAAGCAGAAGAAACAAGTTAACTTACTTCACTAAAGAAGATAAGTTACTTGAAGAAAGAAAGTGAATGATGAACATGAATGAGAAATCTCACTCTAAAGAAAAGATAAAATGCATCAAGGATGCATAAAGGAGATGAGAAGAGAAGTGAGAAGTGAAGGCAAATTCACTTCTCAAATTACTTACCACCTGAAATGTTAGCACAATGGAATGAAATGAAATGAAAATGAAGCAAATGCAAAGATGCAAACCAAAACCAGAAGCATAAACATGATGCAAATGATGCTAAGAGATGATGCAAATGCATGTCAAGTTCAATGGATGATCATACAAGGGATGCGAATGCAAATGAAGCATGTAAGAATCATGAAAGTTCATGAATGTTCATGGAATGTAATGAATGCATAACATGGAAAATGGATGAAGAAATGATCAAACATGATTCTAATGTGTCCTAAGATGTCTTAGATGTCATGTGGATGCAAGAAATGTCATGGAAAGTTCTTGAATGAATTCATATGCAAGATGTATGCAGATGAACATGAGAAATTAAGGTTTTAATGCAACATGAGATGCAAAAGTCAAAAACAGAAGCAAATCACAAGATAAAAAATTGAAAATGAACTTAAAGGAACCCTAACCCCATATGATATCACACCCCAAAGGAGAAGACCTAACTCTTAACCCTAAGGAAGTTATGAATTTTCTAAGTTATCTAGGGTTTTAAGGTACCTAAAGGGAAAAAATGCAAATCAAATCAAAAATGCAAAAGAAATTGATGACAAAATTATGCTAGATACTACATGTCAAATGAAAAACAATGAAAAAAGAATCAATGTCATATCATTCATGGTTAGGCAGAAAAGAATTCTTGAAGTTAGGGTTCAATAATAGGAATTTTATGAACCCTAAATTCAAGAAAATTATCAAAGATTGTTCAAAACCAAAAAGAAATTTGTATGGATGGTATGACAATGTTTCTAAATGTCCTAAGATGCAATATGAATGTTTTGGGATTTTTAGAAACCTAAATGATATTTTAATTAATTTATTTCCATTAATCAATTAAAATAAACATTTAAATAATTCAAAAATGATTTTTTAATGCAAAAAAATAAAAATAAAAATATTTTTGGGTTGAGAAAAATATTTGGATGCAAAATGCAGAAGAAAATATTTTTTAGGATCTTCTAGGTATTTTTAATAAATTGTGCCAAACAAATAAAAAATATGAATTAAAAATGGAATTAATGAGAAGTAATCTAATCTAAGGGCTTGGATTCAAAGCTGATGGTTTTGGGGTTGACTGCTCGCCACATCTTAAGGCTGAAATTCAAATTTATCTAATCCTAATTAATTAATTAATTAATCCAAGAATTAAGTTAATGAACTAATCTCCACCGTCCAACACACGCAGGAAGCTAAGATCAAACGGTCCTTATTTAAACCTTGCCCTAACCCTAATTAGATAGTTAATTACTTTCAGGTGGTCGGAGAAGACCTCCGGTCATCTTCTCCGGCCAGCTTCTCCCCGCGCAAACCCCAAACCTCACCCCTGGGTCATTTCTGGAGCTCTAAAGCTCCAGATCAACTCCTCTCACTTCCCTAAACTCAAATCCAACTCAAAACAGATTTATCATGGCTCAATCACAAGATTCGAAGAGAAAATAAAAAAAGGTAAAACTTTCAGAACATGCATACAAGCTCATTTCTCAACCATTCTCAAAAGTAAACACATCATGGTGATCAGCAAAGCATGAAGATCATTCTAAGAACTTAAAATAGCATTTCTGGAAAAAAGTTTGAAGAAGTTACCTGAGCTTGAGCTTTCTCAAACTGAGCTTTCTGGCCACTTCTCTTGTGCAAAATGACTCCCCTTGACCTCCTGATGAAGCTTTGATGCTTGGAAGGAGTTTCTTTTGGCTGGTTTGTGTGATTGCACTTCAACTGGCCAAGAATCGTGTTTTGTGTATGGGGTGTTCTTGGCTGTTTTAATGGTTGCTTTGTGTTCAGTGGATGATTTTGAGATGAATGGTGAAATTTGTTTGTAGATTGAGTGAGTGTGCAGAGAGTTTCGAAGGAATTTGCAAAATGGAGAGATTTTTGGAATGCTGAGTATTCTGAGGTTTCAGGCTGCAATGTTGTGTGTTATGGCTTGGGTTTGATCCACATAACAAGTAGTGATAGGCCAGGGGGTGGGTGGTGGCTGCAGCTGATTGGTATGGGCAAGTTGCAAAAAGTCACCAACTTGTGTACTTGAGGTATGGGCAATGGTGTAGCTGGCTTTTTGGCTTGTCCATGCGCAGCATGGATCAAGGAGGTCCATAGAAATGGTTTTGAGGCAATTCATCAAGTTGAAACAAAGTTATGTGTCATTTTGCAAATTCTATGAAGTTTGGCCCCTTTTGAAATTCTTGAAATGCAAGACATGAAATAGCATGGTTCTTTGGGCAATTATGATCTTAAGGCAATGCACTATGATGGTATGATGCTTAGAAGTGTGTTTGAAGTCACAAAATGCCTTGGCAAGTGTTTTTGCAAAAATCCCTCTTTGGTGCATTCTTGAAAATTATGTGATTTTTGCCAACTTTGACAAGTCATAACTTGAGTTCCATAATGAATTAGGACTTGTTCTTGTACTTTTTGAAAAGGGAATGATCCAATCTACAACTTTCATGACCAACAATTTTTCATTTGAAGCATTTTTGGTTGAGAAAGAGGAGGTTGAAAAACTTTCCCAAAATGGAAAGTTTACATTACAAGTCATTTCCATTTTTGGCAACTTTTGGTTTAGCTCACCTTTCTTCAATTTTGTGAACTTCCAAGCATTTCAATGATCAAATAAAGATCATATAACTCTAATTTGATGAAAAATCCACTTTGGGTCCATTGTTGGGGGCCTTAGATGCCCTGATTTGGCTCTGACTTGCTCAAGAAGTTACCCAGGGAACAAATGACTTCCACAATGAATTTCTTCATCAAACATGGTACACATGATCCTCATAGCATATTGAGACCATTAGAAACAATAATGAAAAAATAAAATTGGATTTATGGCCTCTGAAACCAAAACCCTAATTTTGGTCATCTGTGTAGTGAAACCCTAGCTCTGCTTCCATGCTTTCCAAGTTCTTGTGATTTATTGACTTCATTGATCTTTGAGGGATATAATATGATGATATAATATACATGGACCCTCTTGAAGTGATTGGAGACCTTTGAAGTGGCTCATATGGATCCTTGAATTGCTGAGATCACAAACCCTAGATGCAGATGAATTTGAACTAATGCAGTGAAACAAAAATGCAATATGAGATGGTATGTTTAAACTAATGCAAATATGAAAGATCACAAGCCATGGTGTGAACTTAGTGAGGGAAAATTTGGGGTGTTTACACTCACCCTTCTTCAAAATACTTTTCCAGGAAGCAACGTTTGAATGGATAGAAGAATGCGAGCAGGCCTTGCAACAACTCAAAGCACTATCAGAGCCCCCAGTTTTGTCCAGGCCGACAGTCGGGGAGATCCTCTACTTGTATCTATCTATCAACACCAAAGCCATTAGCGCAACTCTTATAAAAGAAGACCCAGACGGGCAAAAGCATGTGTATTTCACGAGTAAAGCCTTGTAAGGGCCGGAGCTTAGGTACTAGAAATTAGAGAAGGTCGCCCTCGCGCTCGTAAATGCTACCAGGATACTACGACACTATTTCTTGTCACACACTGTGATCGTACGAACCGACCAGCCTATCAAGCAACTTTTAGCCCGGCTAGAATGACTGGAAGAATGTTGATATGGTCCCTAGAACTCTCTGAATTTGACATACGATATGAAATCAGGAAAGCTCTAAAAGCTCAAGCCCTTGTCGAATTTGTGGCCGAGATGACCCCAGCAGAAGCTGCACCAGCAAGCGCCCATATATGGGTCATCTACGTCGATGGAGTATCTTGTCCATCTGGGAGTGGTGCGGTGATCATCCTCAAAAATGAAGAAGGCCTCGTGATCGAGGTATCTCTAGTCCTTTCTTTCCCGACGTCTAACAACCAAGCTGAGTATGAAGCTTTCCTAGCAGGAATCCGCCTATCCAAGGACATGGATGCCCAAGAAATCAGGATCTACACCGATTCTCAACTGGTCGTATCACAGGCTAAAGGGAAATACCAGGAAAAAAATGACCATTTGGTCGAATACCTGATGCTAGTACAACAAATTTTGGCGCACTTCAAATCTTAGGACGTCCAGCACATCCTCCGTGAGCGTAATTCACAAGCAGACGTCTTGTCAAAATTGGCAAGTACGCGGAGGAAAGGCGGAAACAAGTCCGTCATCCAGGAAACACTTCCTTGCCATAGCATTGAAAAGCCCTTAGATATCATCGACGTCAACATCATAGGTAACAACAATTGTTGGATGACTCCAGTATTCCACTACTTGACAACTGGCGAGCTACTCGAAGACAAGAAGGAAACCATTACCACCAAACACCGTTCATCCTCCTACATACTTGTAGACAGCGAGTTGTACCATCGAGGATTCTCCATACCACTCCTCAAATGCGTCGAGGAAGAAAGCGTATCAGACGTCTTGCACGAAATACCCAATGGAATAAACACACTTGATATGACTTCAAGAATTTCCTTCGACCTACTTCCTGCATCCTTGTTGAAGCTACTCTTGTGTTGTTTTGACTGAACACATTCTTCACAGACTTTGTTTTGGAATGTTGATTTCTGGCAATCCTGAAACCATATTTCTTCTCTTCAAATCTCTGATGTCTTTGAAATTGAGATTACCAAGTCTATAGTGCCATAACCATTTATATTTGTTGGATGCAATTGCATGGAACTTATGCTTCATCATATTTAGTTCGATATTGAAGGTTCTATTATGAGACATTAGAGCCTTCAAGATCAACCTACCACCTGCGTCAACGACTCTCATCACCTTGTCTTCGACCGACACCTTGTAGTTCTTTTCGAATAACTACCCTATATTGAGCAAATTGCTCTTCATGACTGGTATGTACAAAATATTGAAAATTACTGACCTTTTTCTATCCTTCCTCTTAATCAGAACATCACCAATACCTTTAGCTTCTAGAGTATTGTCATTTGCGAATTTCATAGTGTTCTTTATTGAGGGCTTCATGTTGAAAAACCAATATTTCCTACCAGTCATGTGTGATGAGGTTCCTGAGTCCAAATACCACTGATCTTGGAATCTCTCTTCATCTCTTGTTGTGACCATCAACAACATCTCTTCTTCTTCATGCTTTTCCAGCTTAGCATCCGAATCTTGATTCTTTTTCTTTTCTGGACAACCACTAAAATAATGACCATAATTATGACAATTGAAACACTGAATATGACTCATGTTTGGTTTTTGACCACCACCTCTTTGGTTTCCTTGGTTCCATGGTTTTCTTTGATTCGACATGCCTCCTTCTTGCTGATTTTGATCAGTCGAATTGTCGTAGCCACCTCTACTTTTGTTGTCGAACACCTTTCCTTTGCCTTTCTTATATCTTGTTGATTGAGGTTGTAGAGCCACATCACTCTTCGACTTGCCTGTTTCTCTTTCACCCATTCTTTGTTAATAAGATTCAAGCGTCCCTTGAAGCTATTCTTTAGTTACCTTCGACAAATATTTCGACTCTTTTATGGCTACTACCACGTGGTCGAACTTTGGAGCCAACAATCTCAAAATCTTTGAGACAACTACTTTCGTAGTCAGCATTTCTCCACATACTTTGATTTGATTCACAAGTTTCGTAACTCTTGTGAAGAAATCTGATATTCTTTCATTGTCTTCCATCTGAAGCAATTCATAAGCCCTTTTGTGAGTTTGTAACCTCACTTTTTCACCTTTTCTGTGCCTCCAAACGATTTCTCAAGAATCTCTCATGCTTCTTTTTCATACTTGTAAACACCCCAAATTTTCCCTCACTAAGTTCACACCATGGCTTGTGATCTTTTCATTTGCATAAGTTCAACCATATCACATCATGTTGCATTTTTAGTTCAATGCATTGGTTCAAATTCATCTGCATCTAGGGTTTGTGATCTGAGCAAACCAAGGGTCATCTGAGCCACTCCAGAGGTTTTCAATCATCTCAAGAGGGTCCATGTATGTTCAAGCATCATATTATATCCTTCCAAGATCAAGGAATTCAGAAAATCACAAGAACTGAGAAAGGCATGGAAGCAGAGCCAAGCTTAACTGCACAGATAACCTAAAATTAGGGTTTTGGTTTCAGAGGCCATAACTCCATATTTCTTGGTCATTATTGTTTCTATTGGTCTATATATGATACAAGGATCATACACACCAATTTTCATGAAGAAATTCAAGGGGGAAGGCATATGATCAATATATGACTTCTTGGGCAAGTCAGTGCAAAATCAGGTCATCTGAGGCCCCCAATCATCCAACCAAAGGGTATTCTCCATCATTTTGGGTGTATATGATCTTTATTTGATCTTATAAGAGGTTAGAAGTTCACAAAATTGAATAATTTCAAGCCATTTGCAAAGTTGCCATTTTGGGAAAGTGACTTGTAATGCAAAATTGCCATTTTGGGAAAGTTTTTCAACCTCCTCTTTTTGATTCAAAAATGCTTCAAATGATAAATTCTTGGTCATGAAAGTTGTATATTGGATCATTCCCTTTTCAAAAAGTACAAGAACTTGATCTAATTCATCCTAGAACTAAAGTTATGGCCTTGCAAAGTTGGGAAAATCACTAAATTTTCACTTATGCATCAAAGAGGGAAACTTGCAAAAACTCATGACAAGGCAAAATGTGACCTCTAATTGACTTCTAAGCATTACACAAACATGATACATGACCTAAAACTCAGAATTTCCCAAAGAATTCTCAAGTTTCATGACTTGTGCATGAGGAAATCAAGAAAGGGCCAAACTTCATGAAATTTGCAAAACCACCCACAAACTTCATTCCACTTGCTATTTGGCCTGAATCTGAATTCCATGGTTGCCCATGAATCAAGCTATGCCAAACACCCCCTTGTCCTTGACTTGAAACAACTCATACCTCAAAGGACACCTAACCTTGACTTTTTGCAAAATGAACCATACCAATCAGCATAGGCCACCAACAACTCTCTGGCCTATCAAGGATTGATACATGGACCAAAAGCAAGCCTTTTCATACAACAAGCAAAGTTGAATCCTCCCACAACTCATCATACACCAAAACTCCCTCTTATGCATTTTTTCTTCGAAATGCAGCACTCAAGCCACAAACCTTCAAACAAACTTCATAGAACAACTCACCATGAACCACTGATCATTTTCCCAACCATCACCTTGCCCTGAAACCCCCCATATCAAAAACACGATTTCTCTCCCCCTTTGAACTGACCTGCATCAATCTCACAAACCAGCCACAAGAAACTCCAACCAAGCATCAAAGCTTCTTCAGGAAGATCATTGAAGGGGTTTTGAAGCTAAAAAGCTGCCTGAAAGCTCTAGGGTTGAAAGCTCCATCTCAGGTAGCTCTCTCAAACTTTTTTTCCATAAATCCTTTTTTAAGTTATAGAGTTGTTCCTTATGATCTCCTGATTACTCTGATCTTTGTGGTTTTGAAAATGGTGTAGGAATAAGGTTGTATGGTTGTTTTGAAATTTCTGCCATTTTTGCTTTTTGATTCGAATCTTGCTGGTGAGTGAAAATAAATGAGGTTTGAGGTTAGGGATGAGTTTAGAATGGAGAGAGGACGCAATCTGGAGCTTTAGTGCTCCAGAAATGACCTAGGGAGCGTTTTAGGAAATTCTCAGGTGAGGTGTGGCCGGAGAAGATGACCGAAGGTCATTTCCGGCCACCTGAAAGTCATTAAATAGGTTAATTAGGGTTATGGATAAGTTTGAACCTGGACCCTTGGATTTGAGTTTGGCACGTGTTCTGGATGGCCAGGATTGTGTCATTAGTTTTAATTTTAGGATTAATAATTAATTAAATCAGATTAGTCAGGTTTGAACCTAGGCCGTCCAGATGCACGCCCAGTCAACCTTTTAGAAGCCCAGAATCAATCATGGCTCTCCATTGCACATACTTTCTTTTTATTTAATTTTTATTTCATTTTAATTTGTACGAATTTTAAAAAATAGTAAAACACATCAAAAAATTCTGAAAATTTTTGTCACACCTTTTATTAATTTTCAGAACCCAAAAATGTTTTTATTTTTATTTTTTGCATTAAAAAATATTTTTAAATCATTTAAATGATTATTTTTAATTAGTTAATGAGAATTAATTAATTAAAAATACATTTAGGTATTTAAAAATCCCAAAAAAATTTCAGAGAACATTTTCAAACATTTAGAAACATTTACAAACTCACAAAACAAATTTCTTTTTGGTTTTGATCATACTTTGGCAATTTTAATTTGAATTAGGGTTCTTTAATTTGAATATTTTTAACCCGAACTTCAAAAATTCATAACTTTTTATCCAAGTTGAGTTTGTGAATGGTTCTTTTTGCATTGTGTTATGCATACTTGCAAGCATCCAAAAACATTTTTGTTTCATTTTTATCTTTCATTTTCAATTTATTTTATATTTTCCCTTTAGAATCACCCTTAAAACCCTAGAAACTTAGAAAAATCATAAGTCCTTTAGGGTTTAGCTTCTGCCTTCCCCTTTGGGCAGTGAACTTGTATAGGTTTAGGGTCCCTTTGATTCCATTTTCAATTTTTTATCTCATTCTTTGCTTCTGATTTTGAATTTTGTATCTCATGTTATACACAAACACCTAATTTGCATCTTCACTTGCATCCACCTTACATAAGCTTGCATACTTGAACTTGCCATGACATTTTGTGCACCCACATAACATATAAGACATCTTAGGACATATTGAAATCATGTTTGATCATTGCATCATTAATTTTCCATGTTTTTGTTTTCATTTAATGTCACATGCATTCATGAACTTTCATGCTTCTTATATGCTTCATTTGCATTCTCATCCTTTGTATGATCATTCATATCACTTGGCATGCTTTCATACCATCTCATAACCTCATTTGCATCATGAATATGTTTCTGAATTTGGTTTTCATCTTTGCATTTCATTTCCATTTCATTTCATTTCCATTTCATTTCATTTCTTTTTGCTAACTTTTCAGGTGGTAAGTGTTTGAGAAGTGAATTTGCCTTCACTTCTCATAATCTTTTCTCATCTCTCTTATGCATCATTGTTGCATTTTACTTTTTAATTAGAGTGAGCTTGCTCATTCATGCTCCTTCCTCTTTTTCCTCCTTCAAGCAACTTATCTTCTTAAGTGAATTAAGTTGTCTTGCTTCTTCTTGCTTCTCTTCCTTCTTCCTGCTTCTTCCTTGGTGGCTTTTCCCTTGAAGATCTTCTTGCAAGCTTCATAAACCCTAGGAATATCTAATCATGATCATAATTAGGGTTTGATTAGTCCCCCATTAGTTTCTACCTTTGTGCCATCTTTGTGTCTTCTCTTCTTATCTCTTAATCAAGGACTAAACCTTAAAGGTTTTAAGACTTTATGATTAAGCTTATGCCTGCATCCTTCTATTAGGATGGAGTGTGTAACTTTAATCCTAAGTGTTAAATCCTTAATGTGTTTAAATCCTTTAATCAATCCATCTAATAATGACTAATACAATAAGCTTGTAACTTGGGCCTTGCATTATGGTTCTAATTCTTCCTTAAGTGGTTAAGAAGGACTAACCCTAGTGTTAATGGACAAGTCCCCCTCAAGTTGTCTTACAAACCATAAAATTAACTTCTTAATCTTACCATTAACTAAAATCCACTTTAATAAAGACTTTGTTTTGTCATGAGGTTAATCCCTAATCATGGATTAAGTTGAGGAGCCTTCCTCAGCTTAAATGTTCTCATCTATTATCCTTCTATTAGGATGTTGTAATGGGTCCATTAAATCCTTAATTATGGCTTAAACTCATTACTTAACACTAAACAAAAACTCCAAAAACATCTAAATAAGTACAAGTAGGTTAATGATCTTAATCCTACATCATGGTGACTAAGTGTGAGGTGTTTACTTCATACCTAAGGCATTCTCATTACCCCTAATCAGAGGGAGGATGTGATGAGTTTACTAACCCTTGGTTTAGGTTTAAGCTCATTTTCTTATGACAAACTCCAAAAGCAATAAAAGATTGAAAATACCAAAAACAAACAATAATCGTCTCCTTCGGGATTCTTTTTCTCACCCCATTCACTCACAAACGAGAACTTGCTTCTTCTGTCTAATGCAAGACAGTTTGCACCTGAGCTAGACAGGTCATACACTTGAGCATAGACAAGTAAGCAGTTCACAAGTTAATTTATCTTTCAGTCTCTTTGAGTCGAACTACGGTGTTCTGACTTCCTCATTGCACGAGAGGATACGTAGGCATAACTTAACAGTTATCGAACAAAAGTCTCTCTCTATTCCCCCCTCTTCCAACATTTTTATTTAAGCCTCATAGTCTTGAGCTTTGCACTCTTTTCTAGCACTAACACTTCTCTATTTCATTTCACATTCTTTTTACACTGACACTTGCATTCTTTTCCAGCTGTTGCACACAAAAATAACACTGACACTACCCCTTTAAAACACAAATCTTTTAAGCGTGGATCCCGTCGGGTACGATGGACAATCTGGGTGCTAATACCTTCCCAGGTTGTAACCAACCCCCTTTCTCAGTTTCTCTGGTTCACGACCGTCTTATCCATCTTTTCTTAGGTTTATGCAGCATTACCTTTCCTTCGGGATAAAAATGCCTAGCTGGCGACTCTTTTCAGTTCACCCTCGTGTTCTCCTTTCGCCGACCATTCGCGTCTGTACCCCTCTTGGTCATGTGTCATTTGGTGGGAGCGACAGCTTGGCGACTCTGCTGGGGACCCTTATACTACAACCAGGGCTTCTGGTTCTTTTTGTGGGTTCTTCCTAGCGCTTGTTTGATTTGTGTTTACTGGGAAGTTATGTGCTATGTGTGTTTGTTTATTTTGCTTTATTTATTGCTTTATGTACAGCTTTATTTATTTGCTTCCTTTACAGTCTTATGCATATTTCATACTGTCATTTGCTGGATCTGGTTTGCTGTTTTGGTGGGTGGGGTTCCATTGAGAGTTTAAGGTCCTATACCTGGGACCTGAGTGACACCTAGGCTAGAGTGGTTCATGTTCTTTCCCATTCCATTTCGGTCTGGTGCGGGAATATGAAACATGGTTCAGATGTTGGTTTCTTCTTGAGAATTCTATGCTACAGATTTCCTGTAGTGCTAGGGCTATCTGGGAAGCCTGCTAAGTCTGGATGACCTTTATTATGACCTTCAGAAGTTGAGGTGAATTAGAGGAGGATCATTTATGGTTATGGTAAACACTGTACCTCCGGGTTAGAAGTGTTTACACTTCTCATAACTAATCCAAGTCTGAGGATTCTTGTTCTAGAACACTACCTGTGAGGGGGTTGGGCTATTTAGAGGTTTGCAGGAACCCTTGGCCACATCATACCATGTTACTGTTTTATGTAAGAGTACTCCACTTTGGATAGTTCTTGTGATTAACCCAGGACATGTGACTCTTTATTTGAGTCCCCACCCTGGTTATTGGATTTCTAAGCCTCCATCTGGACTTTTGAGCATACATGGACCTTATATCAAGACAGATAATCAGATCCAGCTTGATGATAAACCCTTGCATATCATTTGCATATATCATCATTACATCATTTGACATTTGTTTATTTGCTTTTCAGGGTATCCACTTCATTGTATCTTGGTTTTGGTTTTGACCCCTTCTTCTACATAGACCTCTGCTTCAGCTGTCTTCATCAGTTATCTGCTTCAGTTATCTCCATCACCACCTGCACCAGTCTGTCAGTGGTCCACCTTCAGCATCTCAGTCTGTGATCTTCATCAGCACTTATCTTCAGCTTCTTCAGCAGCACTCATGACTACTCCCAGGAAGAGCAACATATCCTACCACTTCTTTGAGCCTGTGTTGACTGGCATCAGGCAGGTTCAGTCACTTATCACACCTGACCACATCCCAATATTTAGAGAGTACTATGGGGGTATCTTGGATATGGTTATGGACCTTGATCCTTCTCAGAGGAGAATGATCCACACATGCTTGCAGTTTTATGACCCTCCATTGAGATGTTTCACCTTTCCAGACTTTCAGTTAGGGCCTCTGCTAGAGGAGTTTTCTTTATTGATTGAAGTACCTATCAGAGGTGGAATCCCCTTCAACCAAGAGATGACTGCTCCTAAGAGTGAGGAAATAGCAAGGGAATTGTACTCGGAGCCTGCCCTTATTGAGCAAAGTATGACAACAAAATATGGGATTCCTGGATTGCATTTGGACTTCTTAATTTCTCAGGCCATCCTGAAGGCTTCATTAGGAGAGTGGAGGGCAGTCTGTGCCCTGTTAGCCCTCAGCATATATGGGGTTATATTGTTTGCAGATGAGCCTAAACTTGTCAGCAAGAATGCCATCCATTTGTTTCTTCTGAAGAACCCAGTGCCCACATTGCTAGGGGAATTTTACTATTCCATTCATCAGAGGAATGAAAAACAAAGGGGGAAGTTGGTAAGATGTTGTGCTCCTTTGTTTTACACCTGGCTACTCAGGCACCTGCCTATATCAGATGCTTTCTTGAACCCTCACCAGCAGAAGAATTGGGCCAAGAGGTTCATTTCCTTGACTTCATATGATATCAGATGGTGCACCCAGAGCACCAAAGACAAGGACATTATCACCAGCTGTGGACAATACCCAAATGTGCCTCTGATAGGAGTGAAGGGTTGCATCAACTACAATCCTTTACTGTTTAAGAGACAACTGGGTTATGCCTTGGTTCACCCTCCCAGAGGACAGGATTTAGCTGAGACCCTGTATTGTGAAGTGCAACCTAATTCAGCTGTTGTCAGACAAGCATCCTGGGCTTGGGACAACATCCAGACAAAAGGGATAGCTATTCTTGGAAGATGTAACAATGTTGCTTTAGCTTAGTACTCAGACTGGTCCTGTACCAGAGCTCAAATTACCAGAATGCCTTTCACCTTGGAAGACATACCTGGACCATCTACAGTACAGCATGCAGCAACAGTTAGCCTGGAGGAATTCGAAAAGTTGAAGGAAAGAAATGAGCAGCTATCTCAAGCCTTGAAGAAGACTCTTTGGGAAAGGAGTGATGGTCGCCTGGACATTGAGAGATTGGAATAGCTCAGGGTTGAGCACCTTGCCAAAATTGAAAAGACAGAAGACTACATAAGGAAAGCAAGGGCTGGGGAACAAATATTGAAGAATGCCTGCAAGGAGGCCAAGATTCAGAAAGCTAGGGCTGAGCACTATCTGCAAGAGAGCCAGGCTAGGTGGGTCAGGATCACCGAAGCCCGTGCACAAGAAGACCAGAAGACTCAAGCCAAGATTGATTAGTTGGAGGCCAATGAGAAGAAGCAGCAGGAAGCTTTGTTGGCAGCTCAGAAGGAGATATCAGAATTGAAGCTTAGGGCAGGGTTGAAGAGATCAAAAGACCAGGACAGACATAAGAAGCTGACTACTGCTATTGCTACCAAGAACCTCCTCATTAGGACCATTACAGAGCACCCAGCTGGTCCAGTGACGGAGGCACTCCTGAAGGAGGTCAAGGAAGATGAGTTTGGACTGGATGTCTGATTCTTTGCTGGTTATCTTTTCCATTTTGATGTACTTTTCCTTTTGTTGTATTTTTTACCCTCTATGGGCATGTATTGTAAAACAAACTATGTATTGTTCATCATTTGTAATATATTTTGGTTTGTTTTCATTTGGGCTTTCTCTCAACAACATCAAGCATCTTCCTCGATGTCTGGAAAGGTCAAAACCAAGAACCAAACTGGATACCTTGGAAAACAAATAAGCATATTGCATTGCATACTAACTCTGTTTTTGTTTTGTATGTTTTGTTACCACTATTGTTTCTAACTTTGTTGTTCACTTCAGGAAACATTGCTCATCGCCGAGTGTTCCCTGTCAACCGCACACACCGGTACCCTACTCATAATAACCTTCCCGGCATTCAAATGGAGCAAGTACAGCAGGACCTAAATGAGGTCAGAAATCAAATGTCAAATGAGAGAGTGGAAATGAGGAACCAGATGTCTCAATTCATGGCTGTCATGACTGGCTTAGCCCAGAGCCAAGAAAGACTGAGAGAGCTGGTGGAAAGACAAACACCTGAGGAACCTCATCTTGGAACAGGGGGAACTAGCAACAATGAACGGGGGCAGCCTCGTATTGACCCACCAGAATATGGACCCCATCTGAATCCAGAGGTTAACATCCCAAGGAATGTGCAAGGTAATACTACTGGGGGTAGAATCCTGCAAGAGGATCCCCAAGAGAAACAGTTTACTGTTATAGGGGCCGGAGATGAGGTATATGATAGAAGATTGGATGAAATAGCCGAAAAGTTAAGATCTTTGGAATCTCAGAATTCTTTGGGTTTCGACGTAATGGATATGGGACTAGTAGATGGGGTGAGAATTCCCCACAAATTCAAACCCCCATGCTTTGAGAAGTATAATGGTACCTCCTGTCCACGTACTCACCTGCAATCTTTCTTGGGAAGGCTCAAGGCTTATACCATGGATGAGAAGTTATGGATGTTCTACTTTGAGGACAGTCTGACTGGAGCTTCAAGGGAGTGGTATTCGCATTTGACTAGGGCCACCATAAGATGTTGGAAAGACTTGGCCGAGGCTTTCATTCGGCAATATCAGTACAACCTAGACATGGCTCCCAATAGAACTCTTCTAATGGGCATGTCTCAGTCTTCTAGAGAGAGCTTCTGGGATTATGCTCAGAGATGGAGACAGCTTGCTGCTGCTGTCCAACCACCCATGTCAGAAAGAGAAATGGCTGACATGTTCATGAATACATTGCAAGGGACTTATATTGATAGACTTGATGCCTTCTCCTCTACCAGTTTTGCTGATGTGGTCATAGCTGGTGAGAGGATTGAAAGTCTCTTGAAGATGGGCAAAATCTCCGACAATGGTGCAAGCTCCTCCAGCAACCCCAGAAAACCCTTTGCAGGACCCCGAAGGACGGGTGAAACTAATGCCATCCATGCAGGCAGGGGCAGGCCCCAATATTCTCACAGGTCAGTAGCCGCAGTTTCCATCCCAGCTCCAGTTCCATAACAACCTTTATATCCTCAACAACAACAACAACAACAACAACCTCACTATCATCAACCATCTCATTTCCCGCAACAGAGAACCTACAACAACAACAATAGCAACCAACAGCAGCGTCCCTTCCAACAGAGGCCATCTCAGGAAAATAGGGTGATTGACCCTATCCCTATGCCTTATGTTGTTTTATTGCCACAACTCCTGAAGCTCAACCTGGTTGAATTAAGGACGTTGGCACCACCAGATCCTCTCAATCTCCCAAAGAATTATGATGTCAACGCCAGGTGTGCCTTTCATTCCAACACACCTGGTCACAATACTGAGAAATGCAGAGCCTTACAGATGAAGGTTCAGGATTTGGTTGACTCTAAAGCTCTCAACTCCACACCTCCTCCGAACGTCAACAGAAATCCTATGCCTAATCATGGTGGGCCTAGGATTAATGCCATTGAAGAGGACCAACCATCTACATTGATTGATAATGTTGCACAAATTCAAACACCACTGGATGAAGTCAAAGTTCAACTTTTAAGATGCCAAGTGTTCCCAGGCTTTGGGGCCTGTTGTGAATTGTGTAAGACAGTTAGTAATGGTTGTGAGAAGCTAAGGATTGCCATAGATGGCCTTATCCAAGATGGGATTTTTCTAATTACTTCAACAACTCCCGCAGCAACTCTTGTCTCCACGACAATGAAATCTCCTACAACACCAACAGTTCTCCTTTCAACAGATTCTCCTACAACAGCAACAATAATCATTCCTACTGATTCATCAACATCACCAGCAATTACTCCGTCCATCACTTCAACAAGTCAAAATTCAACAATTGTTTCTTCTACAACATCAGCATCCACTTTATTAACAGAATCTTCTACAACGCCAGCAAAAATTGATGAAGATGTCTCAACAGTTACAATCTACTATGACCCATCAGATGTTCCTCCCAGCAACAATTTCCAACAACAAATTATGGCACCTCCTGCCAGACCTCCAGTCACAATTTACTATGATCCGCACACCATTACAGTATCTTCCTCTGCAGCAATCAGCCCAATTACCATTACGGTAACTGGGCCTGTTCCTTATGAAAGCAGTAATGCCATACCTTGGCACTACGGCTCTGATCTCTACTGCAATGGGGAGAAAATCACTCTAGACTCATCAACCTCTTCACCACAAATTGATAATGTTAGGGGAGGCGGAGGCTTCACTAGAAGCGGACGCCTTTTTGCCTCACAAACACAAAGACCTAATGCTGAAGTAGAAGCTGTTGCTAAGGCAAAAGGAAAGAATGTGGTATCTGAAGAGCCGTCTGCCAAAGAGACTCAGAAGACATCTTTTGAACAAGATGTAGACGAGTTCATGAGAATCATAAAAAGAAGTGATTACAAGGTGGTAGACCAGCTTCACCAAACACCCTCCAAAATCTCCATATTATCACTGTTAATGTGTTTCGAAGCTCACCGAAATGCACTATTGAAAGTCATGCACGCAACATACGTGCCGGAGGAGATTACTGTTAATCTGCTAGAAACTGTGGTTGCAAATGTCAACACCAGTCATGGACTGGGCCTTACCAATGCTGACTTAACAACAGAGGGACGCAACCATAACAAGGCTTTGCATATCACCTTGGAATGCAAGGGTGCTGTTCTGTCTCATGTACTGGTGGATACTTGGTTGTCACTCAATGTTCTACCAAAGAAGGCCTTAGTGAAGCAGGAGTATGATGGCTTGGCATTGCGTCCGAGTAATTTGGTGGTAAGAGCATTTGATGGATCTAAGAGATCAGTGCTTGGTGAGATTGATCTTCATGTGTTGATTGGCCCGTAGACTTTCAAAATTACCTTCTTTGTGATGGACATACAGTCGGCCTACAGCTGTCTGTTGGGTAGACCCTGGATCCACGCCGCTGGCGCTGTTATGTCTACCCTTCACCAAAAGTTAAAATTCGAGTGGGAAAGCCAAATCATCACCATCTGTGGGGAGGAGGACATTTTTGTTAGCCAGCTGGCTACATATAAGTACATAGAAATGGATGGGGAGATCCATGAGACTATGAGTCAAGGGTTTGAGGCCCTGAACATCAATGAAGCATCTGTTGTGTCTGGGACATCCATCACATCATATCAACAAGCCCGGAAGGTTGTTGAGGAGGGTACCGCCCAAGGCTGGGGCAAGCTGCTGCCAGTTGAAAAGAAAGAAGACCAATTCGGGTTGGGTTACAGACCAACTCGACAAGATCAACCAGAGGCTGCAACGGAGCCCAAGTTTGTCAGCGGGGGGATGCTCACCCGAGATGCTGTGAATAGTTTGGAAGATGAGTCAGAAGACGAGCGCAACCTGGAAAACTTGATACGTCCAAGGATCTCGGGGAACCAAGTCTCAAACTGGTCTTCCCAGGAAATTATAAGAGTTACTCCTGCAGAGTAATTATTATTTCCTGTCTTTAAGCATGCATCAAGTCCTGCATCTTGCCCAAGATGTCAGGGCTCATTTTGTAATCGGGCCATCTTGTATTTTGTGCAAACGATCAATTAATGAATATCAGGACATCTTTTGCAAATGAGTCTTTTCTTTTTCCGCTCACTGTTTTTCATTTTTCATTTTTTGTACAAAAATAAAATGGCAATGTTTTTCAAAATAATAACTTCATTTTCACTTTTTCTAAACAAGATAAAACTGATCACTAAAATGAACAAATCTAAACCCTTGCAGAGAGTGCCCTCCAGACTGCACCGACAACAACACTGCTATGACTTCATATGACTTTGACAATCCGATTAATCAAGCCGATGAAGGGGTTGAAGAAGATTATGAGCTACCTGAAGAGCTAACCAGGTTGTTAAGACAAGAGGAGAAGGTTATTACTCCTCATCAGGAGGAAGTTGAGACAGTTAATCTTGGTACGGAAGAAGATTTGAAAGAAGTGAAAATCGGGGCCCGTCTGCAAGATTCAGTGAAAGAGCAACTTATTGACATGCTTCGGGAGTATGTGGATATTTTTGCTTGGTCTTATCAAGATATGCCAGGTCTGGATACCGACATTGTTATGCACAAGCTGCCTCTAAAAGAAGACTGCCCGCCAGTAAAACAGAAGCTGCGCCGCACTCGCCCGGATATGGCAATGAAGATAAAAGAAGAGGTACAAAAACAGTGGGACGCCGGTTTTCTCGCTGTAACTAGTTACCCGCCGTGGGTTGCTAACATTGTATCTGTGCCTAAGAAAGATGGCAAAGTAAGGATGTGTGTGGATTACCAGGATCTGAACAGATCCATCCCGAAAGATGACTTCCCTTTACCTCACATTGATGTATTGGTCGACAATACAGCTCAGTTCTCGGTGTTCTCCTTCATGGATGGA
The DNA here is from genome assembly GCA_963966055.1 of Lathyrus aphaca. Taxonomy (NCBI): domain Eukaryota; kingdom Viridiplantae; phylum Streptophyta; class Magnoliopsida; order Fabales; family Fabaceae; genus Lathyrus; species Lathyrus aphaca. The sequence goes on from OZ014522.1 coordinate 80,901,909, forward strand.
TTTTCAGGATATAATTAGATCAAGATGTCACCTGAAGACATGGAGAAGACAACTTTCATCTCACCCTGGGGCACATTCTGTTATAAGGTAATGCCATTCGGACTGAAGAATGCTGGTGCCACTTATCAACGGGCTATGGTAACATTATTCCACGACATGATCCATAAAGAAATTGAATGTTATGTGGATGACATGATTGCCAAGTCCCTCACAGAAGAAGACCACCTGGTAAATCTGTTGAAGCTGTTCAAGCGTCTGAGGAAGTACCAATTGAAGTTAAACCCCAACAAATGCACATTCGGGGTGCGATCCGGTAAGTTGCTGGGATTTATTGTAAGTGAGAAAGGGATTGAAGTTGACCCTGACAAAGTCAAAGCCATTCAAGAAATGCTTGCACCAAAAACTGAAAAAGAAGTTTGGGGGTTCCTAGGTAGATTAAACTATATTTCGCGGTTCATATCTCATCTTACTGCAACCTGTGAACCCTTGTTCAAGTTGTTAAGAAAAGAACAAACAGTCAGGTGGAATGAAGACTGCCAAAGGGCTTTTGATAAAGTCAAGGAATACTTACAAGAGCCTCCAATCCTTATGTCTCCAGTTGAAGGAAGACCTCTAATAATGTACTTGACAGTATTAGAAGAGTCAATGGGGTGTGTGATGAGCCAGCATGACGAGTCTGGTCGAAAAGAGTATGCAATATACTACCTAAGCAAAAAGTTTACCGACTGTGAACAACGTTATTCACTGCTCGAGAAAACTTGTTGTGCTTTAGCGTGGGCTGCTCGCCGACTAAGGCAATATATGTTGACCCACACTACCTTATTGATCTCGAAGATGGACCCAGTCAAGTATATATTTGAGAAGCCAGCACTCACCGGACGGGTTGCAAGATGGCAAATGATCCTCACAGAATATGACATTCAGTACACATCTCAGAAAGCCCTCAAAGGCAGTGTATTGTCTGATTATCTTGTTGAGCAACCCATTGATGATTACCAGCCTATGAGATTTGACTTCCCTGATGAAGACATCATGTTCATAAAAGCAAAAGATCATGAAGAGCCTATTCACACTGAAGGACCTGACCCAGAAGAAGAATGGACTATGATGTTTGATGGGGCTGTTAATATGAATGGTCGTGGTGTTGGTGCAGTACTCATTACACCTAAGGGAGTTCATATGCCTTTCTCGGCAAAACTCACCTTTAACTGCACTAACAACGAAGCTGAATACGAAGCCTGTATTATGGGTCTTGAGGAAGCCATTGACCTCAGGATCAAGACTTTAACTGTATTCGAAGATTCGGCTCTGTTAATCAATCAAACCAATGGCAAATGGTATACTCACCAGGAGCATCTAATACCTTACCGGGATTATATAAGGAGGTTACTCACATTCTTCACAACAGTCAAGCTTGAGTATATCCCTCGAGATGAAAACCAGTTTGTAGATGCTCTGGCTGCCATTTCATCCATGATCAAAGTTCAAGCTGCCAACTTTGTGCCTCGGATTTCAGTATCCAGACTTGATAGACCAGCATACGTATTCTCAGTAGACATTGCTGAAGATGATAAGCCTTGGTTCTACGACATCAAATGCATCTTAGAGGATCAAACATACCCACCTGGGGCATCTTCCAATGACAAGAAGACATTAATAAGGCTAGCTGGTAGTTTCTTCCTGAATGCTGATGGTTCCTTGTACAAGAGAAACTTTGATATGGTACTTCTCATATGTGTTAATAAGACAGAGGAAGACTTGTTGATGCACGAGGTGCACGGAGGATCTTTTGGTACCCATGCTGGAGGGCATGCAATGGCTAAAAAGTTGATAAGATCATGCTATTACTGGATCACAATTGATGCAGACTGTTGTGCTTATGCCAGGAAATGCCATAAATGCCAGATTTATGCAAATAAAGTGCATGTGCCTCCAAATCCTTTGAATGTGATGTCTTCACCTTGGCCCTTTGCCATGTGGGGCATTGATATGATTGGCAAGATTGAACCGACTGCTTCAAATGGCCACAGATTCATCCTAGTAGCCATTGACTATTTTACCAAGTGGGTTGAAGCAGCTTCATATGCAAATGTCACCAGGCAAGTGGTGGCCCGATTCCCGAAGAGAGACGTCATCTGTCGGTATGGAGTGCCCGAGCGAATCATTACTGACAATGGTTCCAACTTAAACAACAAAATGATGGCAGAACTGTGCCGGGACTTCAATATCCAACACCACAATTCTTCTCCCTATAGGCCAAAGATGAACGGCGATGTAGAGGCAACTAACAAAAATATCAAGAAGATTATGCAGAAGATGGTGGTCACATACAAAGACTGGCACGAGATGCTACCATTTGCCTTGCATGGGTATCGTACCTCAATCAGAACATCCACTGGGGTAACACCGTATCAGCTTGTGTATGGTATGGAGGCAGTCCTACCTGTTGAAGTTGAATTACCCTCCTTGCGAGTACTGATGGATGTTAAGCTGAATGAAGCAGAATGGGTCCGATCCCGGTACGAACAACTGAATCTGATCGAAGAAAAGAGATTAGCTGCAATTTGTCATGGGCAGTTATATCAAAAAAGAATGAAGAAATCCTTCGATCAGAAAGTCAGGCTTCGGGAATACCAAGTAGGAGATCTTGTGCTGAAAAGACTCCTTCCTCCTCATATAGACCACAGGGGCAAGTGGACTCCGAATTACGATGGTCCATTCATAGTAAAGAAAGTTTTCTCTGGTGGAGCAATGATGCTCAATACTATGGATGGTGAAGACTTCATGTCCCCTGTGAATTCAGATGCAGTTAAAAAAATACTTCCCATAAAATGACCCGCTGGACATAAAAACAGAATGTAAGTCCAGGCAAAAGATGGGCATCCCGGCGAGTCAAAAACAGAATAAAAGACTCGGGAAAAAATAAGGGAAAATAAATAAAAAATGTACACCCGCTGAGTTGAAAAGCCTCTCAGGCAAGAATGGGTATCTCAGTGGATTGAAAACCCGAAAGGGCGGTCCACGCAAAATAAGGGAATAAGCGAACAACTGCATTCTGAATTCGTCTGTATCACCCACTACATGGCAAGTTTCGGAAGGTTCAAGCGCTGGTCAGAATCAGCCTTCTTCAGAAAGCAGGATGAGAAGAACGTCAAAAGTCATACGAGTCATAGCAAAAGGGAAGCACACTGAAGCGTCAGCAACATTGCCAGCACCTTTTTGTTTTTCAATTTGTAACAATCTCCTCATTTCAGGGGATTCGTTTCTTTGACTGTACTTGCCAATTCGGGGCACACAAATTAATAAAATCAGATTTTCAGTCACATTTTGTCTCGTGCATTTTATTTTCATTTGCAAAAATGTCCGATGTCCTTAAAATATTGATTACATAAATGCAGATGCGTCTTTTCTAAATTATATGCTTACAGGAGATATATTTGCTCCCGGGAGTGTCTAAACTCCTATGATGGAATCCAGTGAGGAATACCTCGGGATACTTGTACGTTTCTTTTGTCATAACAGGATTGCAGGTATTCAAAGCGCAACATGGGGCATGAAAGCTTCTCCCCATCAGAACAGCATCAGAAGGGGCTTTTTTCCCCAGCTGAGTTGTCAAACATCATCATCCTCAGCAGAATCCCTACAGAAATTTAGGAAGATCGTTCAGTGATCATTCCTCCCCAACCAAGTGCTAGACAGGGATTCATCTCCCTGCAGAGCTCCAGCCTCTATCCAAAAGAGAAATGTCTAAAGATCTCACAACAAAGGGACGGAAGTTTCCACAAACCCCAGATGGGCTCCTCATTACAAAGATAGGTCTATTAGTGACCTATTTCTCCAAGCAGAGCCATATATGTTAGATCTACCAATGATCTCATCCCCAGCTGGGATATTCCTTCAGCAAGATCAACCAGAGATCTTCACAGCAACAGGATCTGAATCTCAGATCGGTATCTTTTGCATAATCATAGCATTCACATTATATTTCCCCTCAGAGCGTAGCATTCCATCTAATACGGGGCATTACGGCAAAAATCAAACATATTGCATAATCACAAGTCATGTTTTGAATTAGTCACCTATGCAGACCAACATTCCATCAGCAATGTATATAGACTCACAGTCACAGCAGAAAGCCAAAGCGTCCCTTTTGCACTCTCTAATACAAATACTTGTTTACATACTCACCCGGCACTCGTCCGTGTCACATCATTCCCCTGTAGATATAAACCACAAACAAATATCTATACACTCCTTTGACACTCGTCTGTATCACCTTTCCCCAGCATGGTTGCCTAAACACTTATTGTAAACCGAACACTTGTTTATAATACACTTCTTCCGACACTCTTATGTGTCGTCTTACCCCCACAGATCTTTAGAATATCTTTTACACTCATAAGTTTATAACTTATACACTTTCTCTTATGATACTCGTCTGTGTCATACTCTTCCTAGCAAGCTGAACACTCGTCTGTGTCTCACTCATGCTTATTTTTCACTCATACAGATACTCGTCCGTATCTTGTATACGCCACTTATCTCTCCTCAGATTCAAAACTCGTCCATGTTCCTTGTTAACTAGTTGATACTCGTCCGTATCATCATCTCTGAACATGCGTCAGCGTTTGTTTCTACTGATACTCGTCTGTATCATAGTCTTAAGGATGCTCGTCCACATCTTTAATCTATACACAGTGTCAAACACTTATACCTTTCATTTCTTGGAAGAAGATACCCGTTTGTATCTACCATTCCCCAGAAGATTCTCTAGCAATTTATTTCCTTTCTATCTGACATTCGTCCTATGTCATGATATTTCCGGCAGCCGTACCCTGCCAGGTGATCGTCCTTCACCTTTTGATGATCGTCCTTCATCATCCCCCCAGCGGAGTCTCCATTATTGGAACCCTTTCCTATCCGACATTCGTCCTATGTCGTGATATTTTAGCAGCCGTCCCCTGCTAGGTGATCGTCCTTCACCTTTTTGATGATCGTCCTTCATCATTTTATCCGATGGTCGTCCCCATCGTTGATCTTGTTATCTGACATTCGTCTTATGTCATGATAAACCCCGAGAGCAGCCGTACCCTTCCAGGTGATCGTCCTTCACCTCTTGATGATCGTCCTTCATCATGCTTATCCGATGACCTTCCCCATCGTCGACCTTTTCTATCCGACATTCGTCCTATGTCGTGATACTTTCGGCAACCGTATCTTGCCAGGTGACCGTCCTTCACCAATAGATGACCGTCCCTCATCTTATCCCCAACAGAGCAGCCGTCCCCTGCTAGGTGATCGTCATTCACCTTTGATTTCATTTATTTTATTAACCCGGTGGCCGTCCCCCATCGTTGTTTACCCTTTACTTTATGAATCTGATGGCCGCCCCCATCATGGTACCTCCATCTCCCCAGCATGTCGGACGTCCCCGTCATTGCTTTACCCCCAGCAGTCGTCCTCTACTCGACGATCTCCCTTCGTCGCCTGCACTTTATAATCATAATTTACTTCCTTTTACAATCTATATCCCTTTTCTTCTTCAGTCAGTGAGTGCAAATTTTGGACTATCTTTGGTATACAACCACAAGTTATCTTGTTTGCCTGTTAAGCCTGTCGCTTACATCCTGCACAGCTAACTCATGATTGAATAGGGGCAACTGTAAACACCCCAAATTTTCCCTCACTAAGTTCACACCATGGCTTGTGATCTTTTCATTTGCATAAGTTCAACCATATCACATCATGTTGCATTTTTGGTTCAATGCATTGGTTCAAATTCATCTGCATCTAGGGTTTGTGATCTGAGCAAACCAAGGGTCATCTGAGCCACTCCATAGGTTTTCAATCATCTCAATAGGGTCCATGTATGTTCAAGCAACATATTATATCCTTCCAAGATCAAGGAAGTTAGAAAATCACAAGAACTGAGAAAGGCATGGAAGCAGAGCCAAGCTTAACTGCACAGATGACCTAAAATTAGGGTTTTGGTTTCAGAGGCCATAAATCCATATTTATTGGTCATTATTGTTTCTATTGGTCTCTATAGGATACAAGGATCATACACACCAATTTTCATGAAGAAATTCAAGGGGGAAGGCATCTGATCAATAGATGACTTCTTGGGCAAATCAGTGCAAAATCAGGGCATCTGAGGCCCCCAATCATCCAACCAAAGGGTCTTCTCCATCATTTTGGGTGTATATGATCTTTATTTGATCTTAGAAGAGGTTAGAAGTTCACAAAATTGAAGAATTTCAAGCCATTTGCAAAGTTTCCATTTTGGGAAAATGACTTGTAATGCAAAATTGCCATTTTGGGAAAGTTTTTCAACCTCCTCTTTTTGATTCAAAAATGCTTCAAATGAAATATTATTGGTCATGAAAGTTGTATATTGGATCATTCCCTTTTCAAAAAGTACAAGAACTTGATCTAATTCATCCTAGAACTAAAGTTATGGCCTTGCAAAGTTGGGAAAAATCACTAAATTTTCACTTATGCACCAAAGAGGGAAATTTGCAAAAACTCATGACAAGGCAAAATGTGACCTCTAATTGACTTCTAAGCATTACACAAACATGATACATGACCTAAAACTCATAATTGCCCAAATAATTCTCAAGTTTCATGACTTGTGCATGAAGAAATCAAGAAAGGGCCAAACTTCATGAAATTTGCAAAACCACCCACAAACTTCATTCCACTTGCTATTTGGCCTCAATCTGAATTCCATGGTTGCCCATGAATCAAGCTGCGCCAGACACCCCCTTGTACTAGGCCTGAAACAACCCATACCTCAAAGGACACCTAACCTTGACTTTTTGCAAAATGAACCATACCTATCAGCATAGGCCACCAACAACTCTCTGACCTATCAAGGATTGATACATGGACCAAAAGCAAGCCTTTTCATACAACAAGCAAGGCTGAATCCTCCCATAACTCAGCATACACCAAAACTCCCTCTTATGCCTTTTTTCTTCGAAACTCAGCACTCAAGCCACAAACCTTCAAACAAACTTCATAGAACAACTCACCATGAACCACTGATCATTTTCCCAACTATCACCTTGCCCTGAAACCCCCCATATCAAAAACACGATTTCTCTCCCCCTTTGAACTGAACTGCATCAATCTCACAAACCAGCCACAAGAAACTCCAACCAAGCATCAAAGCTTCTTCAGGAAGATCATTTGAGGGGTTTTGAAGCCAAGAAGCTGCCTGAAAGATCTAGGGTTGAAAGCTCCATCTCAGGTAGCTCTCTGTCGCTCCCACCAAATGACATCCGGGTCAGAAGGGGTACAGACGCGAACGGTCGGCGAAATAAGAGAGAAATGAATAGAGTCTCCAGCTAGGCATTTTTATCCCGAGGGAAAGGTAATGCTGCATAAACCTAGAAAGATATGGATAAGACGGTTGCGAACCAGAGAAACTGAGAAAGGGGGTTGGTTAGAACCTGGGAAGGTATTAGCACCCAGATTGTTCGCCGTACTCGACGGGATCCACGCTTAAAAGATTTGTGTTTAAAAGGGGTAGTGTCAGTGCAATCTGTGTATCAAAGCTGGAAAAGAATGCAAGTGTCAGTGTAAAAGAAATGTGAAGTGTATAGGGGAGGTGTCAGTGTAAGAACAGGAGTATGAAGCTTAAGACTATGAGGCTCAAAGAATAATGCTGGAAAGAGGGGGAATATACAGAGACTTTTGTTCGATAACTGTTAAGTTATGCCTACGTATCCTCTCGTGCAATGAGGAAGTCAGAACACCGTAGTTCGACTCAAAGGGACTGGAAGATAAATTGATTGATGAACTGCTTGCTTGTCTATGCTCAAGTGTATGACCTGTCTGGCTCAGGTGCTAACTGTCTTGCATTAGACGGAAGAATCGAGTTCTCGTTTGTGAGTGAAGATGATGAGAAAAGAATCCCGGGGGAGACGATTATTGTTTGTTTTTGATGTTTTCAATCTTTTATTGCTTTTTGATTTGTCATAAGTTAATGAGCTTAAGCCTAAACCAAGGGTTAGTAAACTCATCACATCCTCCCTCTGATTATGGGTAATGAGAATACCTTAAGTGTGAAGTAAACACCTCACACTTAATCACCATGATGTAGGATTAAGATCATTAACCTACTTGCATTTTATTTAGATGTTTTTGTTGTTTTTGTTTAGTGTTAAGTAATGAGTTTAAGCCATAATCAAGGATTTAATGGACCCATTACACCATCCTAATAGAAGGATAATAGATGAGAACATTTAAGCTGAGGAAGGCTCCTCAACTTAATCCATGATTAGGGATTAACCTCATGAAAAAACAAGGCCTTTATTAAAGTGGATTTTAGTTAATGATAAGATTAAGAAGTGATTTTTATGGTTTGTAAGACAACTTGAGGGGGACTTGTCCATTAACACTAGGGTTAGTCCTTCTTAACCAATTAAGGAAGAATTAGAACCCTAATGCAAGGCCCAAGTTACAAGCTTGATGTCTTAATGATTTATTAAGTGGATTGATTAAAGGAATTAAACACATTAAGGGTTTAACACTTAGGATTAAAGTTATACACTCCATCCTAATAGAAGGATGCAGGCATAAGCTTAATCACAAAGCCTTAAAACCTTTAGGGTTTAGTCCTTGATTATGAGATGAGAAGAGAAGACTCAAAGATGACACAAAGGTAAAAGCTAAATGGGGGACTAATCAATCCCTAATTATTATCATATTTGGAGATCCTAGGGTTAGTGAGGCTTAAGAGAGAAAGAATCTTCAAAGAGCCACCAAGGAGAGAAGCAGATGAAAGGAGAAAGAAACAGAGAGAAGCAAGACAACTTGCTTCACTTAAGAAGACAAGTTGCTTGAAGTAAGAAATTGGGAGAGAGCATGAATGAGCAAGCTCACTCTAAGGCAAATACAAAATGCAGAAATGATGCAAGAGAGATGAGAAGAGATTGTGAGAAGTGAAGGCAAATTCACTTCTCAAAACAACTTACCACCTGAAAAGTTAGCAAAAGAAATGCAATGCAATGAAAATGAAATGAATGAAAAGATGCAAACCAAAATCAGAAGCACAATCATGATGTTAATGATGCTAAGAGATGATGCAAACACATGTCAAGAGTTGTAGATGATCATACAAGGGTGTGGATGCAAATGAAGCATGCTTTGAACCATGAAAGTTCATGAAAGTTTATGAAAATGTATGAATGCATAACATGGCAAATGAATGATGCAATGATCAAACATGATTCTAATATGTCCTAAGATGTCTTATATGTCATGTTGATGCATAAAATGTCATGGCAAGTTCTTGAATGCAAGCATATAAGAGATGGATGCAAATGAAGGCAAGAATTAGGGTTTATGTACAAGATGCAATTCAAAATTCAAAATCAGAAGCAAATGACATGATAAAAAATTGAAAATGGGATCAAAAGAGGCCTAACCCTACACAAGTTCACTGCCCAAAGGAGGGGACCTAACTCTTAACCTAATGGGTGTTATGATTTTTTTAAGTCAACTAGGGTTTCAAGGTACCTCAAAAGGAAAAATGCACATCAAATTGAAAATGAAAGATAAATTCAAACCAATTTTACCCTAGAAACTACATGATATGAAGGATGCAATGCAAGAAGAAGCATCATCAAACTCTTCATGGTTAGGCAGAAAGAAATTTTCTAAGTTTGGACCAAAATATTGCCTTTAAACAACTTTAATTCCAATGAAAAATGTCAACACACATCAAGGACCAAAACGAAATTTTCTTTGAGAGTTTGATAATGTTTCTAAATGTTTTAAAATGCAATGTGAATTTTTTGGTGATTTTTAAATACCTAAATGCATTTTTAATTAATTAATTTCCATTAATTAATTAAAAATAAACATTTAAATGATTTAAAAATAATTTTTGATGCAAAAAATAAAAATAAAAATATTTTTGGGTTCTGAAAATTAATAAAAGGCTTGACAAAAAATTTCAGAATTTTTTAATATGTTTTGCTATTTTTAAAAATTCGTGGAAGTTAAATACAAAACAAATAAAAATAAAATGAAATTAATGAGAAAATGAGAAAGTCAGCTAATCTAAAGGCCAGGATTTAAACCTAAGGGGGCGGGAATTGACTACGCGCGCTATCCAACGGCCAGAATTCAAACTCACTTAATTATGTCATTAACCCTAATCCTGAGCCCTAATGACTTTCAGATGACCGGAACAGTGTTCTGGTCATCTTCTCCGGCCAATCATTTTTCTATCTCACTCAATACGCATCAAAACTCCATCAAACTCTCCAGAATCAACCCTTGAACATCATTAAACATAAACCCCACAACAAAAATCATTTATTTTTCATGAATCAAGAGAAACAAACAAAATCATTTTTACGGGCAAAGTTTCAGACAGTCAGTACATGCTTATTTCTTGGCCATTTTCAAAATTAAACACATCAGGATGATCAGTGCAACTCATAGAATCATTCTATAACAAGAAATCAAAGTTCTAGAAAAAATGTTCTTGAGCTCACCTGAACTGGAGCTTTCACTTTTGGTACTTTCTGGCCAGGTCTTTTCTTCAAATCAGCTCCAATAATCCTCCTGAAGATTTTGTGATGCTTGGTTGGAGTTTAAATGGCCTCCATGTGAAGTTTGCAGAAGCTCAGGTCAATGGGGGAGGGAAATCGTGTTTTTGATATGGGAGGTTTCAGGGCAAAGTAATGGTTGGGAAATGATCAGAGGGTCATGGTGAGTTGTTCTATGGATTTTGTTTTGAGGTTTGAGGCTTGTGTGGAGAGATTCGAATGAAAATGCATAAGAGAGGATTTTGGTGAATGCTGAGTTATGAGAGGCTTCAGCTTGTGTTGTGTATTGTGTTGAGTTGCTTTTGGTCCATGTATCATGTTTGGATAGGTCAGAGAGTTGTTGGTGGCCTATGGTGATTGGTATGGGCAAGTTGCCAAAATGTCAAAAGTTGTGTACTTGAGGTATGGGCTGGTTTTGCAGCTGGCTCTTGGCTTGTCCTGGCTCAGCATAGATTAAGGATGTCCATAGAATCAGTCTTGAGGCAATGCAGCAAGTGGATTGAAGCTTATGGGTGGTTTTGCAAATTTGTCCAACTTTGGCCCTTTTGGAAATTCGTGAAGTTCAAGGCACCAAAATGCATAATTCTTGGGCCAATTCTGATCTTTAGAGGTCACATGAGCATGTTGTGAAGTGTTTGTGCACATTTGAAGCCTTTAGAATGCCTTATCATACCATTTTGCAAAATGCCTCTTTGGTGTAAAACATGAAATTATGTGATTTTTGCCAACTTTGCCAAGCCATAACTTTTGATCTAAAATGAATTATGATGAGTTCTTGTACTTTTTGAAAATGGGAGGATCCATTCTACAACTTTCATGACCAAAGTTTTTCCATTTGAAGCATTTTTGAATCAAAAAGAGGAGGTTTAAAAACTTTCCCAAAATGGCAAGTTTACATTACAAGTCACTTTCCCAAAATGGCAACTTTGCAAATGGCTTGAAATTCTTCAATTTCGTGAACTTCTAACATCTTCTATGATCAAATAAAGATCACACACATTCAAAATGATGGAGAAACCCCTTTGGTTGGGTCATTGGGGGCCTCAGATGCCCTGATTTTGCACTGACTTGCTCAAGAAGTCATCTCCTGATCAGATGCCTTCCCCATTGAATTTCTTCATGAAAATTGATATGCATGATCCTCATAACATATGGAGACCAATAGAAACAAGAATGACCAAAAAAATTGGAGTTATGGCCTTTGAAACCAAAACCCTAATTTTAGGTCATCTGTGCAGTTAAGCCTGGCTTTGCTTCCATGCCTTTCTCAGTTCTTGTGATTCTTTGACTTCCTTGACCTTGTGAGGATATAATATGATGCTTGAACATACATGGACCCTATTGAGATGATTGAAGACCTTTGGAGTGGCTCAAATAGCTCTTGGATTGCTCAGATCACAAACCCTAGATGCAGATGCCTTTGAATTAATGCAGTGAAACAAAAATGCAATATGAGATGTTATGGTTGAACTTATGCAAATGAAAAGAGTCACAAGCCATGGTGTGAATGGGTGAGGGCAAATTTGGGGTGTTTACAGCTGCCCCTATTCAAACACGAGTTAGCTGTGCAGGATGTAAGCATCGGCTTAACAGGCAAACAAGGTAACTTGTGGTTGAATACCAAAGACAGTCCAAAATTTGCACTCACAGAATGAAGAAGAAAAGGGATATAGATTGTAAAAGAAAGTAAAGTATGATTATAAAGTGCGGGCGACGGAAGACGACCGTCGAGCAGAGGACGACTGCTGAGAATGAAGCGATGACGGGGACGGCCGACACGCTGGGGAAATAGAGAGATCTTGACGGGGACGGTCATCAAGTAAAGAAATAAGACTTTCTGGGGATTAAAGGTAAATGATGGGGACGGCCATCGGGTTGAAGAAATAAATGATGAGGAACGGTCATCAAAGGTGAAGGACGATCACCTAGCAGGGGACGGCTGCTCTTGGGGATAAGGATGAGGGACGGTCATCCAATGGTGAAGGACGATCACCTGGCAGGGCACGGCTGCCGAAAATATCGCGACATAGGATGAATGCCGGATAAAAAGGGTCGACGATGGGGACGGCCATCGGATAAGCATTGATGAAAGACGATCATCAAGAGGTGAAGGACGATCACCTAGCAGGGTACGGCTGCTCCTCAGGGCTTATCATGACATAGGACGAATGTCAGATAACAAGATCAACGATGGGGACGGCCATCGGATAAAGTGATGAAGGACGATCATCAAAAGGGTGAAGGACGATCACCTAGCAGGGGACGGCTGCTAAAAATATTACGACATAGGAAGAATGTCGGACAACAAAGGGGTTCTAAAGAATAGAGACTCCGCTGGGGACGATGAAGGACGATCATCTAAAAGGTGAAGGACGATCACCTGGCAGGGTACGGCTGTCGAAAATATCATGACATAGGACGAATGTCAGATAACAAGGAAAATACTTATCAAGATTTGTCGGGAATCCTTCTAGGGAATGGTTGACACAGACGAGTGTCTAATTTCAAGAAAGAAAAGGTATAAGTGTCTGACACGGTGTATAGATTAAAGATGCGGACGAACATCCTTAAGACTATGATACGGACGAGTATCAGTAGAAACAAACGCTTGACGCATGTTCAGAGATGATGATACGGACGAGTACCAACTAGTTAACAAAGAGCACGGACGAGTGTCTACTCTGAGGGGTTTTAAGTGGTATACACGAGATACGGACGAGTATCTGAAATAAGTAAACATGGGAGAGACACCTACGAGTGTTCAACTTGCTGGGGAGAGCACGACACAGACGGGTGTCGGAAGAAGCGTATTATAAACAAGTATTTGGTTTACAAAGTGTTTAGGTAACTATGTTAGGGGAGGTGACACGGACGGGTGTCAGAGAAGTGTATAGATATATGTAAACATGTGTTTGTGAGTGCAAAGGGGGCGCGTTGACTTTCTGCTGGGGATATGACACAGACGAGTGTCAAGAAGCATTTGTAATGTATAAGCATCTGTTTGTAGAGAGCGCTCGGGCGACTTACTGGGGAATGATGAGACGGACGAGTGCCAAAAGGAGTATGTATCTGTATTTTGTGAGTGTAAAGGGAATGTTTTGATATTCTGTCGGGGAGTTTGAGAAGTATTTTATATATTGTTGGGAATGTCTGTATTTACAAGTGTTCGGTTCGACACATGGCTTATGATTTATGCAATATGTTTGATTTTTGCCGTAATGCTCCGTATTAGACGGAATGCTACGCTCTGGGGAAAAATATGATGCGAATGCTATGATCATGCAAAAGATACCAATCCGGGATTCGGATCCCCTTGCTGTGAAGATCTTTGGTTGCTCTGCTTGAAGTGGATATCCCAGCTGGGGAGAAGATCTTTGATAGATCTGACATATATGTCTCTGCATGGGGAAGTAGGTCATTGATAAACCTATCTTGGTAATGAGGGACCCAGCTGGGGTCCGTAGAAGCTTTCATCACTCTGTTGTGAGATCTTCAGGCATTGCTCTTCTGGATAGAGGCTGAAACTCTGCGGGGAGATGGTTCCTTGTCTATCACCTGGTTGAGGAGGAATGATGACTGGCAACTCAGCTGGGGAGAAAGCACCTCCGGTGCTAATTGGAAGATAGACTGAGTAGATAATGATTTGACAGCTTGCTGGGGAGTTGTTTTTCGTACCCCATGTTGCGCTTTGAACACCTGCAATCCTGTATGACAAAGAAACGTACAAGTATCCCAAGGTATCCTTTACTGGAGCATTTGGAGGGATACAAAAAGTGTGATTTGGAGGGATTTTGCTCCCCCCCCTTCCCCTTCTCTCCCCTCCTAAAAATTGAATCACATATTTTATTAAAAATATCTCCTCCTTTCCCCTCCATCTAGCTTGAACCAAATACACCATAAATGAAAAGAACTGACATTAGGACTAGCAATGAACCGAACCAATTCGAAAATAATCAGGAATACAATTCGACAATTAAATCGTTGAACTAGGTTCATGAACCAAATGAGCCAAATATGACCGAAAAACTAAGTTCGTTAACTTAATGAGCCGAACTTGAACTATACATAGTTCGACTCATTAGGTTCATGAGCCAACTCAATTATATATGAGAAGAATTATATTGTCTTTAAGAATAAGTTAAAATATTTACTCTAAATCTTAATCCTTTATTATTATTTTAATATAACGATTTTAATTGATAATTTATAATCTCAAGCAATGTTGTAAAACCCGGACCGATCATTGACCATGTCAATATTATTAGGTTACTAGTTTAGTGGTCAGACCGTGACTCAATGGTCGGATGACATGACTTCTAATTTAGTTTATTTAAGTTAAACAAAATCATTAACTAATATTATTGACATAAATTTATCTTTGAATTTATTCATGCAAAAAAATTGAATAACAATTCTAAATAAAATTCAAACTTCTAAATATAATAATTTATTGATACTTATAAATTAACAAAAACAAGAAAAATAATTGTATGATATAATAATACCATACACTAATAAACTAATATACAACATAAATAAGTATTATGCTATATATAAATAACTAAAAATAAGAAACATAGTATAAAATGAAAATCTATAAATAAAAAAGTTATTAAAAATAATTTGACTTTTACTTAAAAAATAATAATGAAATTTATAAATAAAAAAGTTAATAAAATAATATAATTTTTACTTAAGAATATTAATGAGATTTATATTGAAATAATATGAAAATTTAATTCTATCTTTTTTTCTGTAACATAAATTTTTTTAAATAATAAAATTTATATTGAAAAATAATGTGAAAATATAATTTTTTTTTGTAAATTTTTTTTATAAATTTATTAATATAATTTCTTTTTCCTTTTTTAACATTATAAATATGTTAAAATGTCATATTTTTTTCAAAACTTTTGATAATAAAATAGGATTTAAAACAATAGCATCAATACTTAAGAAAAATGAAATAGGAGATCAAAATTTTAATTAAATTAAAAAATAAATATAAAAAGATCAATCCCAGGATTAAGTTTATTGATTTGACCGGTGAATCGGTCGGATCACACAAATTTTTACCGGATCAATTGCAACTGAGATCCGATGACTTTACCGGATCGCTTTATCCTCCGATTCACGGTTTAACTGGTCCGACCGGATGGAACGGTACGAGTTTTAAAATACTGTTATCAAGTGAACAATATATTTTCTAAAATAATTATATAAATAAAATCAAATTATGTAAATTCCAATTGATTAGTTTTCAAATTAGACTTTTACATAGATAGTTGTGTAGTTTTTGAGTTAGTAGATTTGAGACAGTTAAATTCTAATAAGTTGAATTGAGTTGTTTGTGAATTTATAACGAATCGAATTTAAATTTAAAAAAAAATTATGTTAAATTTGAATTGAGATTTGAACTCAACAATTCTTAACGAGTCGAGTCGAGTTACGACAAATTCCACTCGACTATACTCATTTTTAATTCTATCTGACATGATACATTTTAAAAAGGAAAAATAAACATTTTTAAGTTGAAGGATAAAAAGGTATTTAAACCATTTTTTTTTATCATCAATGAATATGATATTGCATGCATCTCTAATTTGGATAAAATTATAAGAAAAATTTATCTCATATCTCTATCTTTATCCCTATATCCCTATATTTTATATAAAATACAATTTTTACTCTTATATATTTTTTAACTAATTTATTATTATTTTTTAAATAATTTTAAAATTTTATTTTGTGTACCAAAACTTTTTTGAAAAGTTACGCATAATAAAAGTTAAAAAATATTTTAAAAAATGACTACCAAAACTTTTTTCCAAAGTCTTCGGTACATAAAAATTAACTATTAGAATTCTTTGAAAAGTCTTTCGGTACATAAAATAAAATTATAGATGTTAAGAATTGGCAGAATTTTTGACAAACAAGAATAAGTGAACTTAGTTCAAGATGTCACACCAGATGTTGTGACATTGACAAATAAAGTAACTGTTAATGAATTTAGTTCAAGACATCAGGATGTCACACCAGATGTTGTGACATCGCAAACCTATCTTACTTAAATGATGCATAACAGAACTGAGTAAATTCAGGGGAATTTATCTGGAATTAATTGTAAGGAGATAAGCATTCCAAGGTGCATCTTTAGGTAGCTTAGTTATCTGGTTTCAGTATAACAGAATAACTAACTCACCTTGATTCAAGGAGATAACAAACTAACTAACCCTAATTCAAGGTGATGACTGTGGGATTTATCAGGTCTGGATAATTTGCAAAAAGCCCACAAACCAAGCATCTATTTAAGGAACTGAAACTCTCAGAAAAGAGCACGAATTTTAGAAGACTGTAAAGGGTGTTTGTGAAGTATAACAGGTTTTAATTGTTTGTCACTTTATGAGCTTTTAAGCAAAAAGTGAATTGTGTCTTGATTGAAACTTTTAAGTAAGATCAAGTTGTTGTGTTTGAAGTGTAACTTCAATTTTATTAATCATTGTAAAATATCACTGTGTGATTGAGGGGGAGTGAGTAGGTACTCATATCTAAGTTGAGTCTTAGGTAGAAATTGCCTTGGGTAGATATTAAGTGAAGGATTAAACTGGTTGGTTTAACTCCATAATTAATATTACTTATATTGGATTTCCTTCCTGGCTTGGTAGCCCCCAGATGTAAGTGTGGAGATACACTGAACTGGGTTAACAATTTCCTGTGTCATTTAATTTACCTGCTCATTAATTGTTGTTTAAGATTTCAAGTGTTTAAACATCTGGTTCGACATCACGTACCTGATCCCAGAATTTCAATTGGCATCAGAGCAGGCACCCTGCCTGTATAACTGGGTGAGATCTAGGGACTGCAAATTTTGGGAACATGGACAGAGATGTAGGATCTGTGAATCGACCACCTATCTTGGATGGATCCAACTATGATTATTGGAATCCAAGAATGGTAGCATTCTTGAAATCTCTTGATAGCAGGGCTTGGAAAGTAGTTAACAAAGGATGGGAGCACCCTGTCCAAGACAATAAGGATGGGGTAAAAGTGTTGAAGCCTGAAGAAGAGTGGAGCAAGGAGGAAGAAGATTCAGCACTTGGAAATTCCAAAGCCTTAAATGCCTTATTCAATGGCATTGACAAGAACATATTTAGGCTTGTGCATCATTGTGAGCTAGTTAAGGATGTTTGGGACACTCTCAAAACTACTCATGAAGGAACATCAAAGGTGAAGATATCAAGACTTCAACTTCTCACCACCAAGTTTGAAAACTTGAGGATGAAGGAAGATGAGACCATTCATGAGTTTTACATGAACATCCTGGAAATTGCTAATACTTCTGGTGCCTTGGGAGAGAAGATGAGTGATGAAAAGTTGGTAAGGAAGATTCTCAGATCACTGCCAAAAAGATTTGACATGAAGGTTATTGCCATAGAAGAAGCTCAGGACATCTGCACAATGAAGGTTGAGGAGCTCATTGGTTCCCTTCAAACCTTTGAGATGGGAATGAATGATATAATTGTGAAGAAAAACAAAAGCATAGCTCTGGTCTCAAACACTGATAAAGAAGAAGAAAGTCATGAAGCAGACTCTGAGGACAACTTATCAGAATCAATTGCTATGCTTGGAAGACAATTCAACAAAATTCTCAAAAAAATGGAAAACAGGCCCAGACCAAGTGGAAGAAACTCAACCTCTGAGAATAAAAGACCTTATGACTCTAATAGAAGGTCAAACTATGATGAGAAGACTAACCAAGGAAAAGGGATCCAATGTCATGGATGTGAAGGGTATGGACACATCAGAAGTGAGTGCCCAACATACCTAAAGAAGCAGAAGAAAGGTCTCTCTGTGTCCTGGTCAGATGAAGACTCAGGTTGTGAGTCAGAAGAAGAATCTGCAAAGCACATCACTGCTCTAGCTGGGGTATGTGAAACTGAAGGGGGATCCAGTGATGAGGATCTGACATTTGAAGAGATTGAAGCATCTTACAGGATGCTGTGTAAAAGGAGCACTTAAGTATGCATGGAAAATATACAGCAGAAGAAGCAGATTGAGGAATTAAAGGTTGAAAAGGCAAGTCATCTAGAGATCATTGACACCTTGAAAAGTGAAGTCAGCCTACTCAACTCCAAAATGGAGCATATGTCCAAATCTGTCAGAATGCTAAACAGTAGCTCAAACACACTGGATGTCATTCTCAACAACAACAAGCACTCAGGGGATAGGACTGGGCTGGGATTTAATAAAGCTCAAAACTTTGAGGCTAGCACCAGCCAAACAACTTCAAATCCCATGAAGTCAAACAAGATGTTCAAGAAGATGTCTCAACATCATGACAAACACATGATGAAAAAGAAATATCAAAGATGGAGATGCCATCACTGTGGAAGGTTTGGTCACATCAAACCTTTTTGCTACAAGCTGTATGGATACCCCAATCAGAAGTCTCAGCACCCTCTTAAGCAGAAGACAGAGGTCACCAAGAAAATTTGGATACCTAAAGCTAGTCTTTATGCTGATTAAAGCCACCAGTACATGCCTAAGAACAAGGTCAACAGGCAGCCTTGGAACTCTAGAGATGGACTCTACCCAGAACAGATGCATCAAAGGAAACCTCACAACAGACACAAATGGTCCAAGAAGGTTGTTGCCTCTATAGCTCATACATCTCTCAGAGTATCTGCTAAGGAAGACTGGTATTTTGACAGTGGCTGCTCAAGGCACATGATTGGACTGAAGAATCTGCTGGTAGACTTAAAGTCACACTCATCCAGATATGTAACCTTTGGAGATGGAGCAAAGGGGGAAATCAAGGGAGTTGGGACCCTGGACTGCTCAGGTGTACCAAGTCTAGATGATGTGCTGTTGGTAAAAGGATTAACTGCTAACTTTATCAGCATAAGTCAGTTATGTGACCAAGGTTACAGTGTCAACTTCACCAAAACTGAGTGCATAGTTTCTGATAAAGAACAAAAAGTTGTCATGAGAGGAGCCAGATCAAAAGACAACTGCTATATGTGGGAACCCCAAGATTCCAGCCTCACATCTACTTGTTCCTTAGCCAAAGAAGAAGAAGTGAAGCTGTGGCATCAAAGACTGGGTCATCTCCATCTCAGAGGAATAAAGAAGATCATATCTATGGAGGCTGTAAGAGGGATCCCAAGACTTAAGATTGATGAAAGTAAAGTGTGTGGTGAATGTCAAATAGGAAAGCAAACCAAGATGTCACACCCAAAGCTCCAACATCTGACAACTTCCAAAGTTTTGGAATTATTGCATATGGACCTTATGGGACCAATGCAGGTAGAGAGTCTTGGTGGAAAAAGATATGCCTATGTGGTTGTTGATGACTTCTCAAGATATACCTGGATAAGCTTCATCAAAGAAAAGTCTGATGTGTTTGATGTATTTAAAGATCTGTGCTATAAAATCCAAAGAGAAAAAGCAAGCTGTGTGGTCAGAATAAGAAGTGATCATGGTAAAGAGTTTGAGAATAAAAAATTCTCAGACTTCTGCTCTTCAGAAGGGATCAATCATGAGTATTCTTCTCCTATCACCCCTCAACAGAATGGGATTGTTGAAAGGAAAAACAGAACTATTCAGGAGTCAGCTAGAGCCATGATTCATGCCAAGAAGTTATCCCTGTACTTTTGGGCTGAAGCTATGAACACAGCATGCTATATCCACAATAGAGTCACACTAAGAAAGGGAACTTTATCCACCATCTATGAAGTCTGGAAGGGCAGAAAACCTACAGTCAAGTACTTTCATGTGTTTGGAAGTAAGTGTTACATTCTGGCTGATAGGGATCAAAGAAGGAAGATGGACCCTAAGAGTGATGAAGGGATATTTCTTGGATACTCCATAAATAGCAGAGCTTACAAAGTATTTAACTCCAGAACCAAGGTTATAATGGAGTCAATAAATGTGATTATTGATGATGCCTATGTAGATGTTGTTGATGATGTTGGAACATCTGCTGACAATCAAACTGAAGTTGAAATAAAAAGTGATAATCTTGACTTCACTCTAACTGAGGCAAGGTCAGAACAATCCAACAAACCTCCCTCCATCAGAATCCAGAATGATCATCCTAAAGAACTGATAATTGGGGATCCCAAAAAATGTGTCATCACTAGATCAAGAGAGGTGATCTCAGGCTCCTGCTTTGTTTCAAAGATAGAACCTAAGAACATCAAGGAAGCTCTGAATGATGAGTACTGGATCTCTGCTATGCAGGAAAAATTAGGCTAGTTTACAAGGAATGAAGTATGGGATCTTGTTCCTAGGCCTGATGACATTAATGTGATTGGCACTAAGTGGGTGTACAAAAACAAGTCTAATGAGCAGGGAGTAGTTACAAAAAACAAGGCTAGACTTATAGCTCAAGGATATACACAAATTGAGGGAGTAGATTTTGATGAAACCTTTGCACCAGTAGCAAGGCTTGAATCAATCAGACTACTCCTAGGAATTGCTTGCATCCTAAAGTTCAAGCTATTTCAGATGGATGTTAAAAGTGCCTTCCTAAATGGGTACCTTAATGAAGAAGTATATGTGGAGCAACAAAAGGGATTTGTTGATCCAAGTTGCCCATATCATGTATATAAGTTGAGAAAGGCTCTGTATGGTCTAAAGCAAGCTCCCAGAGCATGGTATGAAAGACTGACCACCTTTCTCATTAAACATGGATACAGAAAAGGAGGAATAGACAAAACCCTGTTTGTAAAGGATGAAGAGGGAAAGGTTATGATTGCTCAGATATATGTGGATGACATAGTATTTGGTGGGATGTAAGATAAGATGGTTAAACATTTTGTTACTCAAATGGAGTCTGAGTTTGAAATGAGTCTAGTGGGAGAACTAACCTA
Organism: Lathyrus aphaca; assembly: GCA_963966055.1. Classification (NCBI taxonomy): domain Eukaryota; kingdom Viridiplantae; phylum Streptophyta; class Magnoliopsida; order Fabales; family Fabaceae; genus Lathyrus; species Lathyrus aphaca. Next base: position 80,923,351 of record OZ014522.1, read on the forward strand.
CTTCCTTGGACTACAAATCAAACAAATGGAGGACTCCATGTTCATATCCCAAAGAAAGTATGCAAAGAACACTGTCAAGAAGTTTGGGATGGACAATGCAAGTCACAAGAGAACACCTGCCCCCACTCATTTAAAACTGACAAAGGATGACAAAGGTGGGAGTATGGACCAAAGCTTGTACAGAAGCATGATTGGAAGCCTACTATATCTTACAGCTAGCAAACCAGATATAGCTTTTGCAGTAGGTGTGTGTGCAAGGTATCAAGCTGAACCAAAAGTGAGCCATCTAAACCAGGTGAAGAGGATCTTGAAATATGTAAATGGTACATGTGACTATGGCATAATGTATTCTCATGGTTGTGAACCAATCCTCACTGGATTTTGTGATGCTGTCTGGGCTGGAAGTGCTGATGATAGAAAGAGTACATCAGGAGGATGCTTCTTTCTAGGAAACAATTTAATTTCTTGGTTCAGTAAGAAACAAAATTGTTTGTCCTTATCCAATGCTGAAGCTGAATACATTGCAGCTGGTAGTAGTTGTTCACAGCTGGTATGGATGAAACAAATGCTCACAGAATACAATGTCCCACAAGATGTCATGACATTGTACTGTGACAATTTAAGTGCTATTAACATCTCCAAAAATCCTATCCAACACAGCAGAACTAAGCACATAGATATCAGACATCACTTCATCAGAGACCTTGTGGAAGAGAAGGTGATCACATTAGAGCATGTAGCCACAGAGCTGCAATTAGCTGACATATTTACTAAGGCTTTGGATGCTACCCAATTTGAAAACCTAAGGGGTAAATTGGGAATCTGCTTATGTGAAATATAGCAGTTATGGAGAAGTGCCAGCATGTCTCATGACATCGTGTGGCATGATCACCAGATGGCTGCACCAGTCTGGCCAATAACTGTTTGTATTCCACTCTTAAAAATTCCACTAGTAACGGATTCTATAAATGTACAAACGTGCTCTCAGCTCCTCACTTCCTCATTAGCTCCACTAAACGTTTTTCATGCTAAAGCTGAATTTCTAAACTCATCCAAATCTATCAAACCTAACTCCTTTTCCACTACAATCGAAAAAATGTCTCAACATCAAAACCCTAACTCCATTGATGAGGGTCTCAATCAAGAAGATGTAGTGCACGCAACTCCAATCTCTGTAGTACCAATGGATGCTACTCCTATAGATGAGATCAGAGGAAGCATTCCTATTGCTCAAAAACCCAGGACTCCCCATGCAAGAAGAGCTAAGGAGCCAGTTTTCAGCAAAAGCAAGGGAACTCCTTCATCTTCCATCACCCCCAAAGCTTCTGCTTATGTGGACGCATCCATCAAACAGCTTGTAAACAAGATCCTTGCTGAACAAAGAGTTGTGCCTGGGGTGTCTGTTCCCCTGAACAGTATGCCTGCTCCACAAGAAGAACCAAGCAACCAGGCTGAAGAGGACATACCTGCTCAACAGGATGTCCCAAGAAATGTTGAAGCATCTGAGGGCCAGAACAAATCCTAAACTGATAATGATCAAGCTACTGATGATAAAGCCACTGATGATCAAGCTCCTGTTGATCAAGCTACTGAAAAAGAGGCTTCCCAACCTCCACCAGTTGAAAACCTAGATGATGACTCTGACACAGAGATCATAACATCTGTCAATCCTAGCATAGCCAAGAGGCTTAGGGCTAGGAAGGAGAAGAAGCCAACTGCATATGCAACTCCTGAAAAGAAACAGTCAACTCCCAAGAAGGACAAGGTCAAAGTTGCCTTTGGACCTACTAAGCAATGGAGCAAGGTAAGCACCCAGAAGAGGAAGGCTACAACTCCACCTGACTCTGATGTTGAGGAGGATGTCCCAACATCCCAACCAAGGAAGAAGCCAGCACCTCCCAGGACTGCCACTGTTGTTCCTGAAGCACCTCTGGACAATGTGTCCTTCCATCATGTCTCTAGTGTGAGCAAGTGGAAGTATGTCTACCAAAGAAGGGTGGCTCTGGAAAGAGAGCTGGGAAGCAATGCTTTGGAGTGCACTGAGGTAATAGATTTAATCTCCAATGCTGGTTTATTCAAAACTGTCTCCAACTTTTCCCCTTGCTATGAACTGTTGGTCAAAGAATTCATAGTCAATCTGTAAGAGGGGTATGCTGATGGGAAATCTGAGGATTTTAGGAAGGTATATGTCAGGGGGAGATGTGTTGATTTTTCTCCTAGGGTGATAAATCACTACCTGGGAAGAGAATCAGATGGGCCAAATGAGCTGGGCAAAACTGACAACCAAGTCTGCAAAATCATCACTGCCAACCAGGTCAAGTCATGGCGAGTCAAAGGCAAACTATCTGTCAGCTTGCTAACAAGGAAGTATGCTATGCTGCACAGGATTGGAACTGTCAACTGGGTCCCCACAAACCATACCTCTTCTATAGCTACTGGGATTGGAAGGTTTATATGTGCTGTAGGCACCCAAACAAATTTGGACTATGGGGCATATATATTTGACCAGACTTTAAAGCATGCAGGAACCTCAGCAACCAAGCTTCCAATAGCTTTTCCCTCACTGCTTTGTGGAATCATTCTCAACCAATATCCAGGCATCCTTACTGACAAGGATTCTATCTGCAAGAGAGAGAGTCCACTGTCCTTTCACTACAAACTGTTTCTGAGCCATTATGCTGCAGATGTTGAAGCTCCAAGTGGGACATCTGCTGGGCCATCTGCTGTTAAGACTCCCATATCAAAGGCAGCCCTGATTGCAGAGCTCAAGACTACCTGCAAAGAACTGGATGAAAGGAAGAAAAAGCTTGAGGACATAATTCAAAGGCTGGAGCTGGAAGAGGTTGCTTAGAATGTTGATGGATCTGATGCTGAGTCTGAGGATGAAGAAGATACTGAATATATTGAGTCTGAATGAAGATGTGTATGGTGGAAAGTGTATTGCCTGTTCTGCATTGTAATTTTGCTTTGTAATTTTGAATTTTTTGTTTTTCTCTCTGCTTATGTAATGTTTGGCCCCAAATTTCTGTCTAACAAAGGGGAGAAGTGTATTGGACAATGCCTGCTGCTGTTAATGCCTGAATAATGCTGATGTTATTTTTCTGTCTTCTGAACTAAGTTGTTTTGTTGAATGCTCATTGGTATATCAAAGTCTGTTGAACAAGTCATAGCAGTATACATACAGGTTTGAGGGGGAGCAAATTATTAGCTCTCACATGATTCAACAGAAAAGAACTCTGCAGCTCTCTGATAAAAGAACTCTGCTGCTCTCTGATAAAACCAGAAGATTGTGTTAGCCAAAAATTAGCCAAAGGGGGAGTTTGTAGATGTTAAGAATTGGCAGAATTTTTGACAAACAAGAATAAGTGAACTTAGTTCAGGATGTCACACCAGATGTTGTGACATTGACAAATAAAGTAACTGTTAATGAATTTAGTTCAAGACATCAGGATGTCACACCAGATGTTGTGACATCGCAAACCTGCTATCTTACTTAAATGATGCATAACAGAACTGAGTAAATTCAGGGGAATTTATCTGGAATTAATTGTAAAGAGATAAGCATTCCAAGGCGCATCTTTAGGTAGCTTAGTTATCTGGTTTCAGTATAACAGAATAACTAACTCACCTTGATTCAAGGAGATAACAAACTAACTAACCCTAATTCAAGGTGATGACTGTGGGATTTATCAGGTCTGGATAATTTGCAAAAAACCCACAAACCAAGCATCTATTTAAGGAACTGAAACTCTCAGAAAAGAGCACGGATTTTAGAAGACTGTAAAGGGTGTTTGTGAAGTATAGCAGATTTTAATTGTTTGTCACTTTATGAGCTTTTAAGCAAAAAGTGAATTGTGTCTTGATTGAAACTTTTAAGTAAGATCAAGCTGTTATGTTTGAAGTGTAACTTCAATTTTATTAATCATTGTAAAATATCACTGTGTGATTGAGGGGGAGTGAGTAGGTACTCATATCTAAGTTGAGACTTAGGTAGAAATTGTCTTGGGTAGATATTAAGTGAAGGATTAAACTGGTTGGTTTAACTCCATAATTAATATTACTTATATTGGATTTCCTTCCTGGCTTGGTAGCCCCCAGATGTAAGTGTGGAGATACACTGAACTGGGTTAACAATTTCCTGTGTCATTTAATTTACCTGCTCATTAATTGTTGTTTAAGATTTCAAGTGTTTAAACATCTGGTTCGACATCACGTACCTGATCCCAGAATTTTAAAAAGTTAAAAAATATTTTAAAAAATAACTACTAGAACTCTTTGGCAAAGTCTTCCGTACACAAAAATTAACTACCGAAACTCTTTTGCTAAGTCTTCCGATACACAAAATAAAAATAATAATTTTTTTAAAAAAAATGACTACCTGAACTCTTTTGCAAAGTTTTCCGATACATAAAAAATGATTATCGGAACTCTTTTACAAAGTCTTCTAATATATAATTTAAAAAAATATATATATCAGAACTCTTTTACAAAATCTTCCAATACGCAAAATATAATTTAAAATTATTTTAAAAAATAATAATTAATTAATTAAAAATATATTATGACAAAATTAACATTTTCTATAAAATGTAGATAGAAATAAAAGTTGGGATAGGAGATAACATTTTCCATCTTTTGAACCGTTATAATCTAATTTTTCTAAACCAAATCTATATACTATTTTTCAAATTTAAAAAAAAAAACTTAAAACTAGATTTTAGTATTTTATTCTAAAAGTGTTTTATCTAATATAATTCGATTCAATTCAAGAGTGTGTTTAAGTTATGAGTTTTTTTAACCGCCTTAGCCCTAGGTATAGTAATATCTTTACAAAATCACTTTCAATCAAAACTTTTAAATATTGGAATGAGCATATAATCTGTTATGCTTTGGAAATATCGCTGTCACGGGTCAGCCTATGTCTCCCGACAACCATAGGTTGCTACTTTTTGCATCTAACCACTTCTTAAGAAAAGTCCAACTCACATTATACATTTCGATTTTTGTTAAACTAATCCTATCAAAGATTTGAAGAATCAATTTCAAAATTATTCTTTAATATTTAAAATACACCTAACAATAACTTTAGAGAACGACTTATATATAGTCAATAAAATATCACTTCCACCTAGGGTTTATTAACTATCTTCTGTTGCTTCACTGTTTTATGCTTTGGTATCATAACTTGATTCTCAGAGCTGTAAAAAGAAATGTGTTTTACTTTTTCTTTCTATCTTATGCTTTGTTTTATTCGAATACAACCTTTTAGATTCCTTCTACGATGTTTACAATAAGTCAAAGGTTGTCATTGTTCAAGTTCAATTATCCTCATGATTCATATCCTTTCATATTAATTACTTGAATTATGTGTTGGTTATATTCATCTTAATTGGTGTACATTTTATTGTCCCAACATTCTTCAAGCTATATGACCTATTTAAAGGACATAGGGTTTATCAAAATGTTTATAGATGACTTTGCTATACTTTAACATTATTGCTAATATCTACATTGAAAAATGTTTCATCTTTTAAGAACCAGACAATAAAACACATCCCTTTTGAATTGATATTATATACTAGTAGTATCTTATGTAATTTGAGTGATTTTCTATGAACATGTCCCATGGTTGTAGCTCAAAGTGTTTTCACTTATCATAGTTTTCATCAAATTGGAGTAAAATATCTCATATTATTGAATGATTGAAGAATTGAATACATGGTTGGCTTTATATAGGCAAGAGAAAATAAGTCATTTCAGCTAACTAATAAACAACCTATTATTGTCAACTTCAGTTAAATAACTCTAAGATACTCCTTTTTCTCCTAAATATGAACATTCTTATATATATATATATATATATATATATATATATATATATATATATATATATATATATATATATATATATATATATATATATATATATATATATATATATATATATATATATAACATTTTTAATCTTCAAGTAATTGCAATGATGGTTAGGGTGAAGATAATGAACTCAGAGAAAAAAAATTGTTTGATGTATCTGACATTGTGAGGTTCACTAAAAAAAGTATTTTGATGATTCAGTTATTAGTGATAATCATAAATGTAAGATTTAAAATTTAGAGTTGTGTGTACTTTGAGGCTCACATCGTCTAGATCATATAGCCAGTTGTGCTTATTATGCACATTTGTGCGCTCATGGTCAGGTAGAGTCAAGTGTGGCGCAACCACGTCATTGTTCAGAAGCTTAAAACGTTCAGGTCCTTGGTCATACAACATAGCTCTCTCAAAACAGAAAGTGATGTTTATTGGCCTAAATTCTCTAAGTGGGTTAATCTGAGAAAGGTGTGTCCTAAATCCCATTGCATCGGCAATCTTGGTAACTAGGTCACCTATTAGAATTGGATGGTGCTCATTCTGAATACCTACATAAATTTGCAAACATGAGATTCACTCCATTAACTCTCCTAGATGTAAAAGCACAAAACATGATGAATAATTCATCTCTCGAGACATTGTTATCCCTTTCAGTCTTTTCGAACAATGTGTAAGCTAGGATCATATGGAAATACCTAATAGCTGGGTTGTGGATCTCAGTGGACAACATAGGGTATAGATCATGATCAGGTTGTCCTGAGATGCTACTCCAAAAACGGTCTAGCTCATCCCGTGCAAGCAAGTTTTCATGTGGTTCCGAGAAAACAGTAAGGTCATATGGGAAACCTAAAAGGTTAGCCATATCATGGATGTTAAACTCACAAGGGTATCCAAAGAGTCTAAATGTTATCTTTCCTTTTGTAAAGCCTTTTCCATAGTTGGGATCGTAAACCACTGAACTTAGGAATTCTAAGGTTAGCTCATAATAGGTCTTATGTTTCCTAAGCGCGAACTCTTTCCAACCTAGCTGGTTAACCAAATAGTCAATGCTAGCACATATGTCTAAAGCTTTCATGGTAGGTCCATAGGCAAATTTGGTCAAAGCCATAGGTCTTCTGGCTAAAGCTTCATAACGGCGCCTCTGGGTGACATCTCTAAAGTCCACAATCAGATTGGTAGTCATTGTTAGAGTTAGTGAGAATGAAAATAGAGAAAGAGTAGAAAACTTTGAAAATCTTGGAATCACACAATAAAACAAAAACAAACACAACAATCAGTGAATTAAATGCATTTTGGAAATTAGAATTTTGAAAAAACAAAAACGAAATAAAAAATAAAAAATTATGGGTTGCCTCCCATAAAGCGCTTTGTTTAATGTTGGGGGTCGACATAGCTTAGGGGAGATTAATCTAAGGTTTCCGATGGCACTTCTGTCAGTTTCAAACTTGTCAAAATTCTTTGTCTTCTATGCAGTTATAATGTTTAAGGCGTTGCCCATTTACTATAAATGATGCATTAAACTTACCCTTAATTTCAATAGCGCCACTAATTAAAACTTTTGTTATTTCGAAGGGACTAGACCATCTGGATCGTAATTTTCCAGGAAACAACCTAAGTCTAGAGTTGAATAAAAGAACGATGTCTCCCACACTGAATTCTTTTCTAGAATTTCGCTTGTCATGCCATTTTTTCGTTCTTTCCTTATATATGCAGACATTCTCGTAAGCGTCTAGTCTTAGTTATTTCAATTCATGTAAGTCTAGAATGTGTTTCTCACCTGCGTCAGTATAGTTAAAGTTAAGATTTTTAATCGCCCAATAGGCTTTATGCTCTAATTCTACTGACAAGTGGCATGATTTTCCATATACTAGTTTGAAAGGTGTGGTTTTGATGGGTGTCTTAAAGGCTGTTTTGTAGGCCCATAAAGCTTCAGGTAGCTTGGTAGACCAATCTCTCATCGATGTAGCAATTATTTTCTCTAAGATTTGTTTTATTTCTCTATTTGAGACTTCTACTTGTCCGCTAGTTTGCGGATGATAATGTGTTGTTACTCGGTGTCTTACTCCATATTTTAATAAGAGCTTATCAAATATTTCAGATATGAAATGCGAACTTCCGTCGCTTATGACGAGTCTTGGTACACCGAATCTCGGGAAGATAATGTTTTGGAAAAGCATCACGACTACTCGTGTGTCATTTGTTAGAGAAGTTATAGCTTCGATCCATTTCGAAACATAATCGGTAGTGACGAGTATAAATTTATTTCCAAAAGAAGATGGGAATGGTCCCATAAAGTCAATTCCCCAAACCTCAAAGACTTCCACTTCAAGAATTCCTTTTTGGGGCATCTCATCGTGCCTCGAGATGTTACTAGTGCGATGACATCAGTCGCAATTTAGAATGGCGAGGTAAACATCTTTCCAAAGAGTGGGCCAAAATAGGCCTGATTGAAGGATCTTCACACAAGTCTTTGAAGTGCTTGCATGTCCACCGTACGAAGTGGAGTGACAATGGGAAATTATGTTTTCCATTTCTTCTTCTGGGATACATCGACGGTAAATACCATCGGATCCTCGCTTGAAAAGCAATGGTTCATCCCAGTAGTATTATTTTAAATCATGGAATAATTTCTTCTTTTGTTGGTATGTGAGATCTGGTGGAAGTACCTCGGCATCTAAATAGTTGACTATATCAGCATACCATGGTAGGGTGGTTTGCGCACAAATCTCTTCCACAGTTTCTTCTTGGATTTGTTCATCTAAAGTCAAGGAAGATATCTCACTCTCTAGTTGAGCTATAAGACGTTCATCAGGGAAGTCATCATTAATTGGTATCGGGTCTGGTTTAATTCCTTTCATACGTGATAAATGGTCTGCTACTACGTTGTCAGTTCCTTTCTTATCCTTGATTTCCAAATCAAACTCTTGTAGCAATATGATCCATCTTAGTAATCTAGGTTTCACGTCTTTTTTACTTAGAAGGTGTTTGATGGTTGCATGATCAATATATATGATTATCTTAGCTCCTACTAGGTAGGAACAGAATTTATCAAGTGCAAACACGACGACTAAGAGTTCTTTTTTTGTTGTGGCATAATTCATCTGAGCAGGGTCTAAAGTCCTACTTGTGTAGTATATTGCGTGAAGTTTCTTATCTTTTCTTTGGCCTAAGATAACGCCTAAAGTGTAATTCGCATCGCACATAATATCGAATGGTAGTGTCCAATCAGGTGGTTGCATGATAGGTGCAGTGATGAGGGTTGTTTTGAGTGTTTCAAATGCTTTTAAATAGTCTTTGTCAAAGACAAACTCATCGTCATTCATTAGTAAACAAGTCAACGATTTAGTGATTTTGTAAGAGTCCTTAATGAATCGTCGGTAAAAACCGGTGTGTCCTAAGAAACTTCTTATTTATTTCACAGTTTTTGGCGGTTAAAGGTCTTTTATAACTTCTATCTTTGGTTTATCTACCCCGATGCCCCTGTTAGATATCACATGTCCCAAAATTATCCCTTGTCTGACCAAAAAATGATACTTTTCCCAGTTTAGTACAAGATTTACTTTCACGCATCTCTCGAGTACCATATCTAAGTTAGATAGACATCCTTCAAAGCTTTATCCGCATACGGAAAAATCATCCATAAACACTTCCATGATGTCATCTATGAAATCAGCAAAAATCTCCATCATACATCGTTGAAATGTTGCTGGAGTGTTACATAAACCGAATGGCATACGACGGTAAAAGAATGTTTCGTAGGGGCATGTGAATGTTGTTTTTTCTTGGTCGTCAAGATGAATAGGAATTTGGAAAAATCTTGAGTAACCATCTAGGTAGCAAAAGTAAGAATGTTTGGCTAATATTTCCAACATTTGATCGATGAAGGGTAAAGGAAAATGATCTTTCTGGGTAGCTTTGTTCAGTTTTCGGTAATCGATGCACATTCTACTCTCGGTTACTACTCTTTGTGTTATAGGCACACCCTTTGAGTTCTTAGTGACTGTAATGCCTCCATTCTTTGGTATGACATATACTGGGCTGACTCATTGACTGTCGGATATTGGATATATAATTCCGGCGTCTAGTAACTTTTTTACCTCGTCCCTGACTATAGTACTTAAAATGGATTAATCCTTCTCTGAGGTTCTCTAGAGGTCTTACAGTCCTCCTCTAGCATAATGAGGTGCATACATATTGAAGGACTTATTCCTTTTAGATCAGATATGTTATAGCCTAACGCAGTTCGGTATCTTCTTAAAACGTCTAAAAGTTTTTCAGTCTTGAGCTGTCCTAAGTCTGCATTCACTATAACTGGTCTTATAAGTTCCAAATCGAGGAATTCATATCTAAGGTTGTTAGGTAATGCCTTAAGTTTAATATCGGGTTTCCTTGGGCATGGAATTTGGTCAGGTGTAAGAGATAAGCATTCAATTGGGCTTTTTTCCTGGTAAGGTTCTTTCAAATTATCATCTTCAAAGATCTCAGGAGATGGGATTTTCATTATGTTAGAGTAGGTAGTCTCTTCTTTCTCCATTTCTCGTCTACACTCGTCAATGACGTCTATAAGGTAACATGTATCGTCTATGGATGGAGCTTGGAAGAATTAGCTTAGAATGAGTTTGACTTTCACTTCCCCTACTTCAAATGTCAGCCTGCCTTTCTTCACATCTATAATAGCTCCGGTTGTGGCTAAGAATGGTCTTCCGAGTATGATAGGAGTTATATCATCTTCTTTGATGTTCATGATTATGAAATCAGTTGGGATGTAGAACTGGCCTATTCGTACAGGAACGTTCTCTAGAATACCAACAAGGAATTTTACTGAGCGATCGACTAGTTGTACTGACATCTTGGTTGGTCTCAGTTGTCCCATATCGAGCTTCTTGCAAATTGATAATGGAATGACACTTATACTTGCTCCTAAATCACATAGAGCTTTTTCTATGACGAACTTTCGTATCACACAAGGAATAGAGAAACTTCCTGGAACCTTCAATTTAGGAGGCATGCTATTTTGAATAATTGCGCTACACTCAGCAGTAAGTGTAACTGTTTCATTCTCCTCGATTTTTTTGTTAGATAAGATCTCTTTTAGAAATTTAGCATATGAGGGCATCTGAGTGATAGCTTCTATAAAGGGTATGGTGATATTTAACTATTTCAGAAGCTCTACGAATTTCTTGGATTGTCCCATAGATTTAGAATTTGTTAACCGTTGGGCGTACGAAATTGGTGGTTTATACGGTGGCGGAGGTACATAAGGTTTTTCCTTTTCCTCGGCCTCTTGTTCCTTTGCTTCATTTTCCTGTGATTTATCGTTTTTCGTAGTTGATTTCTCAGGCTGTTGATACATGGCTGGGTTTTCGGTTCTAGGATCGGCAGGTCCGTCCAATTTTGTTTCCGCTTCTTAGTTTAACTGCATTTGCATGACCTTTAGGATTTGGTTGTGGTTGTCCAGGAAACGTTCTAGGTGGGGCAGAAGTGAATGCTTTTTGTTGGGCTACTTGAGAGATTTGGGTTTCTAACATCTTATTATGTGTAACTAATGCATCTACTTTGGTCACTAATTGTTTGATCTGCTCACTAGTATGGATGTTCTTGTTCAGGAAATCCTTGTTTGTTTGCGTTTGTATGGCAATGAAGTTTTCCGTCATCAGTTCAAGGTTTGATTTCCTAGGAGTGTTTAGATTCGGTGCGACAGCTTTTTGGTATCTCGGTGAACAACTGGTGCTTGGTTAGGCGCATACAAGGCATTGTTGTTCTTGTAAGAAAAATTCGGATGATTCTTCCATCATAGGTTGTAAGTATTAGAATAAGGATTTCCTTGAGCATAGTTCACCTGATATTTGGTTAATTCGACAAGAAGTTGACATTCAAGTGATGTGTGTCCTAGGATTCCACAAATTTTGCAATTTGGAGTTACTGCAGCCACGGTGGTTGGTGGTGTTATGGCCAAGTTATCGATTTTTTGAGCTATGGCATCCATCTTGGCATTTATGTGATCGAAACTGTTCACTTTGTACATTCCCCCTTTAGTTTTGTTCTTCTCTACATGTGTTCTTTCTCCTCCCAATTGGCAATGATTTTGAGCCATGTTCTCAATGAGGTTATAGGCTTCTTCGTATGGTTTATCCATAAGAGCGCCTCCCGCGGAAGCGTCTATAGTCATCCTAGTGTTGTATAGAAGTCCATTATAGAAGGTAATGATGGTTACCCAATTTTCAAACCCATGGTGTGGACATAATCTTAACAGATCCTTGTGTCTTTCCCATGCTTCATAAAGTGATTCGGCATCTTTCTGTGTTAATTTGAGCTCTCAGCATAGCTGTCTTTCTTGGAGGGAAATAACAAGATAAGAAAACTTTCTTCAGTTCTTCCCATGTTGTGACAGAGTTGACTGGTAGCGATTATAACCATGCCCAAGCTCTATCTCTTAAAGAGAGCGGAAAGAGTCTCAGTCTTATTGCGTGTTGGGTTACACCATTTTCTTTCATGTTATCTGCGTATTGCACAAACTTTTTCAGATGTTCGTTAGGGTCGTCCGTAGGATTCCCGAAAAACTAGTTCTGTTGTACAACTTGCAGTAGTGAAGGTTTCAGTTCAAAATTGTTCTGGGTTATGGCTGGTGCAGCAATACTGTTGTGCGGTTCTTGTTGATTTGGAGTCGCATAGGACTTGAGTGAACATGGAGTGGCTCCATTTTCAGCCATGATTGATTCTTCAACTAGTTATGGTATAATATCTTCAGGAAAAAGGGTTTCTTTGGTTACGTTTCGGCATCTCAAACTTATGAAACGTTCTACTTCGTCGATCTGGGGTTCTAAGTCTTCACCTCGGGAGTGATTATTGGGCATACAATCAACAAAGGAAAGGTAAATTTGTTGAGACACATGTGAAGGATCACACACATACTTACTCAATTGCGACACATGAAACACATCATGCAAATTAGCAAGCGACGGTGGTAACACAATCCAATATGCCACCTCTCCGATCCTTTGCGAAATATGATACGAACCAACAAAACATGAAGTGAGCTCTCTAGACTTCAAAGCTCGCCCAACACCTGTCACCGGAGTAACTCTCAAGAACACATGATCTCCTTCTTGAAATTCAAGTGCCTTACTTCTCTTATCATGATAACTCTTCTAACGCATATGCAAAGCCTTTATTCTCTCTTGGATCATCTTAATCTTCTCGGTCGTCTCTTGTACTATCTCAGGTCCGAGCACAACACTCTCGCCTGATTCGTACCAACACAATGGAGTCCTACACCTCCTACCATACAATGCTTCATACGGTTCCATGCCAGTACTCGCATGAAAACTATTGTTGTAGGTAAACTCAATTAATGGCAAATGACCGTCCCAAGCTTCTCAATGGTCCAACACACATGCCCTCCATAAATCCTCTAAGTATTGGATAGTCCTCTCTGTTTGACCATCTGTTTGTGGATAATATGCGGAACTTATCCTCAACTTAGTACCCAAAGAATCTTGTAAACTCTTCCAAAACCTCGACATAAACTACAAATCTCTATCTGGTACAATACTCAAAGATATTACATGCAACTTCACGATTTCCTCAATATACATCTCAGCTAACTTCTGCATAGAATGATTAATCTTCATCGGCAAGAAATGAGCCGACTTAGTCAATCTATCCATAATCACCCAAATCTAATAAGTTCCTTTTGTAGTCATCGGCAAACCCGACACAAAATCCATGGAAATGCTATCCCATTTCCATTCTGGATTATTCAATGGTTGCATCATTCCATTAGTTTATGATGTTCTACCTTCGACTTCTGACAAACCAAACACAAATACACAAATTTAGCAATATATCTTTTCATACTCGACCACCAAAACAATTTTTGCAAATCTTGATACATCTTCGTGATCGCGACTTTCCGAGTCTAAAGATTCTAACTACAAGTATACAATATAATCGCGTAGTAAAGATATTGATCCCACAGAGACTCGATAATCAACCTAGTGTTATCGGGTGCTACCATGTTTAGCTAAGGCGAGTGATATTTTTAGTTTTAAAAGGTGGGAAAGTAATTAAGTTAAATTAATAATAAGGATATCGGTACGTAATTGATTCACCTTTGCAAATTCAATAGAGGGTCGGCTTATTAAGGTTTGTTAAGTTATCTTTCTGTAGAAACTTTTGGTTTACAAGTCGTTGACTCCCACTCTCGTGGTCTTGCAAATTACTATACACCTAAGTTCAATTGAGCGCTCTCGCTGTGTCAATTCAAGTTATAAATACTTTTTGGAAACCTAAAGGTTCTAATTGTTTTTAAAGCGCTTCCACTGTATTTAAAACAATGCCTGATTTCAACTATCCGATTACGATCTCACACTCTCGTGGTCTTAATCCTAATCTTTTATACTTTCTTACTCTCGTAACAAAAATTGTTTATATTAAGAAATCGAAACTGAAAAGTAACTTAATTTAAGATATTAGCCTAATTCTATCGAATTCGTTCAAGTTAGACAATTACATACCGATTAACAGTTTAGCTGAACATATTAAATAAAAACGAAGAAAGGTAGAAGAAGAAGAAGAATTGCATAATAATAAAGGGAATGATAATTAAACAATAAAACATTAAAAACAGAAACCTGGTTGCAATGTTCTTGATCAACCAAACTCGAAGAAAACTAAAAACTAAAACAATTATGATGTGGCTAGAAAGAAATAAAGAGTGATAGTTTCCTAATGTTGGAGACTATCACTTTGGTTTGGTAATGGAAAAATAGAAACAATGTTTGAAATAAAATCTCAACTTCGAACAAAAATATGACAGCAATTCGGTAACAAAACAAAGCTCTCTTTGCACTTTGACAGAACTTGTTTTTATAGCTTTTAAGCTTTGGTTTAATGAGAGATTATCTGAATGGATATTGCTTGGGCCTTGATTGATGAAGCTGGACTATGGTTGAATAGGGTAGAGAAATATTCTCTGTTGAATGATAAAAAGACGAAGAATGACTCTTTTTTTTTACTTCTGATACGTAAATAGGTTTCTGAATAATAAGTTGTGACGATCAACTTGGGTATGTGACGAGCAACTTGGGATTTGGACGGTCATCATGAACTTGGGACGATCATCTTGGGCTGGTGACGGTCGTCACTCACATGTGACGGTCGTCCCAGAGTAAAAGTGCAGAAACCTCATTTTCTCCGTCTGTTTTCTTCTGTTTTGCTTCATTTCTTGTCCAATAAGTCTCATTTTCACCATTTGCTTCCAAAAGTCATGTTTAATCGAATACCTGCAAAATAAACACAAAACTCGCATAATATCATTCAAATATATAAATTAACAAGTTAAATGATCATAAACTATACTAAATAATCGATACAAATTCGAGTTATCACTTGGTAGCACTAGGTTGAATACTCAGCTTACTACGATGTCCTTCCTCTAAAACACTCTACTTAATTTCCTAAACATCTAGAATACACACTATATCTTGAAACCTCATTACACCATTCTCATCAATCCGAAATTCACCTCTGTTACCTTGGTTAATCAAAGTCAACTGATGAACCAACTTCAAATCAGATAGTTGTCCTACTCAGATCCTTTCCACAATATCACTAATCAATTTCAACATTCCTAACTTCACACCATCGGAAGTAGTCTCACACAACAAACTCATGTCTCTAAACTGTTCAATCATCTCGAGTTCTTTCACCATAAGAATCGACATATGCAACGTCTTCCTACTCAAAGCATCTGCAACCACATTCGCCTTACCAGGATGGTAACTCAAATCAAAATCAAAATCTTTCAACAATTCTAACCACCTTCTCTGCTTCATATTCAGTTCCTTCTGATCAAACAAATATTTCAAACTCTTATGATCACTAAACACCTCAAATTTTGAACCAAAAAGATAATGTCTCCAAATTTTCAACACAAACACCACTACTTCCAACTCTAAATCATGCGTAGGATAATTCCTTTCATGAACTCTTAGTTGTCTAGAAGCATAGGCAACTACTTGATCATTCTGCATCATAACTCCCCCAAGTCCCATCTTTGATGCATCACAATACACCACAAAAGACACAAGGATTAGGCAAAATCAACACTAGAGCATTCATCAACTTCTTCTTTAATTCTACAAATATATTTTCACATGAAACATCCCACATATAATCCTTACTCTTTCGAGTTAACTGAGTCAAAGGCAGTGCCAACTTTGAAAAGCCTTCAATAAACTTCCGGTAATAACCTGCCAATCCTAGAAAATTTAGATTTCTGTAGCAGACTTCGGAGTCTCCCAATTCAACACAACATTAATATTCGAAGGATCCATAGCTATTCCACCATATGAAATCACATGACCAAGGAAACATACTTCCTTCAACCAAAATTCACACTTTGATAATTTTGCATATAACTTCTTCTCTCTCAAAATCTGCAAAACAATTCTAAGATGTTCAGCGTATTCTTCTTCCGACTTAGAATATATCAAAATATCATCAATGAAAACAACAACAAACTCATCCAAATATGAATGAAAAATAAGATTCATGTACTCCATAAACACACCAGGTACATTGGATACACCGAACGAAATCACAGTATATTCATAGTGGCCATATCTCGTCCTGAAAGCCTTCTTCGGAATATCATCAGGCTTAACTCGAATCTGATGATAACCAGACCTCAAATCAATCTTGCTAAACACACAATCCTCTACCAACTGATCCATCAAATCGTCGATTATTGGAAGTGAATACTTATTCTTGATAGTCACCTTATTCAACTGGAAATAATCGACACACAACCTCATACTTCCATCTTTCTTCTTCACTAATAACATCGGAGCACCCCATGGAGAAACACTTGGTAAAACAAATTTCTTCTCAAGTAATTCCTCTAGTTCCTTCTGTAAACACCCCAAATTTGCCCTCACCCATTCACACCATGGCTTGTGATCTCTTCATATGCATAAGTTCAATCATAGCATCTCCTATTGCATTTTTGATTCACTGCATTAATTCTAAGTCATCTGCATCTAGGGTTTGTGATCTGAGCAAAGTGAGGATGTGTGTGGACTACCGGGATCTGAACAGAGCCAGCCCCAAAGATGACTTCCCTTTACCTCACATTGATGTATTGGTTGATAATACGGCTCAGTTCTCGGTGTTCTCCTTCATGGACGGATTTTCAGGATATAATCAGATCAAGATGTCACCTGAAGACATGGAGAAGACAACCTTCATCACACCCTGGGGCACGTTCTGTTATAAGGTGATGCCATTCGGACTGAAGAATGCTGGTGCAACATATCAACGGGCTATGGTAACATTATTCCACGACATGATCCATAAAGAAATTGAATGTTACGTGGATGACATGATTGCCAAGTCCCTCACAGAAGAAGACCACCTGGTAAATCTGCTAAAGTTATTCAAGCGTTTGAGGAAGTACCAACTGAAGTTAAACCCCAACAAATGCACATTCGGGGTGTGATCCGGTAAGCTGCTGGGATTTATTGTAAGCGAAAAAGGGATTGAAGTCGACCCTGATAAAGTCAAAGCCATTCAGGAAATGCCTGCGCCGAAGTCTGAAAAAGAAGTTCGGGGGTTTCTAGGTAGATTGAACTACATTTCAAGGTTCATATCTCACCTTACAGCAACCTGTGAGCCCTTGTTCAAATTGTTGAGAAAAGAACAAACGGTCAGGTGGAATAAAGACTGCCAGAGGGCTTTTGACAAGATCAAGGAGTACTTACAAGAGCCTCCAATCCTTATGCCCCCAGTTGAAGGAAGACCTCTAATCATGTACTTGACAGCATTAGAAGAGTCAATGGGGTGTGTGTTGGGCCAGCATGACGAGTCTGGTCGAAAAGAGTATGCAATATACTACCTAAGCAAAAAGTTTACCGACTGTGAACAACGTTATTCACTGCTCGAGAAAACTTGCTGTGCTTTAGCGTGGGCTGCTCGCCGACTAAGACAGTATATGTTGACCCACACTACTTTATTGATCTCAAAGATGGATCCAGTTAAGTACATATTTGAGAAGCCAACACTTACCGGACGGGTTGCACGATGGCAAATGATCCTCACAGAATATGACATTCAGTACACATCTCAGAAAGCCATCAAAGGCAGTGTATTGTCTGATTATCTTGCTGAGCAACCCATTGATGATTACCAGCCTATGAGATTTGACTTCCCTGATGAAGACATCATGTTCATAAAAGCAAAAGATCATGAAGAGCCTGTTCACACTGAAGGGCCCGACCCAGAGGAAGAATGGACTATGATGTTTGATGGGGCTGTTAATATGAATGGTCGTGGTGTTGGTGCAGTACTCATTACACCTAAGGGAGTTCACATGCCTTTCTCGGAAAAACTCACCTTTAACTGCACTAACAACGAAGCTGAATACGAAGCTTGCATTATGGGTCTTGAGGAAGCCATTGACCTCAGGATCAAGACTTTGACTGTGTTCGGAGATTCAGCTCTGGTAGTTAATCAAACCAACGGCAAATGGTACACACACCAGGATCATCTGATACCGTACAAGGATTACACAAGGAGGTTATTGACCTTCTTTACAACGGTCAAGCTTGAGTATATCCCTCGGGACGAGAATCAGTTTGCAGATGCTCTGGCTACCATTTCATCCATGATCAAAGTTCAAGCTGCCAACTTTGTGCCTCGGATTTCAGTGTCCAGACTTGACAGACCAGCGTATGTATTTACAGCAGATGTTGCCAAAGATGATAAGCCTTGGTTCCATGACATTAAATGCTTCTTGGAGGATCAAACATACCCACCCGGGGCATCTTCCAATGATAAGAAGACCCTAAGAAGGCTTGCTGGTAGTTTCTTTCTGAACACTGATGGTTCCCTGTACAAGAGAAACTTTGATATGGTACTTCTCCGGTGCGTTGATAGGACAAAAGCAGGCTTGCTAATGCACGAAGTGCACGAAGGATCCTTTGGTACCCATGCAGGAGGACATGCCATGGCCAAGAAGTTTCTAAGATCAGGTTATTACTGGATCACCTTGGATGCCGACTGTTGTGCTTATGCCAGGAAGTGCCATAAATGCCAGATTTATGCGGATAAAGTGCATGTGCCTCCGAATCCTCTGAATGTGATGTCTTCACCCTGGCCTTTTGATATGTGGGGAATTGATATGATTGGCAAGATCGAACCGACCGCTTCAAATGGCCACAGATTCATCCTGGTAGCCATTGACTATTTTACCAAGTGGGTTGAAGCAGCTTCCTATGCAAATGTTACAAGGCAAGTGGTAGCCCGATTTCTGAAGAGAGACATCATCTGCCGATATGGAGTGCCCGAGCGAATCATTACGGACAATGGTTCCAACTTGAACAACAAAATGATGGCAGAGCTATGCCGGGACTTCAAGATCCAACACCACAATTCTTCTCCTTACATGCCAAAGATGAATGGCGCTGTCGAGGCAGCTAATAAGAATATCAAGAAGATTGTGCAGAAGATGGTGGTTACTTATAAAGACTGGCATGAAATTCTACCGTTTGCCTTGCATGGGTACCGAACGTCAATCAGAACATCCACTGGGGCAACACCGTATCAGCTTGTGTATGGTATGGAAGCAGTCCTACCTGTTGAAGTTGAATTACCCTCCCTACGGGTACTAATGGATGTTAAGCTGAACGAAGCAGAGTGGGTCCGATCCCGATACGAACAGCTGAGTCTGATTGAAGAGAAGAGATTAGCTGCAATCTGTCATGGGCAGCTGTATCAGAAAAGAATGAAGAAAGCCTTCGATCAGAAAGTCAGGCTCCGAGAGTACCAAGTAGGAGATCTTGTGCTGAAAAGACTCCTCCCTCCTCATACAGACCACAGGGGCAAGTGGACTCCGAACTATGAAGGGCCATTCGTAGTGAAGAAAGTTTTCTCGGGTGGAGCATTGATGCTCAACACTATGGATGGTGAAGACTTCCCGTCCCCTGTGAATTCAGATGCAGTTAAAAAATACTTCGCATAAAATGACCCGCTGGACATAAAAACAGAATGTAAGTCCAGGAAAAAATAGGGCATCCCGGCGAGTCAAAAACAGAATAAAAGACTCGGGCAAAAATAAGGGAAAATAAACAAAAAAAAATGTACACCCGCTGAGTTGAAAATCCACATTGGACAACTCAGGCAAAAATGGGTATCCCGGTGGATTGAAAACCTGAAAGGGCGATCCACGCAAAATAAGGGAATAAGCGAACAACTGCATTCTGAATTCATCTGTATCACTTACAACTTGGTAAGCTTCGAAAGGGTCAAGCGCCGACCAGAATCAGCCTTCTTCAGAAAGCAAGACGAGAAGAACGTCAGATGTCATACGAGTCATAGCAAGGGGAAGCTCCTTGAAGCGTCATCAACATTTCCAATACCTTTTATTTCTCCATTTGTAACAATCTCCTCATTTTAGGGGATCTGTTTCCTTGACTGTAACTCGCCGATTCAGGGCACACGAATTAATAAAATCAGATTTTCAGTCATGTTTCGTTTCGTACATTTTATCTTCATTTGCAAAGATGTCCGATGTCTCTAAGATACTGATTGCATAAATACAGATGCTTCTCTTCTAAAAATATGTGCTTGCAGGAAATATGTTTACTCCCGGGAATGTCTAACCCCTATGATGGAATCCGGTAAGGGATACCTCGGGATTACTTGTGCGTTTCTCTATCTTTTCAGGATTGCAGGTATTCAAAGCATAACACGGGGCATGAAAGCTTCATCCCAGCAAGCTGACAAATATTTATCTACTCAGTCTTAGTACCGGAGGTGCTCTCTCCCCAGCTGAGTTGCCATTCGTTGCTTCCTCCTCAGCCAAAGTACAAAAGCCAGGGAACCATCTCCCCACAGAATTTCAGCCTCTATCCAGAAGAGCGACACCTAGAGATCTCACAACAGAGTGAAGAAAGCTTCTACAAACCCCAGCTGGGTCCCTCATCACCAAAAATAGGTCTATCAGTGACCTATATCCCCAAGCAGAATCCCATATGTCAGATCTACCAATGATCTCATCCCCAGCTGGGATGTCCGCTTCAAGCAGATCAACCAGAGATCTTCACATCATTGGGATCCGAATCCCGAGTCGTTATCTTTGCATAATCATAGCATTCGCATCATAAATCACCACAGAGCGTAGCATTCCGTCTAATACGGAACATTACGGCAAAAATCAAACATATTACATGATCATAAGCCATGTTCTGAATCAAACATTTGTGAACATTGAAAATCCGTCAGCGATATACAGAAAACTCCCCGGATTTCCCGGCAGAAAGCCAAGGCATTTGCCTTACACTCAGAAATACAAATGTACACTCCTTTTGGCACCCGTCCGTGTCATGATTCCCCAGTAGAGTCGCCCGGGCATTTCTTTACAAACAGACACCTATATATTACAGATACTTCCCGACACCCGTCCGTGTCATGTCCCCAGTAGAAAGCCAAAGCGTCCCCTTTGCACTCACAGATATATATACTTATACAAATTCCCTGGCACCCGTCTGTGTCACCTTCCCCAACATAGATACCTGAAGTATTTTGTAAACCGTACACTTGTTTATATTATACTTTTTCCGACACTCGTCCGTGTCACCCTCCCAGCAAGTTAAACACTCTTATACACCACTCATACTTATTACTCCTGTTTCACTCGTACATATACTCATCCGTATCTTGTATATACCACTTAAATCCCTTCAGATTCGACACTCGTCCGTGTTCTTTGTTAACCAGTTGGTACTCGTCCGTATCATCATCTCAGAACATGCGTCAAGCATTTGTTTCTACCCGATACTCGTACGTATCGTAGTCTTAAGGATGCTCGTCCGCATCTTTAATCTATACACTGTGTCAAACACTATTGTCTTCTTGAATTTAGACACCCGTCTGTGTCTACTATTCCCCAGAAGAGTCCCCGCAGAATCGATACTCGTCTGTGTTCTTTGTTAACCAATTGGTACTCATCCGTGTCGTCATCTCTGAACATGTGTCAGCATTTATTTCTACCCGATACCCGTCCGTATCATAGCCTTAAGGATGCTCGTCCGCATCTTTAGTCTATACACAATACCCAAACACTTATACCTCTCATTCCTTGGATGTAGACACTCGTCCGTGTTTACTTGTCCCAGCAAATCCCAGTGAACTATTTCTTTTCTATCTGACATTCGTCCTATGTCATGATACTTTCGGCAGCCGTACCCTGCCAGGTGATCTTCCTTCACCTTTGGATGACCGTCCCTCATCCTTTCCCCAGCGGAGTCTCCATTATTGGAACCCTGTTCTATCCGGCATTCTTCCTATGTCGTGATATTTAGCAGCCGTCCCCAGCTAGGTAATCGTCCTTCACCTCTTGATGATCGTCCTTCATCATTTTATCCGATGACCGTCCCCATCGTTGATCCTGTTATCTGACATTTGTCCTATGTCATGATAAACCCCGAAAGCAGCCGTACCCTGCTAGGTGATCGTCCTTCACCTCTTGATGATCGTCCTTCATCATGCTTATCCGATGGCCGTCCCCATCGTCGACCTTTTTATACGACATTCGTCCTATGTCGTGGTACATTCGGCAGCCGTACCCTGCCCGGTGATCGTCCTTCACCTTAGATGACCGTCCCTCATCTTATCCTCAACAGAGCAGCCGTCCCCTGCCAGGTGATCGTCCTTCACCTTTGATGACCGTACCTCATCACTTATTTTTACCTCTAATCCCCAGAGAGTCTTATAGCTTTACCTGATGGCCGTCCCCATCATAATCTCTTATATCCCCAGCTTGTCGGTCGTCCCCGTCATTACTTTATTTCCCGCATTTTCCCCAGCATGTCGGTCGTCCCCGTCATTGCTTTATCCCCAACAGTCGTCCTCTGCTCGACGGTCGTCTTCCGTCGCCCGCATTTTATAATATACTTTATTTTCTTTTACAATCTATATCCCTTTTCTTCTTCATTCTCTGAGTGCAAATTTTGGACTGTCTTTGGTATTCAACCACA
This sequence comes from Lathyrus aphaca, assembly GCA_963966055.1. NCBI lineage: Eukaryota > Viridiplantae > Streptophyta > Magnoliopsida > Fabales > Fabaceae > Lathyrus > Lathyrus aphaca. The sequence continues at coordinate 80,946,258 of OZ014522.1, forward strand.
AGTTATCTTGTTTGCCTGTTAAGCCATTGCTTACATCCTGCACAGCTAACTCATGTTTGAATAGGGGCAGCTGTAAACACCCCAAATTTGCCCTCACCCATTCACACCATGGCTTGTGATCTCTTCATATGCATAAGTTCAATCATAGCATCTCCTATTGCATTTTTGATTAACTGCATTGATTCTAAGTCATTTGCATCTAGGGTTTGTGATCTGAGCAATCCAAGAGCCATTTGAGCCACTCCAAAGGTCATCAATCACTTCAAAGGGGTCCATTTATGTTCAAGCATCATATTGTACCCTCATAAAGTCAAGGAAGTCAAAGAATCACAAGAACTGAGAAAGGCATGGAAGCAGAGCCAGGTTTAACTGTACAGATGACCTAGAATTAGGGTTTTGGTTTCAAAGGCCATAACTCCAAATTTTTTGGTCATTCTTGTTTCTATTGGTCTCTATATGTTATAAGGATCATGCATATCAATTTTCATGAAGAAATTCCATGGGGAAGGCATCTAATCAAGAGTTGACTTCTTGAGCAAGTCAGTGCAAAATCAGGGCATCTGAGGCCCCCAATGACCCAACCAAAGGGTGTTCATCACCATTTTGAATGTGTATGATCTTTATTTGATCATAGAAGATGTTAGAAGTTCACAAGATTGAAGAATTTCAAGCCATTTGCAAAGTTGCCTTTTTGGGAAAATGACTTGTAATGGAAACTTGCCATTTTGGGAAACTTTTTCAACCCTTGCTTTTTGATTCAAAAATGCTTCAAATGAGAAATATTTGGTCATGAAAGTTGTAGAATGGATCATTCCATTTTCAAAAAGTACAAGAACTCATTCTAATTCATTTTGGATCAAAAGTTATGGCTTGTCAAAGTTGGCCAAAATCACATAATTTCAAGTTTTGTACCAAAGAGGCATTTTGCAAAATGGTATGATCAAGCATTCTAAAGACTTCAAATGTGCCCAAACTCATTACAACATACTCACATGACCTCTAAAGATCATAATTGGCCCAAGAATATTGCATTTTGGTGCCTTGAACTTCATGAATTTCCAAAAGGGCCAAAGATGTACCAACTTGCAAAAACTCATGAAGCCATGCCCCTACTTGTTACAGCTCATAAAATCTGATCCACATGAACTCCATGATCTCTGCTGAGCCCAACCATGCCCCTATCACAACCTCACACTTGCCCATACCTCAAGTACACCTAGACTTGACTTTTTGCAAAAAAACCCATACCAATCCCACAGTGCCACACCAACTATTCTGCCCAATCCAGACTTTACAAACACACTTCAAGCAAGCCATTTCACAACATCTTGGAGCCTGAACACACACACAAGCCAGCATTCACCAAAAACCTCCCATATGCATTTTCATTCGAAACACATTCCACAAGACACAAACATCAAAGCAAACTCCATAGAACATCTCAGCATGTCTCACTGATCATCCCTGACCCTTCACCTTGCCCTGAAACTCCCTGAAATCAAAATACGATTTCTCTCCCTCTCTGAACAGAACTTGATCAATCTCACAAACCAACCATTTTAAACTTCAACCAAGCTTCAAAGCTTCATCAGGAGGGTCATTGAAGCCATTTTGAAGCAGAGAAGCAAGCAGAAAGCTCCTGGATTGAAAGTTCCATTTCAGGTGAGCTCAAGAACTTTTTTTCCAGAAATGCATTTTGAAGTTCTTAGATGAATCTATATGATGTGCTGATCATGCTGATATGTTTAGTTTTGCAAATGGTTGAGTATTGAGTATGTATGAAGCTTCTGAAATTTTTTTGACCTAAACCCCTTTTGATTCGATTCAGCTTTGATACGAAAAATAAATGCGTTTTGTTTGTTGATTCTTGTTATATGATGTGTGGGGATGGATTCTGGGCAGAGAAATCAAGTTTTAGTGACCCAGGGAGTGAGTTAGCAATTTTCAGGGAAGGAGGTGGCCGGAGAAGATGACCGGAGGTCATTTCCGGCCACCTGAAAATCATTAGTGCATTAATGAGGATTAGGGCTTAGTTTGAATGTAGGCCGTAGATTGGGTTGACTGGGGTTGACTTGCGCGCAAACGTGTGGCCAGGATGTGTCATTAAAACCCTAATCTATGTTTAATTAATTCAAAGCCTGTTTAATTAATTCATAAAACTAATTAGCCAGATTTGAATCTGGGCCCTTGGATCTGGCGCGCAGTCAACCAGTCCAAGCCCAGATCAAATCCTGGCCATCCCTCTTGCATACTTTCATTTATTTATATTTTTATTTCATTTTTATTCATTTGTTTTGCATATTTATTTTAAAATAGCTAAAATCATTAAAAAATTATGAAAATTTTTGTCAAGGGTTTCATGAATTTTCAGAACACAAAAATATTTTTATTTTTTATTTTTTTGCATTAAAAATTATTTTTAAATCATTTAAATGATTATTTTTAATTAGTTAATGAAAATTAATTAATTAAAAATACATTTAGGTATTTAAAAATCACAAAAAAATTCACATAGCATTTAGAAACATTTAGAAACATTGTCCAACTCTCAAACCAAATTTCGTTTTTGCTTTTGATACCTCTTGATCATTTTCATTGGATTTAATTTCATTTTTAGGCAATATTTTGTTTCAAACTTCAAAAATTCATTTCTGCCTAACCATTGAGAGTTGGATAATGATTCTTTTGGCATTGCATCTTGCATAGCATGTAGTTTATAGGATAAATTTGGTTGGATTTGATCTTGCATTTTCAATTTGTTTGGCATTTTTCTTTGTGAGACACCCCAAAACCCTAGCAATCTTAGGAAATTCATAACTTTCACTAGGTTAAGTGTTGGATCCCCTCCTTTGGGCAGTGAGTTTGTATAGGCTTAGGGTATCTTTGTTCCCATTTTCAAATTTTTATCATGACTTTTGCTTCTGATTTTGAATTTTGCTTTGTATGTTGATCATAAACCCTAATTTGTGTCTTCCTTTGCACCCATCTTCCATTTGCTTGCATACCATGAATTGCCATGAAATTTTATGCATTCATTTGATTCATAATACATCTTAGGACATGTTAGAATCATGTTTGATCATTTCATCTTGCATTTGCCATGTTATATGTCCATTGCATTTCATAACTTTTCATGTACTTCCATGGTTCAAAGCATGCCTCATTTGCATCTTTATGTTTGTTTGATCATTCCCATGCCTTGTTTCATGTTTGTATCATCTCTTAGCATCATTCACTTCATGATTTTGCTCCTGGTTTTGGTTTGCATCATCACATTCCATCTCATTTGCATTGCATTTCATTTCTTATGCTAACATTTCAGGTGGTAAGTTGTTTGAGAAGTGAATTTGCCTTCACTTCTCACAATTTCTTTTCATCTCTTTCATTACTTCTTTGCTGCATTTTGTATGTGTATTGGATTGAGCTTGCTCATTCTTGTTCATCTTACTTCCTTGCTTCAAGCAACTTGCCTTCTTGATTGAAGCAAGTTGTTTTGCTTTTGTTTGCTCCTTTCATCTGCTTCCTTCCTGGTGGTTTCTCTGAAGATCTTTCTCTCTTAAGCCTCGTTAACCCTAGGAACAACCAAGCATGACAATAATTAGGGTTTTGATTAGTCCCCCATTTAGTTTTGCCTTTGAGTCATCTTTGAGTCTTCTCTTCTCACCTCATAATCAAGGACTAAACCCTAAAGGTTTTAAGGCTTTGTGATTAAGCTTATGCCTGCATCCTTCTATTAGGATGGAGTGTATAACTTTAATCCTAAGTGTTAAACCCTTAATGTGTTTAACTCCTTTAATAAATCCACCTAATAATCACTAAGACATCAAGCTTGTAACTTGGGCCTTGCATCAGGGTTCTAATTCTTCCTTAATTGGTTAAGAAGGACTAACCCTAGTGTTAATGGACAAGTCCCCCTCAAGTTGTCTTACAAACCATAAAAAAAACTTCTTCATCTTACCATTAACTAAAACCCACTTAATAAAGGCTTTGTTTCGTCATGAGGTTAATCCCTAATCATGGATTAAGTTGAGGAGTCTTTCTCAGCTTAAATGTTCTCATCTATTATCCTTCTATTAGGATGGTGTAATGAGTCCATTAAATCCTTGATTATGGCTTAATCTCATTACATAACACTAACAACAAAAACATCTAAATAATCACAAGTAGGTTAATGATCTTAATCCTACATCATGGTGATTAAGTGTGAGATACTGACTTCACACTTAAGGTATTCTTATTACCCCTAATCAGAGGGAGGATGTGATGAGTTTACTAATCCATTGGTTTAGGCTTAAGCTCATTAACTTATGACAAACTTCAAAAAGCAATAAAAGACTGAAAACACAAAAACAAACAATAATCGTCTCCTTCGGGATTCTTTTCTCATCTCATTCACTCACAAACGAGAACTCGCTTCTTCCGTCTAATGCAAGACAGTTTGCACCTGAGCCAGACAGGTCATACACTTGAGCATAGACAAATAAGCAGTTCACAAGTCAATTTATTCTTTCAGTCTCTTTGAGTCGAACTACGGTGTTCTGACTTCCTCATTGCACGAGAGGATACATAGGCATAACTTAACAAGTTATCGAACAAAAGTCTCTGTATATTCCCCCTCCTTCCAGCATCATTCTTTTAGCCTCATTATCTTGAGCATTTCATTCTTGTTCTTACACTGACACTTCTCTTATACACTTCACACTTCTTTTGCACTGACACTTGCATTCTTTCCAGCTTTGATACACAGATTGCACTGACACTACCCCTTTAAAACACAAATCTTTTAAGCGTGGATCCTGTCGAGTACGGCGGACAATCTGGGTGCTAATACCTTCCCAGGTTGTAACCAACCCCCTTTCTCAGTTTCTCTGGTTCGCAACCGTCTTATCCATACCTTTCTAGGTCTATGCAGCATTACCTTTCCTTCGGGATAAAAATGCCTAGCTGGCGACTCTTGTCTTCTGAGTTCACCCCTGTGTGTTCTCTTCCGCTTTCGCCGACCGTTCGCGTCTGTACCCCTCTTGACCTTGGGTGTCATTTGGTGGGAGCGACACCTTCTTCAACTCACGCAATTCAGATGCTGACATCCTATAAGGAGTCATCGACACAAGACTAGTACCTGGTACCAAATCCACTGCAAACTCCACTGAACGTTCTAGAGGAAAATCACTTATGTTTTTCGGAAACACACCTGGAAATTCACTAACAACTGGTGTAACTCCCCAAATTTATTTAATTATTTTGATTGGATTATCGTGTTTTGTTGTGTAGAAGAATAATTTATTATTGAATATAGTATTAATTTATGAATTCTATTATAATGAATAATATTATTATTGGATATAATAAAATAATTGGAATAATAAGAGGTAAGGGGTAACATGGTCTTTTGGTGAAATTGGTTAGGGTAAGGGTGAAAGTTCATAAGTTGGTCTAAGGGGTTAAGTGGTAAGAAGGAAAAACGATCGTGTTTTTTTGTGAGAGAGAAGAGAAAATACTAAGGCTTGGAGAGGAGAATCCGCGAGGAAGAAGAATTTTCTCGTCAAAACCAAGGTAAGGGTGAGATTCTTCCGTCTATTAAGGGTTTTATAATGGGAATTGGATAGGCTGATGATTAGAAGTTGGGGCTTTGGAGTTTGAGTAAGGAATTATGTTGATTTTTTGGTAAATGATTGTTGTTGTGTGATAATTATATGAATTAGACGTTGAAATAGGTGATTTTGTAATTGTCTGGCTGGAAAAGTGGTTTTTGATGCATAAGTTCGTAATAGGATGAGTGCAGGTCGCAGAAGGGAGAACAACGAAAATCGTATAGCTCTCTTAGCAAGCAGGTCAAATCTTGGAAGAGTGAAAATACATTGAGTTTCCCGTTTAGCGAGCAATCTCATTCGCTCAGTGAGACCTGGAGTGAAAAATTTTGTGTTTTAATTCTGAAAAATTCCTTAAAAATATCTAATTAATTTAGCAATGCTTAGGAATCTAAGTGGTGTAGTTAAAGGCAGTGAGAGAGGAGTTATACATGTAATTATATGGATAATTAGTATAACTTGAAAATGAATAAAAGATTGGTATGTTGTGGGTTTTGTTGTTGTTGTTGTTGTTGTTATGAGTTGCTGTTGTTGTGATAGTTACATATCATTGTTGTTTATACATGTATATGCAATATGTTGTCATATGTGATTTTGTTGCGTATGTGGTATTTGAATTTAGTATATGTTGTTGTATGCTAAAATATGCATAAATATGAATGATATTGATGAAAGTCGTTGTTGTGATGAGTTGTTATATGTTGATTGTTGTTGTTGCATATTGTTGATGTTGTTGCATATTGTCATTGATGGTGCATGCCATGTGCATAGTTGTTGATGGCGTGATTGTATACAATCACAATGTATGGTGCGGTCATGAAATAGGGATCGTATAAGGGTGTGATCATGAAATAGGGATCATACTGGACCATGAAATTGGGGTCGATGGGTGTGATCATGAAATAGGAATCATACTGGACCATGAAATTGGGGTCGATGGGTGTGATCATGAAATAGGGATCATACTGAACCATGAAAGAGGGGTCAAGAGTTTTGACGGGAACTTGATCTTGAAATAGAGATCGGATTATGGTAACATGCATAGAGTCAAGTAGAGTCTCATTGCATAATTGTCATTGTTGTGTATGATGATGATGTGTGTGTGTGTATGATGTAATTATGTTGTTGTTGTT
>OZ014522.1:82257287-82362287 GCA_963966055.1 Lathyrus aphaca
GGTTTGGCATAGGGTTTTTATTGACATTGGGCGGAGGTGCAAAATTCAGAGCCTTGGAGTCTACCAAGTCTTGTACCTTCATATGCAGAGCTCTGCATTTTTCTGTACTGTGACCAGGTGCGTTTGAATGGAAAGCACACCTAGCATTGGAGTCATAGTTTCTTGGTAAACTGTTGGGATCCGGAGGTGCCAACGTTCTTAGCTCAACTAGGTTGAGTTTCAGAAGTTGTGGCAGCAAGGCAGCGTACGGCATTGGGATCGGGTCGATCACTCGGTTAGCTTGGGATGGCCTCTGTTGGAATGGCCTCTGTTGACTGTTGTTGTTGGAGTTGTTGTTGTTGTAGTTTCTTGGAGGATACTGATTCTGCTGATACTGGGGTTGTTGTTGGAAGTTTTGTTGAGGAGGTTGATAGACTGGCTGAGGATGAGCTGGAGCAGGGATGGTGACTGCTGCTATTGACCTTTGAACATACTGGGGCCTACCCCTGTTGGCGTGAATGGAATTGGTCTCGCCAGTTCTTCTCGGGCCTGCAAAAGGCTTTCTTGTACTACTGGACGAGCTTGCACCGTTGTCTGAGATCTTTCCCATCTTTAACAGGCTTTCAATTCTCTCCCCAGCTATGACAACATCTGCGAAGCTGGTGGAAGAGAAAGCAGCCAACCTGTCAATATACGTTCCCTGAAGAGTATTCATAAACATGTCTGCCATTTCCCTTTCAGACATAGGGGGTTGAACGGCAGCAGCCAATTGCCTCCATCTCTGAGCATATTCTCTGAAGCTCTCCCTCGAAGACTGTGACATTCCCATTAGGAGGGTCCTGTTGGGTGCCATATCTAGATTATACTGATACTGTCTGATGAAGGCCTCTGCCAGGTCCTTCCAGCATCTAATTGTTGCTCTTGTCAGATGGGAATACCACTCCCTCGAAGCTCCAGTCAAGCTATCTTCAAAATAGAACATCCACAATTTCTCATCCATTGTATAGGCCTTCAGCCTTCCCAGAAATGATTGCAAATGAGTTCGGGGGCATGAAGTCCCATTATACTTTTCGAAGCAAGGAGGCTTGAACTTATGGGGGATCCTGACCCCGTCTACCAGCCCCATGTCCATGACGTCGAAACCCAAAGAATTTTGAGATTCTAAGGACCTCAACTTCTCAGCTATCTCTTCCAATCGTCTATCATATGTTTCCTCTCCAGCACCCATCACTGTATACTGGTCCTCCTGAGGATCTTCTTGAAGTACTCTGGCTGCTGTGGCTGTCCCTTGAATGTTGACTGGGATGTTGGCCTCTGGATGGAGATGGGGTCCAAAAACTGGGGGATTGACATGAGGTTGGACCCTCTCGTTGTTACTTGTGCCAGCAGTTCCCACATGGGGCTCCTCTTGATTCCTTCCTTCTACCAAAACTCTGAGCCTCTCCTGGCTTTGAGCTAAATTGTTCATCACTTCCATGAATTGTGTTATCTGAGTTCTCATCTCCAACCTTTCGTTGGCCATCTGGTTTCTGACCTCCGTAAGGTCTTGCTGCATCTGATCCATCTGAATTCCCGGAAGGTTGTTTCTAGTTGGATACCTGTGAGGCCTGTTGAGAGGAAATACCCGGCGGCGAGCAATAATTCCTGAATATCACAACAGAGGTTAGCAACAACAAAACAAAAACCTACAAAACAAACAAAAGGGTTAGCATGCAATGCAGTTATGCTTATTTGTTCTCAAGGTATCCGGTTTGGCATTCAGTTTTGACCCTTCCAGACCCTTGAAGATGCTGCTGTTGAAGTTGCTTTTGAAGTAACCCAGATAGAAACCAGCACAAATATATTACAAAGGGTGGAATAATACAACTTGTTCATTTTTACAACACAAGCCCTCAAAGGGGTCAAAATACATCACAAAAAGCAAAAGTACATGGAAAAGGAACAACAACAAGCAAATGATCAAACTCCAAGGCCAAACTCATCCTCACGAACTTCCTTGAGAAGTGCTTCGGTCACAGGATCAGCCGGATGCTCCGTGAGATTCCTGATGAGAAGGTTTCTTGTTGCAACAGCTGCAGTCAACTTCTTGTTCTGACTTTGGTCCTTAGACCTCTTCAATCCTGCTTTGATTTTCAGCTCTGATATTTCCTCCTGGGCTGCTGCCAGGGCTTTTTCCATCTGTTCCATTTTGTCTTGAACTCTCTTGTCTTCTAGAGTACGGGCCTCAGTGATCCGGACCCACCTGGCCTGACTCTCCTTCAAGTACAAGTCTGTCCTTGCTCTCTGGAACTGGGCTTCTTTGCAAGCATTCTTCAGAATCTGCTCACCAGCTTTAGACTTGTTGATATACTCCCCAGACTTCTCAATCTTGGTCAAGTGTTCCACTCTCAATTTCTCCAATCTTTCAATCTCCCTCACACCTTCACTCCTCTCCCGGAGGGTCTTCTGCAAAGCCTGGGTTAGCTTCTCATTTCTTTCCTTCAAGCTATCAAACTCCTCCAAACTGATAGTGGCAGGGGGTGGTGCTGAAGATGACTCAGGCATGTCTTCTATGGTGAAGGGCATTCCAGAGAATTGGGCCCTAGCATGGGACCACTCATAATATTGGACTGATGCCACATTATTGCACTTCCCCAAAATGGTGATTCCCTTGGTTTGAACATGATCCCAGGCCCAGGCAGCCTGCCTAACAACAGTCAAACTAAACTTGTTCTCACAGTAGAGGGTCTCCACCAAATCTTGTTCCCTAGGAGTGTGGACCAGTGCATAGCCCAATTGTCTCCTGAACAGCAGAGGGTTGTAGTTGATACTTCCCTTAACTCCTATTAAGGGCACATTGGGAAAGTGCCCACAGCTAGTGATTATATCTCTGCCCTTGGTGCTCTGAGTACACCATCTGATGTCTGTTGAAGTGAGAGTAGTGAGCCTTTTAGCCCAGTTGCTTTGCTGATGAGGATTTAGAAATGCATCTGTCCTGGGTAGATGCCTGAGAAGCCAAACATGGAATAATGGAGCACAAATCCTTACTAATCTTCCCCTCTGCTTCTCATTTCTCTGATGCACTGAGTAATAGAGATCACCCAGTAAAGTTGGCACTGGGTTCTTCAGGATGAACAAGTGGATTGCATTCTTGCTGATGAATCGAGGCTCATCTGCAAACAACACAATTCCATATACACTTAAGGCCAACAGAGCACAAACAGCTCTCCACTCCCCCAGGGAGGCCTTCAGACTAGCTTGAGAAATCAGGAAGTCAAGATGAAAACCAGGGATCCCAGCTTTAGAAGTCATATGCTGCTCAATCAAAGCAGGTTCCAGGTGCAAAGCTTTGGCTACCTCTCCATTGCTGGGAAAGACCATTTCAGGGTTTAATGGGATTTCTCTTTTGATGGGCAGACCAGTCAATGATGAGTATTCTTCCAGAAGAGGCCCCAACTGAAAGTCTTGAAAGGTGAAACATCTCAATGGAGGATCATAAAACTGAATGCAAGTGTGGATGAGGCTCCTCTGTGAAGGGTCCAGATCCATAACCATGTCCAGTATATCTCCATAACTCTCCCTGAACAAGGGTATGTGATCTGGAGTGATCAGGGTTTGGATCCTCCTGATGTCTGACAAGTCTGGTTGGAAGAAACGATAGGTGATGTTACTTTTCTTTGGAGCCATGAGTACTGGAGACTGAGCAGAACAAGTGCTGATGAAGATGCTGAGGAGTGGGCCACTGGCTGGCTAGTGCAAGTAACTGAAGTATATGGCTGACAAACTGATGCAAGTGCTGGTGGAGATAGGTCAATACTGCAGATGGGGTCAAAACCAAAACCAGATGAGAAATGGATACCCTGAAACACAAATAAGCAAATGTTAATATGATGCGATGAGTATGTATGCAAATGAAATGCAAGGGTTTGTGACTGAGCTGGATCTGATTAACTGCCTTGGTGTAGATCCATGTGTGTTCAAGAAATCCAGATGGAGGTCTAAAAATCCAGTAACCAGGGTGGGGGACTCAAATAAAGAGCCACGAGTCCAAGGTTTTAGAATCACAAGAACTGTCCAACATGGAGCATTCTTAACAAAGTCAAAGTAACAGGGTATTCTGAGGTCAAGGTACCTGCAAACCTGTAAACAGCCCAACCCCCTCACAGGTGGTGATCTAGAACAAGGATCCTCAGACTTGGATCCGTTATGAGAAGTGTAAACACTTCTAACCCGGAGGTACAGTGTTTACAATAACCATAACAATTCCTCCTCTAATTCACCTCAGTTTCTGAAGGTCAATACTAAAAGGTCATCCAGACTTAGCAGGCTTCCCAGATAGCCCTAGCATTGCAGGAAATCTGCAACACAGAGTTCTCAAGAAGAAACCCATATCTGAACCGTGTTTCACATTCCCGCACCAGACCGAAATGGAATGGGAAAGAATATGATTCACTCTAGCCTAGGTGTCACTCAGGTCCCAGGTATAGGACCTTAACTCTCAATGGAACACCCACCAACCAAAGCAGACAACAGATCCAGCCAGCAACAATGACAGTATGATATATACAAATGCAATAAAGAAAGCATTAAAGTAACTGTACATAGAGCAATAAACAAAAATAAATACAAGCACATAACACCCCAGTAAACACAAATCAAACAAGCGCTAGGAGGAACCCACAAAAAGAACCAGAGGCCCTGGTTGCAGTATATGGTTCCCCAGCAGAGTCGCCAAGCTGTCGCTCCCAAAGATTTGCATCCAGGTACAAGCGCGAACGGTCGGCGAAAGGGACAGTGAGAACACACAGCCGTGAACTCACTGGAGATGAATAGAGTCGCCAGCTAGGCATTTTTATCCCGAAGGAAAGGCAATGCTGCATAGGCCTAGAAAAGATGCGGATAAGACGGTTGCGAACCAGAGAGACTGAGAAAGGGGGTTGGTTACAACCTGGGAAGGTATTAGCACCCAGATTGTCCGCCGTACTCGACGGGATCCACGCTTGAAAGATTTGTGCTTAAAGGGGTAGTGTCAGTGCAATTTGTGTATAAAAATAGCTGGAAAAGATGTACAGGTGTCAGTGTAAGTGAAGTGCAATATATACAGTGTCAGTGTAAGAACAAGAATAAGATGCTCAAGATCATGAGGCTAAAAGAATAATGCTGGAAGGAGGGGGAATATACAGAGACTTTTGTTCGATAACTTGTTAAGTTATGCCTACGTATCCTCTCGTGCAATGAGGAAGTCAGAACACCGTAGTTCGACCCAAAGAGACTGAAAGATAAATTGACTTGTGAACTGCTTACTTGTCTATGCTCAAGTGTATGACCTGTCTGGCTCAGGAGCAAACTGTCTTGCATTAGACGGAAGAAGCAAGTTCTCGTTTATGAGTGAAGATGATGAGAAAAGAATCCTGGAGGAGACGATTATTGTTTGTTTTTGAGTTTTCAGTCTTTTATTGCTTTTGAGATTTGTCATAAGTTAATGAGCTTAAGCCTAAACCAATGGGTTAGTAAACTCATCACATCTTCCCTCTGATTAGGGGTAATGAGAATACCTTAAGTGTGAAGTCACCATCTCACACTTAATCACCATGATGTAGGATTAAGATCATTAACCTACTTGTAATTATTTAGATGTTTTTGTTGTTTTTGTTTAGTGTTGAGTAATGAGATTAAGCCATAATCAGGGATTAAACAGACTCATTACACCATCCTAATAGAAGGATAATAGATGAGAATGTTTAAGCTGAGGAAAACTCCTCAACTTAATCCATGATTAGGGATTAAACCCATGACAAAACAAACCTTTATTAAGTGGATTTTATTTAGATTAATGGTATGATGATGAAGTGTTTTTTATGATTTGTAAGACAACTTGAGGGGGACTTGTCCATTAACACTAGGGTTAGTCCTTCTTAACCACTTAAGGAAGAATTAGAACCCTAATGCAAGGCCCAAGTTACAAGTGCAATGTCTTGATATTTATTAAGTGAATTGATTAAGAGATTTAAACACATTAAGGGTTTAAAACTTAGGATTAAAGTTATACACTCCATCCTAAAAGAAGGATGCAGGCATAAGCTTAATCACAAAGTGTTAAAGCCTTTAGGGTTTAGTCCTTGATTATGAGATGAGAAGAGAAGACTCAAAGAGAGACACAAAGGTAAAACTATGAGGGGATACTAATCAAAATCCTAATTCATTGTCATGCTTGGTTGATCCTAAGGTTTGTGAGGTTTTCAAGAGAAATCTTCAGAGGAGCCACCAGGAAGCAGATGAACAAGATCAAGAGAAGCAAAGTGACTTGCTTCATTCAAGAAGTCAAGTCACTTGAAGAAAGAAAGTGGGAAGGAGAAGAATGAGCAAGCTCAAACTCAAACACACATAAAAATGCAGCAATGGATGCAAGAGAGATGAAAAGAAAAGTTATGAGAAGTGAAGGCAAATTCACTTCTCAAGTTTACTTACCACCTGAAATGTTAGAAAGAAATGCAATGCAATGCTAAATGAAATGAAATGATATGATGCAAAGCAAGACCAGAAGCATGTTGATGATGATTATGATGTTATGAGGTGCTGCAAACATGAGGCAAGACAATGGGGATGTTCATACAAGATCATGAATGCAAATGATGCAAGCTAAGGAGCATGAACAAACATGAAATGCTATGAAGCATACAAGACAAATGACATGGCAAATATGCAATGCAATGATCAAACATGCTTTCTACATGTCTTAAGATGTCAAATGAATCATAAGCATGCACAAAATGCAAAGACAAGTCATGTTATGCAAGGAAATGCAAGAAGGATGCAAAAGAAAGCCCAAATAGGGTTCATGAATCAAACATCAAACACAAACCAAAAACAGAAGCAAACCTCATGATAAAAAATAGAAAATGGCACCCAAAGAAACCCTAGGCCTATAATGAACTACTGCCCAAAGGGGAGCTTTCAACTCTTAACCAAACTCAAGATATGAATTTTCTAAGTTATTAGGGTTTTTTAGGGTTCTTAACAAAACAAATGCCAAACAATTTGAAAATGCAAGAACAATTCATGGCCTTTTTATCCTAGGAACTACATGCAAAACAAAAGACAATGCAAGAAGAATCAATGTCTCAACCTTCACCAATTGGCAAAGATGAATTTTTGAATCCATGATCAAAATAATGCATAAAAAATGATTTAATTCAATGAAAAATTCTTAAAATGCATCAAGATCAAAAAAGAAATTTGGTTTGAAGGTTGGACAATGTTTCTAAATGTCTTAGAACATTTCATGAATTTTTTTGTAATTTTTAAATACCTAAAAGTATTTTTAATTAATTAATTCTCATTAATCAATTAAAAATAATCTTTTAAACATTTAAAAATACTTTTTTAATGATAAAAAATAAAATAAAAATATTTTTGGGTCATAAAAATTATTAAAACTTTAAGGAAAAAGTTTCATAATTTTTATGAATTTTTTGCTATTTTAAAATAATTATGCAAGTTAATTGAAAGAAAAATGAATAAAATTAAATAAAATAAAAAGTAAACAGAATGGAAGGATGAGATTGATTCTGGGGAAAGGACCATTGACTTGGCGCGCAGATCTAAGGCTCACATTCAAACTTCTAAAACTCAATTAATTAATTTAATTAATCCTGATTATGAATTAATGATGCAATCTAGACCACACACACGCGCGCGGGAAGCCAGATCCAAGGGTCTCAATTCAAACTTTGCCCTAACCCTAAATTAATGACTAATCACTTTCAGGTCACCGGAGACAAGCTCCGGTCGTCTTCTCCGGTGACCTTCTCCCCTGAAAACTTTCAAATCCTTCCCTAGGTTACTAAAATGAAATCTAAAGCCATGGGAATGATCCTCACATCCTCACGAACCAAACCCCTCTCTCAAAACACATTTATGTTTCCTAAATCAACTGAATCGAAGAGAAAAAGTTTTAGGTCACGCAAGCTTCAGAAACAAATTAAATGCTCAAATCACAACCATTTTCAAAACCAAAGGTACCAGAATGATCAGCAAGACATGAAGAACAAGTTTGTAACAAGAAAAATCATTTCTGGAAAAATAAATTTCGAGCTACCTGAGATTCGAAGCTTTCAGTTTAGGAACTTTCTGGCCACCTCTCCTTGTGCAATCCACTCCACTTGATCCCCAGAAGATGTTTGAATGCTCAAATGGAGTTTAAGTTGGCTGGATAATGAGATTCGAAAGGAACTGCTTCAGCTTGATCAAAAATGGCAATGGTGTTTCTGGAGGTTTCAGGCCATGGTGAGTGATTGTTTGAGGTCCAAATGATGTATGGAGAAGCTTTGCAAGGTTTGTTTGGCTGTTTGTGGCTTGTGGAGAGAGATTCGATAGAAAGTGCAGGCTGAGGTGAGGAATGGTTATGGAGTGTTCAGGCTGTTTCAGGCTTGTGTTCTTGGTGTTTTGTGATCTATGAGGCAGGGTGAGTTGAATGGAGGAAAAGGTTTGGGTGTTTTCAAGCTGTGGAGAGGAATTCGAAGGCTTGTGCAATGTGAAGTGATTTTGTGAATGTCAAGAGTGTGTTGGTTTCAGCCTTGGCTCTTGAGTGTTTTGGCCAGCATTTGGATAGTATAAACAATTGCAAGTGGCTGGGGGATGTGACATGGCCTGCTGTGATTGGGATGTCTACTTTTGCATAAAGTCCACCTTTTGTGTAAGTGAGGCATGGCTTGACTCTAGGCAAGTACAAGGGCTAGGGCTGGCGCAGCATGGTGAGTGTGTAAGGCTGGCTTGATTCAAGGACCAATGCAGCAAGTTGGTGAAGCATGATCATGAGTTTTGCAACTTGGTTACTTTATGGATTTTCATGAAAAATGCCTTGTTACACAAACCAAACCATGGGCAAACTTGATCCAATTCTGATTTTATGACTTAGAGAAATGTTTGTGTACTAGTTTGAGAGGAATTATAAGTCACATAATGCATTGGTTCATGACTTTGCAAAATTTCCATTTAGTGCATAACTTGAAAAACAATGATTTTTGCCAACTTTGCCATACCATAACTTTTGATCCAAAAAGAATTTGATCATGTTCTTGTACTTTTTGAAAAGGGAAAGATGAGATCTACAACTTTCATGACCAAAGTTTTTTCATTTGAAGCATTTTTGGATCAAGAATCATGGCTTGAAAGATTGACCTAAAATGATGCATTCTTGAAAAGTCAACTATGCCCAAAAAGTCAACCTTTGCAAAAACCCTAAATTCTTGATTTCTATGAACTTCAACCTTCTTCCATGATCAAATAAAGATCATATACACTCAAAATGATGAAGATCACCCATTGGTTGGGTCATTGGGGGCCTCAGATGCCCTGATTTTGCACTGACTTGTCTGAAAAGTCAACCCTTGATCAGATGACTTCCCCATGGAATTTCTTCATGAAAATTGATATGCATACTCCCTATACCATATAGAGATCAATGGAAACAAGAATGACCAAAAAATTTGGAGTTATGGCCTCTGAAACCAAAACCCTAATTTTCAGTCAACTGTGCAGTCAAACCTGGCTCTGCATCCACTCAAACCCTAGTTCTTGTGATTCCTCTGCATTTTTGACTTTGAGAAGATGGAATATGATATAAGAACACACATGGACCACTTTGAGTTGATTGGTTGCCTTTGGAATGGCTCAAGATGCTTTGGGATTGCTCAGATCACAAACCCTAGGTGCAGATGCCTTAGAAACTATCCAGTGAATCAAAAATGAGATGTGAGATGATATGATTGTGTTTATGCATATGAGATGACCATAAGCCATGGTGTGAATGTGTGAGGGCAAATTTGGGGTGTTTACACATGCGAAACATCCAAAATGCCCTCAGCACAAGAGACCAAATAAAAAATTTTGCATTCAGGTGCCATGACACGGGCACCCGTGTCATGCTGCTGGACTCCTGCACACGTGCTACCAAGTGGGGACCTATGACACGGGCACCCGTGTCATACTGCTAGATTCCTCTTAATTTGCATAGCCTTCCTGACACGGGCTGTGTCAGGTGACACGGGCACCCGTGTCAGGCTTCTGGACCCCCTCTTTCTCTGTTTCTTCGCACCTGAATCGTCGTTTCCTTCGTATCTGATCACCGACTTGATATCTGCCTGAAAATACACTAAAAACAACCAAATTAAACGCGCCAACGATATAAACGAATACACGTAACATCCTTGCCACATAAAGAAATAACACAAAATAATCTAAACATAAGACTCGAAAACGCACAAAAACATAGAAAAACAATAACTAACATGTCTTGAAATAATAACTGGAAATCACTGATCATTATTGCATATGCATTTGTTTTCTTTCATAAAAACCATGTCGTATCTTAATTTGTGATTCATTCATAGTCGACATCTCTGCAATAAAACTTCAAGATTAGTATGCGTGTTGCATTAGAATTTTCGTTCTTAGAATAAAACATTTTCTGCTTGCATACATTTGTTCGGCATCACAGAAGTTCACATGAGGAAATTCAGTCCAGAAGCTTAAATCTTGCCAGGTTGAGGAGTCTAAAACTTCTGAAAGACAATTAGGTCGAAGTTCACTTTTTCCGAGAAACTCCTATGAGATAGAGATTCTTCTAACCAGTTGGGTCAGATGCAGCCAATCTGGGGCAATCATATTGAGCAAATATCTCACAGTTCAGCTAGTCTGGGGCAATTATCAGAGCACAGTCAATCAGAGGAAGTTACTTTGAGGCACATACTGGGGCATGTCACTCTCAAGAATAGATGAAGTCAGTCTCTATATGCCATTATTCAGCTTATCCTTGATGCAGGATACTGGGGCAGAATATCTTACAATGATGTAGGATCTAGTGTGAGTCTTCTTCAATCAAATCCCTTTGTAGACCAGGAGGTCTGAGGCATTTTTTCAAGATTCAACGAATCCCTCCAAGAGTTTGAAGACGCCGGGGCATTTCGGATGCCAGGTTTTCTTTAAAATCCTCTTGAGTTGATATTTTAATAGTCAGCTAGTACAAGAAGAAAGATGTTACCAAAACATATTCCCCAAGCAGCTTAGTCTCCTCAGCGAGAGAAGCCTTACAATTCTTATCTCCAGCAGAGAAGGGTGATACCCAACATCCCCAGTAAAGTCTAAGTGGAAATCTTCTCCAGCTGAGTCAGAGTAGGGTGGTATCACCAGCTGAACTTCAAAGCCAGTTGAATAGTTCTCATCTCCGAGCGGAGTCTTTATATCAGAGTGGGTTATTCCCAGCAAGCAGTTGAATGCCTAATTCCCCATTGAGTTAGAATTGTCAGAATTCTTTCCCTGGCGAAGGTTATTTGACCAAGCATCTCCCCGACCGAGTCGGAAGATCGTCATTTCCCCACAGAGCTTCATGATGGGGACGCAATCATCATTGAAATATTCCCTAGCAAGGTCGCCAATTTATTTTTGGCCAGCGTGACAGGGTAATGCAGATTTGTTCACATCTCATTCCTTAACCAGAGTCAAGTATTGTCAGGATATCTTGATATCATTTCCTCAGTAGAATGTTAGTCAGAATGTTCTCATACCCAGCAGAGTACAAATGGTATTCTCCCTTGTAGAGTTGTTATTCTCCTCTCAAATCAAATAATGTTGTATTGATCGCTTTGTCCCGTGTCAACGGACCCGGTTATGGATCGCTTGATACCATTTCCTTGTTAGATCGCTTGATCTTTTTTGAGTTGTAAATCGCTTGATGTTACTCCTCTTTGTTTGAGTCGTAAATCGCTTGATGTTACGTTCTCATCTTCCCAGTTATAGATCGCTTGATACCATTTCCTTGACAGATCGTTCGATCTTGTCCGAGTTGTAAATCGCTTGATATTACTCCTCGTTGTTTGACCCGTGCTCATTTTCCAGGTTATGGATCGATCGATACCATTTCCTAAGCAGGTCATTTGATCTTGTCCGAGTTGTAAACCGCTTGATGTTACTCCTCGTTGTTTGAGTCGTGCTCATGTTCCTGGATATGGATCTCTTGATACCATTTCTTTGTCAGATCGTTTGATTGTGTTTGAGTCGTAAATCACTTGATATTACGTTCTCAGGTTCCCGGTTATAGATCGCTCAATGCCACTTCCTTGAAAGATCGCTTGATCTTGTCCGACGCTTGGTTGTGCTAAAGAGGTTTGAAGTCTTGATGGTGGGATTAAACGTCAAAAGGTTGCAGTTCAGTAGTGTAGATGTTTAGAATTGGCAGAATTTTTGACCAACAAGAAATATTGAATTCAGTTCAGAATGTCCTATCAGATGTTGGGACATTATCAAACAGAGTATAAGAACTTAATTCAGGATGTCACACCAGATGTTGGGACATTGTGTAAATGATTTAAGTTCAGTTTTTCAGGATGTCCCAACAGATGTTGAGACATCTCAAACCTGCTACCAGAATTAATTAATGACTAACTGATCTGAGAAATTTAAGGAGAGTTATCTGGAATTAACTATGGATGGACAAAAACAGATTAAGGCGCATCTGTAGGGAGTTTTGTTATGAGGCTTCAGCATAATCAGAAGAACTAAATCACCTAGAATCTAGGAAGTAACAAACCCTAATTCAAGGTGGAAGCTGCATGCGTTTTAGGACTGGATTAACCTACAGAAAGCCCAAAATACAAACACCTATTTAAGCAACAGAATACCTCAGAATTGAGTACGAATTTCAGAAGAAAAAATAGGGTGTTTTTGAGTTTTAATAGCAGGTTGTTTTATTGTACCACTTTATGAGCTTTTAAGCATAAGTGCATTTGTGACTTGATTGAAACTGTGAAGTAAGATCAAGCTGTTTTGTTTGAAGTATGACTTCAATTTTATTAAACTTGTAAACAAGATCACTGTGTGATTGAGGGGGGTGAGTTTGTACTCATATCTAAGTAGTGTCTTAGGTAGAAATTGCATTGGGTAGATATTAAGTGAAAGATTAAACTGGGTTGTTTAAGTCTAGAATTAATATTACTTATAGTGGATTTCCTCCTGGCTTGGTAGCCTCCAGATGTAAGTGTGGTTATACACTGAACTGGGTTAACAAACTACTGTGTTGTTTAATTTTCTTGCACTTTAAGTTTTGGTTAAATCTGTCAAGTGTTGGAACATCTCATAGGACATCTCATACCTGATCACAGAATTTCAATTGGCATCAGAGCAGGCACCCTGCCTGTTTATACTGGGTGAGATCTAGGGAATACAAATTCTGGAAACATGGACAGAGATATAGGATCAGTAAATAGACCACCTATACTGGATGGATCTAATTATGACTACTGGAAACCAAGAATGATTGCATTCTTAAGATCACTTGACAACAGGGCCTGGAGAGCAGTCAACATTGGATGGGAACATCCTATCCAAGACACCAAAGATGGATCAAAAGTGTTGAAACCTGAAGAAGAATGGAGTAAGGAGGAAGAAGATTCAGCACTAGGCAACTCCAAGGCCTTAAATGCTTTATTCAATGGCATTGATAGGAACATCTTTAGACTTGTGCATCACTATGAGCTGGCCAAAGATGTGTGGGACACTCTCAAAATAACTCATAAAGGAACATCAAAGGTAAAGATGTCAAGACTTCAACTTCTCACCACCAAGTTTGAAAACTTGAGAATGAAGGAAGATGAGACAGTTCATGAATTCTACATGAACATCTTAGAAATAGCCAATACTTCTGGAGCCTTGGGAGAAAAGATGACTGATGAAAAGCTTGTAAGAAAGATCCTCAGATCTTTGCCAAAAAGATTTGACATGAAAGTCACAGCAATAGAAGAAGCTCAAGACATATGCACAATGAAAGTTGAAGAGCTCATTGGTTCCCTTCAAACATTTGAGATGGGAATGAATGACACAAATGTTAAGAAAAACAAAAGCATAGCCTTGGTGACAAATACTGATGAAGAAGAAGATGATGAATTAGAAACTGGTGAAAGCTTATCAGACAACATTGCTATGCTTGGAAGACAATTCAAAAAGATTCTCAAAAATATGGAAAACAAGTCCAGACCAAGTGGAAGATACACAAACTCTTCTGAGAACAAAAGACCTAATGATAGAAGGTCAACTTATGATGAAAAGACCAGTCAAGAAAAAGGAATTAAATTCCATGGATGTGAAGGATATGGACACATCAGGAATGAATTCCTACCTACTTAAAAAGGCAAAAGAAAGGACTTTCTGTAACCTGGTCTAATGAAGACTCAGGAGGTGATTCAGAAGAAGAATCAGCTAAGCATATCACTGCTCTAGCTGGATTATATGAATCTGAAAGTGAATCCAGTGATGGGGAGCTTACTTTTGAAGAACTTGAGCAAGCATACAAAGATCTATTCAAAAGAAGCACCGAAATATGCAGTGAGACTATAAAGCTAAAGAAGCAGAATGAAGCACTAAAGAGTGAAAAAGCAAGTGATCAAGAGATCATTGACACCTTGAAAAGTGAAGTAAGTCTTCTCAACTCCAAGTTGGAACACATGTCCAAATCTGTTAGAATGCTGAACAGTAGCTCAAGTACACTAGATGTTATTCTCAACAACAATAAGCATTCAGGGGATAAAAGTGGACTGGGATTTAACAGAGTTCATAAGGATGAAGCTAGCTCTAGCAAAACTACTTCAAAGTCCATACACTCAAACAAGATGTCCCAACAGATGCTTCAACATCATGAAAAGAACATAAAGTCAAACATAATGTTCCAACAGATGTCTCAACATTCTGAAAAGAACATAATGAAGAAGAAATATCAAAGATGGAGATGTCATCATTGTGGAAGATTTGGACATATCAAACCTCATTGCTATAAGTTGCATGGATATCCAAATCAGATGTATCAGCAACCTCCTAAGCAGAAGATAGAAGTTACCAAGAAAGTGCTGCATAGACATCAAAGAGATCAGCAACCTCCTAAGCATAAGACAGAAGTCATCAAGAAGGTATGGAAACCAAAAGCTAGTCTTCATGCTGATCAAAGCTACATATCCAAGAACAAGTTCAACAAACAACCTTGGAGCTCTACTGATGAACAATACACAGGGCAGAGGTATCAAAAGAAATCTCAACTCAAATGGTCAAAGAAAGGTGTTGCATATATAGCACATACATCACTAAGAGTATCAGCCAAAGAAGACTGGTACTTTGACAGTGGATGTTCAAGACACATGACTGGATTAAAGAATTTGCTAGTAGACTTAAAGTCACATTCATCCAGATATGTAACCTTTGGAGATGGAGCTAAAGGAGAAATCAAGGGAGTTGGGACCTTGGACTGTCAAGATGTACCAAGACTAAATAATGTGTTGCTGGTTAAAGGTTTAACTGCTAACCTGATCAGCATAAGTCAATTATGTGATCAAGGGTACAGTGTAAACTTTACCAAAACTGAATGCATAGTGTCTAACAAAGAACAAGAGGTTGTCATGAGAGGAGCCAGATCTAAAGACAACTGTTACATGTGGGAACCTCAAGACTTCAGTCTCACTTCAACTTGCTCTTTAGCTAAAGAAGAAGAAGTAAAACTATGGCACCAAAGACTAGGTCATCTTCATTTTAGAGGCATAAAGAAAATCATATCTATGGATGCTGTGAGAGGTATCCCTAAACTAAAGATTGATGATGGAAAAATATGTGGTGAATGTCAAATAGGCAAGCAAACCAAGATGTCCCATCCAAAGCTCCAACATCTGACAACTTCCAAAGTCTTGGAACTATTACATAAGGATCTTATGGGACCTATGCAGGTTGAGAGCCTTGGTGGTAAGAGGTATGCCTATGTGGTGGTTGATGACTTTTCAAGGTATACATGGATAAATTTCATCAAAGAAAAGTCTGATGTATTTGATGTATTCAAAGACTTATGTCAAAGAATACAAAGGGAAAAAGCCAGCTGTGTGATCAGAATAAGAAGTGATCATGGAAAAGAATTTGAGAACCAAAAATTCTTAGATTTCTGTTCTTCAGAAGGAATCAATCATGAATATTCTTCACCAATCACTCCTCAACAGAATGGGATTGTTGAGAGGAAGAATAGAACTATTCAAGAATCAGCAAGAGCTATGATCCATGCTAAAAAGTTACCTTTGTACCTTTGGGCTGAACCTATGAACACAGCTTGTTACATCCATAACAGAGTTACTCTAAGAAAAGGAACTTTCTCCACAATATATGAAGTCTGGAAGGGCAGAAAACCCACAGTTAAGTACTTCCATGTGTTTGGAAGTAACTGTTATATTTTGGCTGATAGGGAGCAAAGAAGAAAAATGGATCCTAAAAGTGATGAAGGGATTTTTCTTGGATATTCTATAAACAGCAGAGCATATAGAGTATTTAATTCTAGAACCAAGGTTATCATGGAGTCCATAAATGTGATAATTGATGATGCTCCTACAGATGTCCCAGAAGATGTTGGAACATCTGCTGATATCAAGACTGAAGCTGAAGAAAAGAGTGATCATTCTGACTTCACTCAAACTGATGCAAGGACAGAACAATTCAGCAAACCTCCCTCCATCAGAATCCAGAAGGATCATCCCAAAGATTTGATAATTGGTGATCCCAACAGAGGTGTAAGCACTAGATCAAGAGAATTGATTTCAGGTTCATGTTTTGTTTCTAAAATAGAACCTAAAAACATCAAGGAAGCTCTTACTGATGAATACTGGATTTGTACCATGCAAGAGGAATTAGGTCAATTCACAAGGAATGAAGTGTGGAACCTTGTTCCTAGACCTGATGACATAAATGTAATTGGAACTAAATGGGTGTATAAGAACAAGTCAAATGAGCAAGGAGTTGTTACAAAGAACAAAGCTAGACTTGTAGCTCAAGGATACACACAAATTGAAGGAGTGGACTTTGATGAAACCTTTGCACCAGTAGCAAGGCTTGAATCAATCAGACTACTTTTGGGAATTGCTTGTATCTTAAAGTTCAAGCTATTTCAAATGGATGTGAAAAGTGCCTTTTTAAATGGTTATCTTAATGAAGAGGTATATGTAGAACAGCCTAAAGGATTTGTTGATCCAAGCTGTCCAAATCATGTATACAAACTAAAGAAGGCTCTTTATGGTCTGAAGCAAGCTCCAAGAGCATGGTATGAAAGGCTGACTACTTTTCTTATCAAGCAAGGGTATAGGAAAGGTGGAATTGACAAAACCTTGTTTGTTAAAGATGAAGAAGGAAATGTCATGATTGCTCAAATATATGTAGATGACATTGTCTTTGGTGGGATGTCAGACAGGATGGTCAAACATTTTGTCAACCAGATGGAATCTGAATTTGAAATGAGCCTAGTAGGTGAGTTAACCTACTTTCTTGGACTGCAAATAAAGCAAATGGAGGAATCCATGTTCATTTCCCAAAGCAAGTATGCTAAGAACATAGTCAAGAAATTTGGAATGGATAGTGCTACTCATAAGAGAACTCCTGCCCCCACACATTTAAAGCTAACTAAAGATGACAAGGGTGAGAATGTAGATCAAAGCCTATACAGAAGTATGATTGGAAGCTTGTTATATCTGACTGCTAGCAGACCAGACATAGCATTTGCAGTAGGTGTATGTGCAAGATATCAAGCTGAACCAAAAGTTAGTCATCTTAACCAAGTCAAGAGAATTCTGAAATATGTTAATGGTACTTGTGACTATGGCATAATGTACTTTCATGGATGCAAACCAATTCTCACTGGCTTCTGTGTTGCTGATTGGGCTGGAAGTGCTGATGACAGAAAAAGCACTTCAGGAGGATGCTTCTTTCTAGGAAACAATTTGATTTCTTAGTTCAGTAAGAAACAAAATTGTGTATCCTTATCTACAGCTGAAGCTGAATATATAGCAGCTGGAAGCAGTTGTTCACAGTTGGTTTGGATGAAGCAAATGCTAACTGAGTACAATGTCCCACAAGATGTCATGACATTGTACTGTGACAACTTAAGTGAATTAACATATCAAAGAATCCTATCCAACATAGCAGGACCAAGCATATTGATATCAGACATCATTTCATCAGAGATCTTGTAGAAGAGAAAGTGATTTCATTGGAACATGTAGCTACAAATCTACAGTTGGCTGATATATTTACCAAAGCATTGGATGCTACTCAATTTGAAAATTTAAGGGGCAAATTGGGAATCTGCTTATGTGAGATTTAGCAGTTATGGAGATGTGCCAACATGTCATATGACATTGTGTGGCATAAGCACCAGATGGAAACACCAGTCTGGTCAAGCACCTTGGGTATTCCATTCCTAATAATTTTATAAGTAACGGCTACTTATATAATAACAGCTAACTTTCAGCTATCCATATTCTCATCATACTCTCAAAAACGAATTGCATTCTCTAGCTGTTCTTCAGAAATCATCAACCCTAAAACTCTTCATCCACTTCCTTCGAAAATGTCTCAAAACCCTAACAGTTCTGAAGAAATCCTCAACAAGGAAGATGTGGTGCATGCAACCCCCATTTCTATGGTACCCATGGATTCAACCCCAATGGACGAAATCAGAGGAAGTGTTCCTCATGCTAAAAAGCCAAGAACTCCAAAAAGAACAAAAGATCAAGTTTTCAGCAAGACCAAAGGCATACCTTCACCATTATACAACACTCCAAGAGCTTCTGAATACGTGGATGATTCCATAAAGGAGTTGGTAACCAAGATCCTATCTGAGCAAAGAGTGGTAAGTGGCATATCTATCCCTCTGAACACCATGCCAGCCCCACAAGAAGATCAACAAACTCAGGCTGCAAAGGACACTCCTGCTCAACAGGATGTCCCAATAGATGTTGAAGCATCTGAAGACCAGCAAAAGGTCTCATCTGATACTGCTGATGATATACCTGAGGACCAGAAAAAGGCCTCCACAAATAGTGATGCAGAAGCCTTTGAGGACCAGCACAAGGCCTCCATTGAAGAGCACATTTCTGTTGATCAACCAGCTGAAGAGGAGACTGCTCAATCTCCTCCTGTTGTGAACCTAGAGCATGATTCTGATACAGAAATCATTGCCTCTGTAAAACCTAGCATAGCCAAAAGGCTCAGGACTAGGAAAGAAAAGATGCATGCAGGACATGCAATTCTTGAGAAGAAGCAAGCTACCCCAAAGAAGGACAAAGCTAAAGCTGTCTTTGGTCCTACAAAACAATGGAGCAAGGTGCAAACACAAAAGAGGAAAGCTGTCACTCCTCCAGATTCAGATGTTAAAGAAGATGTCCCAACATCTCCTCCAAAGAAGAAATCAGCACCCTCAAGGTCATCAAATGCTGTTCCAGAAGCTCCCTTGGACAACATCTCCTTTCATCATGTCTCAAGTGTGAACAGATGGAAGTTTGTTTATCAAAGAAGGGTAGCACTTGAAAGAGAGCTGAGCAGTAATGCACTTGAGTGCACAGAGTTAATTGATCTCATCTCTTCTGCTGGCCTCTTCAAAACTGTCTCCAACTTTTCTCCCTGCTATGAGCTGCTTGTCAAGGAGTTCATAGTCAACCTCCAAGAAGATTGTGCCAATGGTAAGTCTGCTGAATTTAGAAAAGTATTTGTAAGAGGCAGGTGTGTAGAATTCTCTCCTCAGGTCATCAACCAATACCTTGGAAGAGAATCTGATGGTCCAAATGAGTTAGGGAAGACTGATAACCAGGTCTGCAAGGTTATCACTGCTAACCAGTTCAAGGCTTGGCCAGTTAAAGGAAAGCTCTCAGTGAGCATTCTGACAAGGAAATATGCCATGCTGAACAGGATTGGTATAGCAAACTGGGTACCTACCAATCATACATCCTCAATATCCACTGGCCTAGGCAGGTTCATTTATGCTGTGGGAACTCAAACTAAGCTGGATTATGGAGCCTACATCTTTGATCCGACATTGAAACATGCTGGCTCATCTGCAACAAAGCTGCCAATTGCCTTCCCTTCCCTGCTGTGTGGAATAGTGCTGAGTCAGTACCCTGGGATCCTCACTGAAAAGGACACAATGTGCAAAAGAGAAATCCCTCTGGCCTTCCACTACAAGCTGTTTCTGAGTCATCATGCAGCTGATATTGAAGCACCCTCTGGGACATCTGCTGGTCCTTCAACTGTAAAGTCTCCAATCTCTAAAGCTGCATTAATTGCTGAACTGAAGAGCACTTGCAAAGAACTGGAAGCAAGGAAGCAGAAGCTTGAGGAGATTATCCAAAGGCTGGAGATTGAAAGTGCTCAAAAAGCTGCTTCTTCTGATGAGGAGACTGAGGAAGATGAAGAAACTGACTGTGAGGAATCTGAGTGAAAATTGTATGTGAGGATTATGTAATGACAGCTTCTGCATTGTATTTTTGAATTAGTATCTTTGGCCCCAAATTTATGTCTAACAAGGGGGAGAACAACAACAACAACAATGTATAATGCTGTTTGATTATGAATGAAAATAAATTTCTGTTTGCTTCTGAACTAAATCTGTAAAATATTTCTGTTGCAACAAGACTGAATACATGTATGTTTGAGGGGGAGTAATCTCACACATGATTCAACAGAAAAGAATTGCTATACTCTGATAAAAGAACTTCTGCTGCACTCTGAAAATCAGAAAAGATTGTTAGCCAAAAATTAGCCAAAGGGGGAGTTTGTAGATGTTTAGAATTGGCAGAATTTTTGACCAACAAGAAATATTGAATTCAGTTCAGAATGTCCTATCAGATGTTGGGACATTATCAAACAGAGTATAAGAACTTAATTCAGGATGTCACACCAGATGTTGGGACATTGTGTAAATGATTTAAGTTCAGTTTTTCAGGATGTCCCAACAGATGTTGAGACATCTCAAACCTGCTACCAGAATTAATTAATGACTAACTGATCTGAGAAATTTAAGGAGAGTTATCTGGAATTAACTATGGATGGACAAAAACAGATTAAGGCGCATTTGTAGGGAGTTTTGTTATGAGGCTTCAGCATAATCAGAAGAACTAAATCACCTAGAATCTAGGAAGTAACAAACCCTAATTCAAGGTGGAAGCTGCATGCGTTTTAGGACTGGATTAACCTACAGAAAGCCCAAAATACAAACACCTATTTAAGCAACAGAATACCTCAGAATTGAGTACGAATTTCAGAAGAAAAAATAGGGTGTTTTTGAGTTTTAATAGCAGGTTGTTTTATTGTACCACTTTATGAGCTTTTAAGCATAAGTGCATTTGTGACTTGATTGAAACTGTGAAGTAAGATCAAGCTGTTTTGTTTGAAGTATGACTTCAATTTTATTAAACTTGTAAACAAGATCACTGTGTGATTGAGGGGGAGTGAGTTGGTACTCATATCTAAGTAGTGTCTTAGGTAGAAATTGCATTGGGTAGATATTAAGTGAAAGATTAAACTGGGTTGTTTAAGTCTAGAATTAATATTACTTATAGTGGATTTCCTCCTGGCTTGGTAGCCTCCAGATGTAAGTGTGGTTATACACTGAACTGGGTTAACAAACTACTGTGTTGTTTAATTTTCTTGCACTTTAAGTTTTGGTTAAATCTGTCAAGTATTGGAACATCTCATAGGACATATCATACCTGATCACAGAATTTCAAGTAGAACATATGCATAATTACCATTTACATAATACATAGGTTTTATGGAGGGGGGCTCGTTTTGTTCCAGGTTGTATGCCTACACAAGATATATGAAGAGGATCAAGACAGCACAAAAGGCAAGATCCTGGTGTTAAGTTTTACTATTAAGGTTTAAGTTCGGAATCAAGACAGTGCATGCCTAGATGCAGATTCCAAGTTTAAAATCAAGACAGCGTATGGTTATACGGATTTTGAAGATCAAGATCAAGACATTGTATTTGTTAATACAGATCTTGAAGTCGTACACGTCTATCCCACAGACTGAAGTGTACCAAGTCCACCTTCATTATGGCAAGCCAGTAGTCTCCTGGCGTCCTACAAAAGACATTTTCTTGTTTTTAGTGGTTATTGTTGGTTACCTGTATCCTCAGACAGTTGTTTCCTTAGTTGGGTTTATTTCCCTTTTCTTCTCTAGCAGAGTGCAAATTTCAGGGTTGTTTTGGTATTCAACCACAGTTCATCTCGAACGGCCGATAGCCGAAGCTTTCGTCCTTTTCAAATTGATAGATGTTTAAATAGGGGCAATTGTAACACCCCAAAATTTCCCTCTCATTTTCATATCATTTTGCATATCATAAGCATAACATGTAGTTGGCATTCTCTAGCATCATTAGCATAGAAAAATGAAGCATAACATCCATAGCATAACATAAGCTGACAGTTTTAATTCAAGTGTGGTTGTTCAGTTCGTGAGTCGATTCAGATGGATGTTTGACCTAATCTTGGTCAAACTATCGAGGGATTGCTTCAAGCGCAACTTATTTGTCCTGTGGTTTTTCAGGCGACGTGTTTCAAAGTCGAACTGTGTTATGTGTGAAAATCATCAGTTTACCAGGAAGTGATTCGTGTGAGGGTTTTGGATCCAAAGGTTCAGGCTAATCATGATTGTAGGTTCAACTGTGTGCATCTGTAGATTTATTTTTTCAGAGAACGATTCATACTAATTTGTGATGATTCTCATCATACATTCAGAGAATGATTTATCCAGACGATCAGTGTTTCACTTGTGAATTTTTTTGTGGTAGTGGCATTTCATGTGTTTTATCAGAGACGTGTGGAAAATAGTGCTAATTGGTTGAAATCAAAGGTCGAGGTTTTGTGTTATGTGCGTGTTAGTGGTAATCAATTCATTTCACAAAAATATCCAATTCACATGTCCCATGTGCATTTCATTTTTTTCAAGTCCAGTTCCTTTTAAAAATTTCAATTTCCATTTTCTACACCCATTAAACCATTTCTATCCATTTCTATTATTCACTCCTAATTTTTTTTTATCTTATTTTCAACTCATCAATTCATTTTAAACTTACAACATTTAAGTCCATTACCAACCTTGGCCCATTTACACCAGATCCACCCTCTCATTTTTTATACCAATTAATAAAATAAAATAAAAAAGAAACAAAGATGATGAAGCCATATATCTCAGCTGCAACGCAAATAAGCCACGTGACGACAATCAGCTACCATCATCTCCCTCAACACGTCAACAAGCTATATCACATTCATCCACTTTCATCAACCGAATTCACACGCAAATGAACAGTATCAAAAAACGCAATTGGAATGCAAGTGAAACGAAGCATACACGTTATGTTTCTATCAGCATCAAAACACAAGAAAAAATAACAAAACGCAACAATGCACAAGCAGAAGTGAACACGCGTTATACATGGAATCAAAACGCAACGATATCACGAATAACATGCAATGAGAACAAGAATCGAATTTCATTCCTCTTCATCACCAAATCAAAACAGAAAATCGCTCTCGTTCATCATCAATAGCAATCACAGAGTTATTATTTTGCTTCATGACCAAAAACAAATCGACTCACTATTCTTCATCAGAGAATTCATTCTTCTCCATCACCAAACACGTAATCGAAAATCTTCACTCCTTCTTCAACAACACAGCAACCATAATCCTCTTCTTCCTCGGAGAAATCACTCTTCTCCTTCGCAACACCAAAGTCTATCACAACTCCACCACCTTCATTGAAGTACATCATCACTCTCACATTGAAAAATAACAGAAAAGAATATAAGCTAGCCTTCATCACACAAACTGAGTTCATCACACAAAAACAGAAAACGGAACCTTTAGCCTTCATCACACAAACTGAGTTCATCACTTGAAATCAATCTTGAATCTCCAACAAACTTCAAGCGAATATGCATCTTCATCACTCCACTGCATCAAACTGAATCAGTAGCATCCTCATCAATCGGAATCATCATCATCGTCACTTGACATCGATCGCGGATTTGTCCTCTTCATCGGTCGTCATCAACAGTTGATCTCCATTTGCTCCGATACGTAACTGACGCAAACCACGGCGTCGAAGGTTGGTGATTCGTTTACCTCTTTATTTGATTATCGTGTTGCAATCAAGTTGTTGTGAGATCGTATTTTTAAGCGTCGATCCGTCGATTTGAGTGTTGCAATTGAGGATTTAGTTTCAGATTCGTGTCGAGAATAGAAGCTATGATAGGCTTTGTGCTTGTTGCGTTTCGGTGAGGGAGCGACAGATAATATGAAAATTGTATGATTTTATCTAGCGTATTATTTATCCTACTCTTGTTTATATGGTTCGATATCTCACCCCTTTATGTTGTTCAATGTTACCTTGATTGGTAACGTG
This sequence comes from Lathyrus aphaca, assembly GCA_963966055.1. Lineage (NCBI taxonomy): Eukaryota > Viridiplantae > Streptophyta > Magnoliopsida > Fabales > Fabaceae > Lathyrus > Lathyrus aphaca. The sequence goes on from OZ014522.1 coordinate 82,281,498, forward strand.
CAGGTATTCCAGATTAGAGTTGCTTACTTTCGTAGTCAAGTCGGTGTCGTCGCTCTGATACGTAACACTCGGGGGGTTGACGTTTGCTATATCATTGTAGTTTTCCTTGTTGTAGTTGTATTTAAATGTTTAAGTTGAATAAAAGAATAAGTTGCTATAAGTTGTTTTTCGAGTTGAATAATAAAGTGTTATGTCATGACAATATAGTTGAAAATTATGTACTTATTATTAATGATAAAGATGTCTGATTTATATAGAATAAATGAATTTGCTATTTGTCTCCCAATTTACATGTGTTATGTATCGATGTTCATGAAATTAAATAAGTTTGTTGAAGTTGATTTATGAATTTCCGCCGGATAGAATTGGGGTGTTAGATATATGGTGATCCTCTTGAGCGTCCTCAACCTGAAACCTACTGGGGAAATGTTAACCCTATTGATATGTGCTTTCATGTCATTCTAATCTATATATTGGTCTTAAATGAAATTATATATGTTGCTAAGTTGCTACGATTTTGAAAGATAGCTCTACAAAAATAAACCTTGAAGATGTTTTATATTTAACTTGTGTAAAATATAAATGGCTTATTGTTTGATTAATCTTTATCTTGACGTATTGTAAAATATAAATTAGTTACAATGATTCTAACATATCAACCATATTTTATCTTTTTTTGTTAGTTACGATGCTTGCTGGCTATTTTGTGCACTCAATGCTAAATGACTTTTTTTGTACGCTGAAATGAATTAAATGAAAATGATATTGCAGTTATCATTGTGGTGCCCATGAATTTTGTTGAGAAAAACTTGGCCTTCTAATAAATGAGTTTCTACCTTCTTTTTTTTCTTTTCGATATGGAATATTTTTCTATTGATTTTATATTTTTGTAATCTATACATATATTTTTAATTAATATTTATCATTTTTATTTATTTATTATTTGTTTCTAAATTCATAAATAGATTATAGATAGAAAATTTACATAATTTGAATTCTAAAATTGTTGTTTTTTTAATATATATATATATATATATATATATATATATATATATATATATATATATATATATATATATATATATATATATATATATATATATATATATATATATATATATATATATATATATATATATATATATATATATATATATATATATATATATATATATATATATATATATATATATATATATATATATATATATATATATATATATATATATATATATATATATATGATAGATAATAAATTTACATATTTAACATATTTATATAGGTATTAGTCGCTTTCTCTATTTTAATTATCATTAATTGTTATTTTTTGCTTTATATGTATGATAAATAAGAATTAATTTTAATAAATACAAAAATTATAATTAAAGAATGAATAGATGACTTAACTTTAAACGCAATTATGTCATAAGCTTTATCTATTTTATTAATCATTAATTATTATTTTGTATTTTGTATTCTTTTTTATAATCAAAATTCATTCAAAAAGGGTGCAAAGGGGCACCCAATCCGTATATAAAATCACATAATCTTCAGTGAATATAATTATAAAAATTCACCTGGGCAGTTATACCAACTGTGATAATTACAATTAATATTTGATCTTTTTTCAATCCACCACCATGTAAATGTGATACAAGCATTCACAACTTGATCATCATCCCAAAATTCCCCACTAAACATAATTGTATTCCTACAATTCCAAATAATTCAACATGTGGACATCCATTTAGCTGCAGCATTTGCAATAGAAATCTTCTGAGCCACTAGTTTCTGACACCAACTTTCAAAATGTTCTATCAAAGTATTATGTTGTTCCAACAAAATTCCCAACCAAGAAGCCAAAAAATTCCAAATCCGATTACTTTTACAACACGTAATGAATAAATGGAAACGCTCCTCCTCCACCAAAAAACATAAAGGACAAGGGAGGTCACTACTATTCGTGATGATTTGACGTCGGCGAAGGTTATCTCGCGTGGGTAATATGTTATATAATAATCTCCAACAAAATGTCTTAATCTTTTCCGGCGCCGTAGAATTCCAACATAATCTAATAGTATTCAATTCGGCATTCCCTAGACTAGACCCACAATCCAGTAAAGAATCCAAAATGGTATATCCAGTATTAACCGAAAATTTACCTGTCGAATCTGCCGACCAAATCAATGCATCTTGTTCATCTTCCTTAATAGTTAATCCACGAACACTATCCAACAATTGCCTGTGTTGTTCCACCACTGAATGATTACTCAAAAGTTGATCAACCTGTATATTCCACCTGCAATCATTATTAGTAAAAGAACAAAATTCTGAAACTGAGCCGACTTTATTTGTCGCAGCCGAATACAATTCCGGAAATGTTTCAGCCAAAATCGCATTCCCCAACCATTTTGATTTCCAAAACGACGCCACCTTCCCGTTACCCACTTGACATACGGTCCAACTAAAAAAACCATCAGCACCAAATGATTCTGAAATTGAGAACAAATCCTTCCACCATAGGGATGGTTTTACCCTATATTTTGCAATTTTATTTTAGATCAAGTCAGAAGCAAACTTTCTGTATCGTGCATGTATTAACCTAGACCATAAACATTGTTTGTTTTTTACTATCTTCCATAACCATTTCGACATCAAAGCAATGTTGAATAATTGTAAATTCTTTATTCCAAGGCCTCCGACATGCTTCGTCTTACAAACCGTCTTCCAATTAATCCACTTCACACTTTCCTTCAACGATGAACCACTCCACAAAAACCGTCTTTGGATTGATATCAACATTCAACATAACTTGATTGGCATCTTGTAGAAGGACATATAATGTATTGGAAGATTTGACAACACTGAATTAATGAGTAAAACTCTTCCACCCATGAAAATGAGTCTACCCTTCCAAGTTGCAAGCCTAGATTTAATCTTTTCAATCATTGGTTTCCAAAATGTAATTAATCTAGGATTTCCACCCACCATTATCCCAAGGAATTTGAATGGGAAAGCATCAATTTTGCATCCAAGAAAACCTTCAACCGCCTTCAAATAACAATCTTCAGTTCATATATTGTAAATTGAGCTTTTGTTGTAATTAATCTCTAATCCCGATACCATTTGGAATCCCTTTAGTAGGGCTTTAATAGTCCACAAATTACTCCAAGATCCTTCTCCAATAATGATAGTGTCATCAGCATATTGTAAGATCTCAAACGTTGATTCATTATCAAACCTGCACCCTCGAAAGATAGAATCTTCCACAGCTTTATTCATTAAATTTGTTAGACATACCACGACAATGGCAAACAAAAATGGTGATAGTGGATTGCCTTGTCGAAGTCCCCGAGTGACCTTAAAATCCCTTGTGTTACTACCATTAATCACAATTGACATATAATTATTCAATACACTTCCTTCAATCCATTTCATCCACAACTCTCCAAACCCCATATATCTCATGATCGATTTTAAATAAGTCCAATCAACATAGTCATAAGCCTTAGCAAAATCGACCTTTAAGAAAATGGTATTGCGTTTAGATCTCTTGGCATAATCTATGATCTCATTTAACACTAATACTCCATCCAACAATTTCCTACCTTCTATGAATGTCGTTTGGTTCTTGGAAATGATGTTGTCCATGACTCTCTTCATTCTTCCCGCCATTAATTTAGACACAATTTTGTATATGCAACCAATTAAACATATAGGTCGATATTCGGTCAAAATGGATGAATCTTCATTCTTAGGAATTAATACCATAAAGGAAGATGTTAGTACCTTAGGTAAATAACCTTCCACAAAGAACTCCAAAACACAATCGGAGAAATCTTTTCCTACTGTTTCCCAGCAAGCCTTGAAAAAATCAAATGTGAAACCGTCCGGTCCTGGACTTTTATTTCCAGCACATTCAAACACATCTTTTCTGACATCTTCAACAAGAAATGGTGCTTCCAAAAAGTTTTTCTCGGCTTCTGAAATTGTTTGTATGCCTTTGCTGCCCAACACCGGTCTGCTGCCATTATTCGCTTGAAATACTTTTTCAAAATGCCTCACAACTTCTTCTTTTATTGTTGTCGCATCATCTATAACGTCATCTTCAATTATCAATGTATTAATTGAGTTCTCTCAGATTCTTTGATTAATTGCGGTGTGATAAAATTTGGTGTTTTTATCTCCTTCGAATATCCACTTCATTCTTGATTTTTGTCTTAGAATGCTCTCCTTGATCCTGAGGGTTTTCCACATATTGTCCATAGTATTAATCCTGCTATGATTCTGTTTCACATTCAACTCACCATGTGTGTTTGCTATCAAGTCTTCCATTTCGTTAATGACCTCCACATTCTTCGTGATTTTTGTGTCAATCCATCCAAACACCTCAATGTTCCACTTCCTGGTCTTGTTTCTCAAGTTTTGTAATTTTTTTGAAAATACAAACGCCGCGGAGCCTTCAACACTATAAGTGTTCCACTCAACCTTAACAAACGAATGAAATTGATTATGTTCAAGCCAACATTTCATAAATTTGAAAGGTTTTGGACCCCAGTTGACGTTTCTCGCACATAAAACAACGGGTCTATGATCAGAAACGTCTCTATCTCCCACTCTTTGCGTGACCGAGTTCCAATCCTGTAGCAATCCAGGTGAAATCAAGAACCTATCTAGTCTACTACATGAAGTACCGGAAGTGTTATACCAAGTAAACTTATTGCCGACCAATGGAATATCAATACATCCTGAAGCCTCAATAAATTCATAAAATTCAAGCATAATTATGTTATTGTGTATAGCAGCCCCAACTCTCTCATTCTTCCGTTTGATGGCGTTGAAATCGCTGCCTATAATCCACTCACCAACTGCAGCAGATCCAATTACTTGAAGTAAATTTTGCCACAATTCTCTCTTTTCTGAATTTGAGCATGGAGAGTAAATATTGATGAGGTAGACATTGTAATTCCACCACATGACATTCAGCCCAATAAAACATTTCCCTCTAAATGTATATACATGTTTAAAACTCGTTTTATTCCAAATTGTGACCATACCACCAGCAAGTCCAATCGAATTTGATGCAGACCATTCACAATTTCTATTCCCCCATAGACTGTACACAATCTCATCCGTCATCTTTGTGCATTTTGTTTCCTGCAGAAAAATTACCTCAGCTTTTTCTTTTCTAATAAACTCTCTAACTTTCCTCCTCTTTATAGTGCTTCCACATCCTCTGATATTGTATGTAATACAAATCATACTCTCCCTTTAGCTACAATCTTATTTTCCTTTTTTCCAACTTTGACTTTCTTCTTGTTTGCTTTATCCATGTTGTGGATGAATTCTTCATATAATGTATCTTCACCATTAGTTTCTACTCCCAGCTTCTTAATTGAATCCCATAGTTTAATTGGTAAGACATCTAACTTCTTTTTAATTCTTGAATTACTATGCATCATAGCCGAGTCACTGATGGAGTCATTAGAGGACATATTTGTTGGAGTGTTCAAATGGTTGACCTCGTTCCCAATGGGTGTTTCATTATCATCTTCTATATGCTTGACAGTATGGAGCAAAGTAGCATAGTATGATGGGTCAAACGGAATTTTGAGCTTTTTATAAATATCTTCAATTAGTTTCTTTTTCTTCCCACCTTTCTTTCCAACAGATGATGTCTGCTCCTTGTTAATATCACACTCCCTGTATTGGTTATTGTCCACAAGTTCCTTGGATGTATTGCCCCGCTGTTCCGAAATATCCAGACAAAGTATCATATTTTCGCTTCTTGTGCAAAGTTGACAGCCCATCCTATCCCTATTTGTCTTCCCAAGGTCACCATTTTGCTTTTTGTCAGATTTTTTTTTTTACTTTTTCAAACCCACTATGCTGTAACTCCCGTGCTTCTTCAGCCTCGAGAGTTGGCCGCCTTCTACTTTGTTTCCTGGGCTATCAGCTTTTTCATCCACCGATTTCTTCTCCTTTTCCATTGAATCCGCCACTTCTGTGTCATCAGATGAAACCTTAATATCCTCTCCAATCAAACCATCTCTTGTATTCTCACTATAGTTTGATGAATCGCTTGAGTTTGAGTAGATCTCATCAGAGCTATCGTCACCATGTTTGTTCATATGCTTTCCAGACCATCTATCACCAATTGAATCTTCAACAAGTTTGATGTAGTAGATATGATTGTTGACTTCAATATTGATAACTTCACACATGTTCATGGCAAATTTCGTCCTGATAAGAATCCTAGCAACATCCATTCTTGTTTGGTCATGCGTGTCTTTATCAGCTTTAACAAATACACCAATCGTTCCAGCTAAAAATTTGAAAAAGGCATCTCCCCATACATGACAAGGAAGACCATAGATGCTCAACCAGGTTAATCTTTCTTTGTCCACATCATCAGGTGTCCAAGGGTGAATTTCCGAAAACCAATTTGAAATCCATGCTTTATCTTCTTGTATAATCTTCTTAATTTCTCCTTGGGTTTCTTTTTCCAATAGGCACAAATTAGCCCCTAATGGAGTGGCTTTGATATGAAAGTAACCTTCCGATTGTAAAGCTCTTTGAAAGTCAAATGTCGATCCTGGAGATTCCACCACCCCAACAAAAGCTTTGTTAAATCTAATCAGCTGCTCTTCATTAGTGTTGAATTCCAAATGAGCAAACTTTGGTTTATCCCTTATGAAGAAGTTGTTTTGTCTTTTATAGCTGGCTTTGGAAAATACGTCGTTAATAGTTGATTTGGCCTTGGTAATCTGGGCAAAAGATAAGCCATTCCTATCATTTGATTCAAACCTCATACCCTGTTTTTGGGGTTTAACGAAACTTGTTTTATCAGTGTTCACATCCACTTGTTCTTAATTTACTTTAAGCCCATTCTGCCAACCATTTCTTCTTTGAAATCTATGAGTGTTAGCAAAGATTTTCTTCCCGTTTATGATAATGTTATCAAGCAGAATGACTAAGTGTTGTTCATCCTCCACGTTCTTGAATTTGACGAAGCCAAACCTCTTGCCCCTGATATTCCTCCTAGTTGGGATATAAACCTCTAAGATAATGCCAAATTCAGAGAAAATCTGGAACATGTCTTTTGCCTCATAGGTTTCTGGGAATTCGAAGAAGAAAAATGACGATGCATCTTCGAGGTCTCACTTGCTTACTTTCCCACCTTGTGCTTTCCAAATTGATCGTCTCGTGCTTGGACCCTGTTCGTTTCATTTACGAATCACCTTTGTCCAACCACAATCAGCTTTTTCTAAAACCTCCATATCAAAACAGATGACAAACCCTAAAATGTAAATGTCAATACTAAAGAAAACTCCACCACGAAGAAAACTTCACCACCTCCTTAATGCCCACGGTTAAAACCCACAGGTTCCAAACCCCAATATCTAAGTAAAACCCAAGAAGAAAACAGCTCCCTAACAAGGCCCCTGAACTCGAAAGCCAGGAATTTAAGCTGAAGATAAAGCAAAGTTCCCCCAGTATCTACTTCAAATATTGGATAGAATCTGTAATTTCACCTACCGAGCAATAATAGGATGAAAATGAAGAGGTGGATAAGAAACCAAATTAATGGACCTGGTATATGATTTTGTTTGAAGAAGATGAACAATGTAAAAGGGGGTTTTTTATCGCAGATGTTTTTGCTAAAGAGAAGTTAGAGCTTCTCTCTCTAAAAGTTACCGTTTAATATTATGTCAGCGTTTAATTTTGTAATCATGATAAATAAGAATTAAGTAATAATTAATTAACTTAATTTAATAAATACAAAACTATAATTAAAGAATGAATTGATAACATAATTTTAAATTTAATATGTCATAAATTATTATTATTATTATTATTATTTTCATTCAAATTAAAATAATATAACTCTTAATTCAATTTGTCCTAATCAAATATTTTAACATACAAGTTGTCCTAATGAATTGAAAGAGTGATTATATTTATTAATTACTTGAGAATATAATTACTAAAATTATTATAGTATTTGATTTTGTTTATAAATTTTATCATCTATTTGGAACAATAAAAAATCTAGCAAAAATTGGAATGAATACTGAGCAGTATTTTGTTTTTCTTTTTTTAGTTCAACTTTATACAAAAATAAATATATTTTATATATAAATGTGAATTTGAAATTTTTTGTTTTTTCAATATATTTAATTATTTTTATTTATTTACTATCATTAAAAACACAATTAATTTATTTTTTCATTTAAAAAATAATAATTTATATGATCATTAATTATTTTACAATTAAGTAACATGGTTGTATCTAAATGATTTAATATTGTATCAACATTTGCTATATTTTCTTTTATCTATACGTTCTTATTATGAATTATTAACAATATTTATCAAATATACATTATATTTTGTGTACGACAATTTACAATTCTTTCATTTAATTATTTTATTCTTATAACATTTCAATTAAATATTTAATTTATAAATATATTTTAACAGATATATTTTAAAATATTATAACTACAATATCATATAAATTTATTTATTATCACTAAAAATACTAATAATCTATTTTTTTTAATTTTAATCAAATCAAAAATTAAATTTGAAGGAACAAAAAACACAAGGAAGGGGGGTTGGAATTGAGTTTTATAAAAACAATGACTGTAAATGACACTTTGAGTTATCCTGGTTCGTTTGAACTCAAACTACATACAGTCCACCCGCCAAGATGATTTTGCCTCTCTCAACGAGGTCTTAATCCACTATTCAAAAACTACGAATACAACCACTAAGACTTATAGTCAAAGTCTTCATGAGTCTACTGACTACACTAGTCGTTCAAGGAAATCACAAAGAGTTTGCAAAATGTTGTAACAATAATTGCTTCAGAAAGCTATTATCACTAGGTGATAGTTTTTACACAACTTAAGCACAAAGTAAGAAATTGATTAGAGTTTACGCGCGTGTGTAAGAACTGCAATTTCTTCAAGATATCTCCTTTATATAGGCATTTGAATAGGAGATCCGTTGGGAACATCTGATGACATATTTGGATGATTGTAAATAGCCATAAAGTCCTTCCAAAAATAAAGATTATGTTCTCAACCGTTATTCTTGATTCCCTCTTAATTATCCTTTATTATGGGAATCAGAATATAATAAATGTCCATCGGAGTATGTTTGAAATTGCGCAGCAATGAAAGCTTATTTGATGAGAACTTCTTTATATCATCAGATCTTCTATAGGAGGTGCACTTGGCTTGAGTACCATTAGAAGATGCTGATCAACCTTAGAATCATCCTTTTCTTGAGAACTTTTATCCTGCACATAGAGAAAGATTTAGTGTTATAATTTGTTCTTATAAAATATTGTTATCATCAAAACTATATAAGAGAAGTAGAATCAAAATCTTGTTCTAACAATCTCCCCCTTTTTGATGATGACAAAACATTTATTTTGATTAAGGACATAATTTAAAGGATAAGGAAACTCCCTTTAGATGGTGATAATTTCTTTTAGAGTTTTCCATAAGAAGTTCTTCAGTTTATGCTCTCCCTGAGTTGATTACTTATCATGTTCTTTTAAAAACAATTTTTAGAAAGTTTGATTAAAGAATTAATATGTTAGAGGCTTAGTCTTGATAAACTAGTATGAATCAAAATCATTTACGTTTCTCCCCCGCTTTGTCATTACTCAAAAAGATGAAAACAAATAAATAAGCAGAGTCAAAAGAAAGGATCTTCATTAATCAGATAATTAGATAGAACATTTAACAAAACATTGAAATACCAAAAAAACAAGAAAGAAACAAAAGAAAAACATGAAACAAAATCAGGGTTGGGGGTTGATCTTGGTAACTAAGGCTTCCAGAAGATACTTGATCTGAGAAGTTGAATCAACTTGTTACCCAATCATAGATTTGAGTTCAGCATTAGTCTCATCTTGTTTGTCCAACCTCTGCTTGACAGTTTCCTTTTCTTTCTTAAGCACGTTCAGAGTTTTCAGCACCAAGGATGTTGGAAGTGATTCTTCAATTAATGCAGCAGCTTGAGTGGAGGGTTTCTCAGAAGATTCTTCAGTAGAAGGTACTTCATCAGTTTCTTTGCCCTTGTCTTCAGCAAAAGGAACTATCATCAGCTGAAGTGCAGAAGATGATTCCTTTGGTTCAGATTCTCTCCAAGGCTTGTCATCCAGAAGGTGAGTTTTCTTCTTCTCAAGACTAGTGACCACTTCTTTCAGACTTTCACTGATGTTCTGCTGAGAAATATCATAGCAGATATCTTTCAGCTTCTTGGTCTCAGCATTAAACCACTTTCTGAAGGAAGTCCAAAGAGAATCAGAAGTTGCAGGATCAGGAATTTCTGCACAGGCAACCTTCAGATCTTCCATCCTAAGTTTCATTTCTGCTTCGAATGCTAGCAACAATGGACCAATATCTGATTTGGTTGGTTTTGGTTTAGGTATTGGTATGGCAGTTTTGTTTATGACAGAAGATAGTTTTTGTAGGGCTTCTATATCAATGGATGTTCTAAGGGGATCTTCGGGTTCATTTGTAGGGGAAGGACTATCTGGAATGGTAATGTAAGATGGAGTTTTTGGTGGAGTGGATTCATAAGATGATATGGAGGCTTCACGAATGGGGGATATGTCAAAAATAACTTTATGAAAGTCAGAGTGTAGAGGAGGGTTAAAGCCATGTGTTTGTTGAGTGGATGTTATTGAAGGAGGATTAGAGAACTGAGCTTCAGAAGCAGCAACAAAATTTGGAAAAACATCAATATCATACATAACTTGTTGAAGTGTTTCCCATTTGAGAAGATTTCTTTATAAACAAGTGTAGTATCAGAAAGCTTATCCATCTCACTGCATTTGATCCCATTGCCATCAGATTGTATCAACTTTGCAATGTGTTCTTCAGTAATGATGATTCTTGTAACACCCCGATTTCATAAATTATTTAATAAAGTGATTATTATAAATATGGGTGGTATTTTTGAAATTATAAGTGAAAAATTGTTTATTTAAATAATAATATAATTATAATATGGTATTATTTGAATATTATTATTAAATAAATAAAATAATAAGAATTGGAGGTCTAAGGGGCAAGGTGGTAAATTGGTATGGTTTTTTGAGAAGGGAAAAGGGAATCATTTTGCATTCATCGTATTTTGGTGGAAAGAAGAAGTTGGCTCTGGAGAAAAAGGAAAAGGGAGAGAAGAGCAAGAGACCTAAAGCTCCAAGATCAAGATTATTCAAAGAATCGATTGAATCTAAGGCAAGGGGGGAGAAAGGGTTCTATATTGGTGATCTAACATGAAAGGGTAGTTGGGAGTTCCTTACTCTCTTAGGGATTATGTGATTTGATCATTTTTGATAGAATTGTGGTATGTTTATGAAAATACATTGTTGATTGTTTGTATTGGGAATATTTGTTGTTGAATTGCATAATATGATTGGTATAAAATCTGTCATATGATTATTGTTGTTGATGATGTAAATTGAGGAGATGAGATGAAACCTAGAATTTTTCCTAATTTGATTAGTGATGTTAGGTTGAGAAGATAATGAGGAATTAGAAGTATAAACTAAGTATGAGAACAATAATTGGAATGTTTTGAGTGATAAAAGTGAGATAATAGTAATGGAATTCGAACTGGTATGGATTGGTGCAAGGAAAGTGATTTTTACGAAAAAGCGATTTTTGGGCGCAGCGCACCTGACACGGGCCATGTCATGTGACACGGGTGGCCGTGTCAGGATACAGGAAGATGATTTTGAGGGAGTTTTGGAAAGTTGGGCTTCAGAGGGTGTGACACGGGCCGTGTCACATGACACGAGCGGTCGTGTCACCCTTCTGTATTGGAGGAAAGATGGGGTTTTGAGTAGGCGTACCAGGTCGTGTGACATGGGCCATGTCAAGGGACACAGGGGGCGTGTCAGGCCTCTGATTTTAGAAAAAATTGGATATTTTAAGCCGGTTTCGTCCCGTTTTCTTGGTTAATATTCGTATTGTAAACACCCCAAATTTTCCCTCACCCATTCACACCATGGCTTGTGATCATTCCCATATGCATAATCTCAATCATACCATCTCATATCACATTTTTTATTCACTGCATAGATTCAAAGTCATCTGCATCTAGGGTTTGTGATCTGAGCTATCCAAGGGCTTCTTGAGCCACTCCAAAGGCCATCAACCACTTCAAAGGGGTCCATATGTGTTCAAGTATCATATTACATCCTCTCAAAATCAAAAATGCCAAAGAATCACAAGAACTGGGATTGGTATGGAAGCAGAGCCAGGCTAGACTGCACAGATGACCTAAAATTAGGGTTTTGGTTTCAGAGGCCATAACTTCAATTTTTTTGGTCATTCTTGTTTCTATTGGTCTCTATATGGTATAGATAGTATGCATATCAATTTTCATGAAGAAATTCCATGGGGAAGTCATCTGATCAAGAGTTGACTTTTCAGACAAGTCAGTGCAAAATCAGGGCATCTGAGGCCCCCAATGACCCAACCAAGGGGTGATCTTCATCATTTTGAGTGTATATGATCTTTATTTGATCATGGAAGAAGTTAGAAGTTCACAAAATTCAAGAATTACAAGTTTTTGCAAAGTTGACTTTTTGGGGGAAGTTTGACTTTTAAAGAATTTGTCATTTTAGGCAACTTTTCAATCCTTACTTTTTGATCCAAAAATGCTTCAAATGGAAAAACTTTGGTCATGAAAGTTGAAGATTGGATCTTTCACTTTTCAAAAAGTACAAGAACATGACCTAATTCATTTTGGATCAAAAGTTATGGTTCATCAAAGTTGGCTAAAATCACTAAATTTCAAGTTATGCACCAAATGAGAAACTTGCAAAAACTTGTACCAAGGCAATATTTGTGACTTCTAATTGATGTCTAATCCTTATACAAACATCACACAAGTCTTAAAGTTCAGATTGAACCAAAGGGATCACATGTTTTATGGCTTGTGAGACAAGATATTTTCATGAAGATCAAAAGCAAGCAAGTTGCAAAAGCCATCATAACATTTCATCCACTTGCTAGCTACATTGCTGAACCATCCTAGCCTTTCCCTCACACCATGCTGCGCAGCCCACACCCCTTATACTTGGCTAGAACATGACCCATGCTTCTCTTACACAAAGTTGACAAATTGGCAAAAGTAGCTACACCTATCACAAAAGGGTATGTCACATCTTCTGACCAATCAGCATTGTTTATACAAACTAATTGCAAGCCAAACAACATAACACACAAGCCTGAAACCATCAAGAACAACACATTCTCATTTTCACTCCCAAAGGCAAAAGCTTTCGAAACTCAGTGTACAAGCTGCAAACTCACAAACAAACTTCATAGAACTCATCACCACATCCTTCTGATCATTTCCCTGCCTTCATTCATCCTTGAAACCTCACATAAGCCAAACACGATTCTCACCTGAGCTTGAACAGAACTTGTTCAATCTCCCAAACCATCCAGCACAGGCTCCTTCTAAGCATCCAGGCATCATCAAGGGACCAAAAGGAGTGGATTGCATAAAGAGGGGAGGTCAGAAAGCTGCAAAGTTGAAAGCTTCAAAACTCAGGTAGCTCAAGAACGTTTTTTCCAGAAATGATTTTTAAAGTTCCTAAGTTGTTCTTTGTAGTTCACTGATCACTCTGATGTCTTTGGTTTCGAAAATGGTGAAGAGATGAGAGTTTAATCTGTTTCTGAAACTTTTTGCCCTAAAACTAGTTTGATTCGATTCTTATTGTTTAGGAATGATAAATGTTGTTTGAATGGGGGTTTTGATTCGTTTTTGAGTGGGGATCATTTCTGTTTAATTAGATTTCATTTTAGATGCGTGTGGAAGGAGTTTGTGATTTTGAGTGATCGGAGAAGATGACCGGAACACTGTTTCGGTCACCTGAAAGTCATTAAGGGCTGATTAGGGCTAATTAATTAGGGTTAGTGAGTTTGAATGCTGCCCCTTGGATGTGGCGCCAAGTCAATGCGCGCGTGTTTGAGTTTGAATCTGGACCTTCAGATTGATTGACTTTTCTTTTTCAGCTTTTAATTCATTTTATTTTTCATATTATTTCATTTAATTTCCACAATTTATTAAAAATAGCAAAAATACTTTAAAAATTCTGAAATTTTTTATACAAGTTATTATTTAATTTCAGAACACAAAAATATTTTTATTTTTATTTTTAGCATTAAAAAAGTATTTTTAAATATTTAAGAGTTTCTTTTTAATTAATTAATGGGAATTAATTAATTAAAAATACTTTTAGGTATTTAAAAATCACCAAAAAATTCATGAAACCTTTAAAAACATTTAGAAACATTGTCCAACCCTCAAACCAAATTTCTTTTTTGATCTTGATGCATTTTGAGAATTTTTCATGGAATTAAAATCATTTTTATGCATTATTTTGATCCAAACTTTCAAAAATCACTTCTGCCTAACCACAAAGAGTTGGACTTTGATTCTTTTTGCATTGTGTTTAGCATATCATATAGTTTTTGAGATTAAATGGCCATGATTTGATCTTTCATTTTCCAATTTGTTTGGTAATTTTCTTGTCAAGGAACCCTAAAACCCTAGAAAACTTAGAAAAATCATAACTTGAATTAGGTTAAGAGTTGGAACTTCTCCTTTGGGCAGTGAGTTAGTATAGGATTAGGGATCCTTTGAGTGCATTTTCAATTTTTTATATTGATGTTTGCTTCTGATTTTGGTTTGTGTTTGATGCTTTGATCATAAACCCTAATTTGGGCTTCCATATGCATCCATCTTGCATTTTCATTCATACCTTGACTTGCCATGACATTTTATGCCTCCATGTGATTCATTTAACATCATAAGACATATTGAAAGCATGTTTGATCATTGCATCTTGCATTTGCCATGTTGTATGCCATTTGCATGTCATAACTTTTCATGTATGTTCATGTGTCTTAACTTGCTTCATTTGCATCCATGAGCTTGTATGATCATCCCCATGTGTTGTCTCATGTTTGCATCATCTCATAGCATCATTATCATCCCATATATGCTTCTGGTTTTGTTTCTCATCATGTCATTTCATCTCATCTTGCATTGCATTACATTTCTTTCACTAACCTTTCAGGTGGTAAGCAACTTTGAGAAATGAATTTGCCTTCACTTCTCACATTTTCTTTTCATCTCTCTCTTGCATCCATGCTGCATTTTGATATGTGTTTGAGATTGAGCTTGTTCATTCTTTTTCTTCTTACTTTCTTTCCTCAAGTGACTTGACTTCTTGAATGAAGCAAGTTACTTTGCTTCTCCTGATCCTTTCATCTGCTTCCTGGTGGTTCCATTGAAGACTTCTCTTGTAAACTTCACAAACCTTAGGAACAACCAAGCATGACAATGATTAGGGTTTTGATTAGTCCCCCACTTAGTTTCACCTTTGTGTCTCTTTTGAGTCTTCTCTTCTCATCTCATAATCAGGGACTAAACCCTAAAGGTTTTAAGGCTTTGTGATTAAGATTATGCCTGCATCCTTCTATTAGGATGGAGTGTATAACTTTAATCCTAAGTGTTAAACCCTTAATGTGTTTAACTCCTTAAATCAATTCACTTAATAATTATCAAGACATCACACTTGTAACTTGGGCCTTGCATTAGGGTTTTAATTCTTCCTTAATTGGTTAAGAAGGACTAACCCTAGTGTTAATGGACAAGTCCCCCTCAAGTTGTCTTACAAACCCTAAAAATCACTTCATCATCATATCATTAAATAAAATCCACTTAATAAAGGCTTTGTTTTGTCATAAGTTTAATCCCTAATCATGGATTAAGTTGAGGAGCTTTCCTCAGCTTAAACATTCTCATCTATTATCCTTCTATTAGGATGGTGTAATGAGTCTGTTTAATCCTTGATTATGGCTTAATCTCATTACTTAACACTAAACAAAAACACCAAAAACATCTAAATAATCATAAGTAGGTTAATGACCTTAATCCTGCATCAAAGGTGATTAAATGTGAGAAGCTGACTTCACACTTAAGGTACTCTCATTACCCCTAATCAGAGGGAAGATGTGATGAGTTTACCAACACATTGGTTTAGGCTTAAGCTCATTAACTTATGACAAACTTTCAAGAGCAATAAAAGACTGAAAACTCAAAAAACAAACAATAATCGTCTCCTCCGGGATTCTTTTCTCATCTCATTCACACACAAACGAGAACTTGCTTCTTCCGTCTAATGCAAGACAGTTTGCACCTGAGCCAGACAGGTCATACACTTGAGCATAGACAAGCAAGCAGTTCACAAGTCAATTCATCTTTCAGTCTCTTTGGGTCGAACTACGGTGTTCTGACTTCCTCATTGCACGAGAGGATACGTAGGCATAACTTAACAGTTATCGAACAAAAGTCTCTGTATATTCCCCCTCTTTCAGCATCATTCTCTTAGCCTCATATTCTTGAGCATCTCCTCTTTGTTCTTACACTGACACTGTATATATCACACTTCACACTTCTTTTACGCTGACACCTGTACATCCTTTGCCAGCTCTTTTATACACAAATTGCACTGACACTACCCCTTTTAAACACAAATCTTTTAAGCGTGGATCCCGTCGAGTACGACGGACAATCTGGGTGCTAATACCTTCCCAGGTTGTAACCAACCCCCTTTCTCAGTCTCTCTGGTTCGCGACCGTCTTATCCATATCTTTCTTAGGTTTATGCAACATTACCTTTCCTCCGGGATAAAAATGCCTAGCTGGCGACTCTTTTCTTTTCCAGTGAGTTCACTGCTGTGTGTTCTCACTGTCCCTCTCGCCGACTGTTCGCGTCTGTACCTTTATTTGGGCCATTTCCCATTTATCGGGAGTGACAGCTTGGCGACTCTACTGGGGAACCTTATACTGCAACCAGGGCTTCTGGTTCTTTTTGTGGGTTCCTCCTAGCGCTTGTTTGATTTGTGTTTACTGGGGTGTTATGTGCTATTTTTGCTTGTATTTGTATTTATTTTTGCTTTATGTACAGTTTTGTTTATTGCTTTCTTTATAGCTTTGTGCATATATATCATACTGTCATACTGCCTGTGCTGGATCTATTTTGTTGCTTTGGTGGGTGGGTGTTCTATTGAGAGTTGAGGTCCTATACCTGGGACCTGAGTGACACCTAGGCTAGAGTGGTTCATGTTCTTTCCCATTCCATTTCGGTCTGGTGCGGGAATATGAAACACGGTTCAGATATGGGTTTCTTCTTGAGAACTCTGTGCTACAGATTTCCTGTAGTGCTAGGGCTATCTGGGAAGCCTGCTAAGTCTGGATGACCTTTAGTATTGACCTTCAGAAACTGAGGTGAATTGTAGGAGGATCTTTTGTGGTTATTGTAAACACTGTACCTCCGGGTTGGAAGTGTTTACACTTCTCATAATTGATCCGAGTCTGAGGATCTTTGATTTAGAACATCACCTGTGAGGGGGGTTGGGCTGTTTACAGGTTTGCAGGTACCCTTGACCTCAGCATACCCTGTTACTTTGTATTGATTAAGAGTATTCCATTTTGGAACAGTTCTTGTGATTTTTAACCCTGGACATGTGACTCTTTATTTGAGTCCCCCACCTTGGTTACTGGACTTATGAACCTCCATCTGGATTTCTTGAACATATATGGACTTATATCAGAGCAGTTAATCAGATCCAGCTCAGTCACAAACCCTTGCATATCATTTGCATACATCCTCATTGCATCATCTTGACATGTGTTTATTTGTTTTTCAGGGTATCCATCCTATCATTTTGGCTTGGTTTTGACCCCTTCTTCAGCTTAGACCTATCTTCATCAGCACTTGCTTCAGCAATCAGCCACCTGCTTCAGTCATTTGCATCCTCAGTCTCAGCCTATCAATAGCCCATCTTCAGTGTTGTCCTCAGTCATCATCATCAACACCTATCCTTCAGCAGCATGGCCCCTAAGAAAAGTAACATCTCCTATCACTTCTTTGAGCCTGAGTTGGCTAGCATCAGGAGGATTCAGACCCTGATTACTCCAGACCATATACCACTTTTCAGAGAACATTATGAAGGAATCCTTGATGTGGTTATGGATTTGGACCCTTCACAGAGGAGCTTGATACATACTTGCCTGCAGTTCTATGATCCCCCTCTGAGGTGCTTCACATTTCAGAATTTTCAGTTGGGACCCTTGCTGGAGGAGTATTCATCATTGGTTGGTGTACCTATCAGGGGTGGAATCCCCTTCAACCCTGAGATGGCTTTCCCAAGTAATGAGGAGATAGCAAAGGCATTATATCTGGAACCAGTTTTGATTGGGCAGAATTTGACATCTAAAGCTGGAATCTCTGGTTTTCATCTGGATTTCTTGACTTCTCAGGCTACTCTGAAGGCCTCCTTAGGGGAGTGGAAGGCAGTCTGTGCTCTGTTGGCCCTTAGCATATATGGGGTCATACTTTTTGCAGATGAGCCTAGGTTTGTTAGCAAGAATGCAGTCCATCTTTTCATCCTGAGAAACCCAGTGCCCACCTTGCTGGGAGATCTTTACTACTCCGTTCATCAAAGGAATGAAAAGCAAAGGGGAAGACTAGTGAGATGTTGTGCTCCCTTGTTCCATACTTGGCTGCTCAGGCATTTGCCAAAGACTGATGCATTCTTAAACCCTCACCAACAGAAGAACTGGGCTAGGAGGCTTGTTGCTCTAACCTCAGATGACATCAGGTGGTGCACTCAGAGCACCAAGGGCAGGGACATCATTACAAGTTGTGGGCAACTTCCCAATGTGCCTCTGATTGGAGTAAAGGGTTGCATCAACTACAACCCTCTGCTATTCAAAAGACAACTAGGCTATGCATTAGTCTATCCTCCTAGAGCACAGGATCTGACTGAGACCCTCTATTGTGAAATCAAGCCTAATCTGGCTATTGTCAGGCAAGCATCCTGGGCCTGGGACAATGTGCAGACTAAGGGGGTAACCATCCTTGGGAGATGCAACAATGTAGCCTCAGCTCAGTACTATGAGTGGTCTCATACCAGGGCTCAAGTTTCTGGAATGCCTTTCACTATTGAAGATGTGCCTGGACCTTCCACAGCACCACCTCCACCAACTGTCAGCTTAGAGGAGTTTGAGAAATTGAAAGAGAGAAATGAGAAGCTGACTCAAGCTCTACAGAAGACCCTCTGGGAGAGGAGTGATGGTAGGTTGGATATTGAGAGGTTAGAAAAGCTGAAAGTGGAGCACCTGGCTAGAATTGAGAAGTCAGAGGATTACATTAAGAAGTCTAGGGCTGGAGAACAGATCTTGAAGAATGCCTGCAAGGAAGCTCAGTTCCAGAAGGCCAGGACTAATTTGTATCTAAAGGAGAGTTAAGCTAGGTGGGTCAGGATCACCGAAGCTCGCACTCAGGAGGATAAAAGGACTCAGGATAAGATTGAGCAGATGGAAGCTAGTGCAAAAGAGCAACAGGAAGCCCTGGCAGCAGCCCAGAGGGAGATCTCAGAGTTGAAGATCAGAGCTGGTGTAAAGAGGTCAAAGGACCAAAGTCAGCACAAGAAGCTAACTGCAGCTATTGCTACAAGGAATCTCCTTATCATGAATCTTACAGAGCGTCCAGCTGATCCTGTGACTGAAGCACTTCTCAAGGAAGTTCAGGAGGATGAGTTTGGTTTTGATGTTTGAATTTTGCTTGTTGTTGCTTTCTTTTCATGTACTTTTTCTTTATGTTGTATTTTTGACCCCTCAGAGGGCATATGTTGTAAGGAAAAACAAACTATGTATCATTTACCTTTTTGTAATATATGTGTTGGTTTGTTTCATCTGAATTCTTCAAGCAACATCCCAGGCATCTTCTTCAAGGGGTCTGGAAAGGTCAAAACCAAGTACCAAGCCGGATACTTTGGAAACAAATAGACACACTGCATTGCATACTAACCTTTTGTTTTGTTTTGTAGGTTTTGTTTTATTGTTACTAACTCTGTTGTGACCTCAGGAATTATTGCTCGACGTCGAGGGTTTCCACTCAACCGTCCACACAGATACCCCACCCGCAACAATCTTCCGGGCATACAGATGGATCAAATGCAGCAGGACCTTACAGAGGTCAGGAATCAAATGACCAACGAGAGGTTGGAAATGAGGAATCAGATGACACAATTTATGGAAGTGATGAACAATATGGCTCAAAGCCAGGAGAGGTTAAGAGCACTGGTAGAAGGGAGGAATCAGGAAGACCATCATCCAGGGACTGCTGGGACAAGCAACAATGAAAGAGTCCAACCTCATGTCAATCCCCCAGTCTTTGGACCCCACCAGCATCCAGAGATCAACATCCCTGTCAATGTGCAAGGGACTGCCACAGCAGGTAGAGTACTGCAAGAAGACCCCCAGGAAGATCAGTTCACAGTGATGGGAGCTGGGGAGGAAGCCTATGACAGAAGGCTAGAAGAGATGGCTGAGAAACTAAGGTCTTTGGAGTCCCAGAATTCTTTAGGATTCGATGTTATGGACATGGGTCTAGTGGACGGGGTCAGGATCCCCCACAAATTTAAACCACCATGCTTTGAGAAGTATAACGGGACTTCCTGTCCCCGGACCCATTTACAATCCTTTCTGGGGAGGCTGAAGGCCTATACCATGGACGAAAAGCTATGGATGTTTTATTTTGAGGATAGTTTAACTGGAGCATCAAGGGAATGGTACTCCCACTTGACAAGAGCCACCATTAGATGCTGGAAGGACCTGGCAGAGGCCTTTATCAGACAGTATCAGTACAACCTGGATATGGCTCCCAACAGGACCTTCCTGATGGGGATGTCTCAGTCATCCAGGGAAAGCTTCCGTGAATACGCTCAAAGGTGGAGACAGCTTGCTGCTGCTGTCCAGCCACCCATGTCAGAGAGGGAGATGACTGATATGTTTATGAACACCCTCCAGGGGACTTACATTGATAGGCTAGCTGCTTTCTCATCTACCAGCTTTGCAGATGTAGTCATAGCCGGGGAGAGAATTGAAAGCCTATTAAAGATGGGTAAGATCTCAGACAACGGTGCCAGCTTATCCAACAACTCGAGAAAGCCTTTTGTAGGCCCAAGAAGAACTGGTGAAACCAATGCTATCCACACCAACAGGGGCAGGCCCTAGTATGTTCACAGGTCTGTGGCAGCAGTCACCATCCCCGCTCCAATTCATCCTCAACCGACTTATCAACCTCAGCAACAAAATTACCAGCAACAAACTCAGTTTCCTCCTCAAAGAAATTACAACAACAGCAACACCAACAACAACAATCAGCAGAGACCATTCCAACAGAGGCCCTCTCAGGCCAATAGGGTGATCGATCCGATCCCTATGCCCTATGCCATATTACTGCCACAACTCCTGAAACTCAACCTAGTTGAGCTAAGGACGTTGGCACCTCCGGATCCTAACAGTCTGCCCAGAAATTATGACGCCAGCACCAGATGTGCTTTTCACTCAAATGCACCTGGCCATAGTACGGAGAAGTGCAGAGCCTTGCACATGAAGGTACAAGACTTGGTAGACTCCAAAGCTCTGAACTTTGCACCACCACCAAATGTTAACAAGAACCCTATGCCACACCATGGTGGTCCCCGAATCAATGCTATTGAAGAAGACAAGCCGTCTTACTTGATAACCAGTGCGGGTCAGATTCGGACACCCTTGGTGGAGATTAAAGCTCAACTCCTGGAATGTCAAATGTTCCCAGGATGTGAGTTAGGGTGTGCTCATTGCAACATTTCAGTGAATGGTTGTGATAACCTGAGAGATGGCATAGATGGCCTCATCCAGAGTGGCCTGCTTCAAATTACAACATCAATTCCTACCAATCCAGCAATCTCATTAACAACAGTTCCAGAGTCTACTACAACTGCAACAACCATTGTTCCAGACAACTCTTCAGCTTCATCAACAAATGCCTCATCTGTCATTTCAACTGACCAGATATCAGCAAACATCCCTTCTACAACTTCAGCACCACTTCATTCAGAGTCTCCTACAACAACAACACCCATCCTTCCAACAATGTCTCCTACAACATCAGCAGCAAATAGCGCAAATGTCTCGACAGTCACAATTTATTATGATCCTGCCAATGATTCTGCCTACAACTCACAAAATGCCACTCCTAACAGAGCACCAGTCACAATATATTATGATCCACAGACTATCATGGTTCCTTCCGCAGCTGCCATCAGTCCAGTCACTGTCACAGTGCCTGGGCCAGTACCTTATGAAAGCAGTAATGCCATCCCTTGGCATTACGGCTCTGATTTATACTGCGAAGGACAAAAGATCACTTTTGAATCATCAACTTCTACACCACAAATAGACAATGTGGGAGGAGGCGGAGGCTTCACTCGAAGCGGACGTCTCTTTGCCCCGCAAATTCAAAGACCCACTGCCGAAGCAGAAGCTGCTGCCAAGGCAAAAGGGAAGAGCATGGTGCAAGAAGAGCAAGTTGTTAAAGAACCTTTGAAAACACCTTTTGATCAAGAAGTTGATGAATTCATGAGAATCATCAAGAAAAGTGATTACAAGATAGTGGACCAGCTTCACCATACGCCTTCCAAGATCTCCATTCTATCATTGCTTATGTGCTCCGAAGCTCATCGGAACGCACTACTCAAAGTCTTGCACGCAGCTTATGTGCCAGAAGAGATCACGGTCAATCAGTTGGAAGCTGTGGTTGGAAATGTTAATGCTAGAAATGGATTAGGATTCACCAACACTGATTTGACTTCGGAAGGCCGCAATCATAACAAGGCTTTGCACATTACCATGGAATGTAAAGGTGCAGTTCTTTCCCATGTGCTGGTAGACACAGGATCATCCCTTAATGTCTTGCCCAAAAAGGCCCTTTTGAAGCTGGAATATGAAGGATTGGCATTACGACCCAGTAACTTGGTAGTGAGAGCCTTTGACGGCTCTAAGAGATCGGTTCTGGGAGAAATTGAGTTGCCTGTAACGATTGGCCCACAAACTTTCAATACGACCTTCTACGTGATGGACATTCAGCCTGCCTACAGCTGTTTGTTGGGTAGACCATGGATTCATGCTGCTGGCGCAGTAACGTCTACCCTTCACCAGAAGTTAAAATTTGAGTGGGAAGGCCAAGTCGTTACTATCTGTGGAGAGGAGGATATTTTTGTTAGCCATCTGGCTACTTACAAATATATTGAGATGGATGGGGAGATCCACGAGACAATGAGTCAAGGGTTTGAGGCCTTGAATATTAATGAAACCTCTGATGTACTTGGGACTTCCATGACATCCTACCAACAAGCCCGGAAGGTGGTGGAAGAAGGAAACGCCCAAGGCTGGGGAAAACTGTTGCCTGTGGAGAAGAAAGAAGATAGATTTGGGTTGGGTTACAAACCAACTCAAGAAGATCGAGCAGAGGCTGCCAAGAAGCCCAACTTTGTTAGTGGGGGGATGCTTACCCCCGATGCTGTCAACAACTTGGAAGATGAGTCGGAAGATGAACGCAACCTGGAAAGCTGGATTCGTCCAAAGATCCCGGGGAGCAGTATCTCAAACTGGTCTTCCCAGGAAATTATAAGAGTTACTCCTGCAGAGTAATTATTATTTCCTGTATATTTTAAGCATGCATCAAGTCTTGCATCTTGCCCAAGATGACAAGACTCATTTTGTAATCGGGCCATCTGTAATTTTTGTGCAACAAGATTAATCAATGAAATATCAGACATCTTTTGCAAACAAGTCTTTTTCTTTTCTGCTCACTGTTTTTCCATTTTTCTTTTTGTACAAAAATAAATGGCAATGTTTTCAAAATGACACCTTTATTTCACTTTTCTAAACAAGATTAAAATCAATCACTAAAATGAACAAACTGAACCCTTGCAGAGAGTGCCTTCCAGACAGCACCGACAACAGCACGGCTATGACTTCGTATGACTTTGACAATCCAATCAATCAAGCTGATGAAGGGGTTGAAGAAGAATATGAGCTTCCTGAAGAGCTAGCCAGGTTGTTGAGACAAGAGGAGAAGGTTATCACTCCTCATCAGGAGGAGGTCGAAACGATTAATATTGGTACAGATGAAGGCGTGAAAGAGGTTAAAATCGGGGCCTGCCTACAAGACTCAATGAAGAGACAACTGATTGATCTGCTTCAAGAATATGTGGATGTG
The DNA here is from genome assembly GCA_963966055.1 of Lathyrus aphaca. Classification (NCBI taxonomy): domain Eukaryota; kingdom Viridiplantae; phylum Streptophyta; class Magnoliopsida; order Fabales; family Fabaceae; genus Lathyrus; species Lathyrus aphaca. Next base: position 82,305,666 of record OZ014522.1, read on the forward strand.
TTTGCTTGGTCTTATCAAGATATGCCAGGGTTGGACACCAATATTGTTGTACACAAGCTGCCTTTAAGGGAAGAATGCCCGCCGGTTAAATAGAAACTGCGCCGTACTCGTCTAGACATGGCAATGAAGATCAAAGAAGAGGTGCAAAAGCAGTGGGACGCCGGATTCCTTGCTGTAACTAGCTATCCACCGTGGGTTGCTAACATAGTACCTGTGCCTAAGAAAGACGGCAAAGTAAGGATGTGTGTTGATTACCGGGATCTGAACAGAGCCAGCCCGAAAGATGACTTCCCTTTACCTCACATTGACGTATTGGTGGATAATACGGCTCAGTTCTCGGTATTCTCCTTCATGGACGGATTTTCAGGATACAATCAGATTAAGATGTCCCCTGAAGACATGGAGAAGACAACTTTCATTACACCCTGGGGCACGTTCTGTTACAAGGTGATGCCATTCGGATTGAAGAACGCTGGTGCAACATATCAACGGGCTATGGTAACATTATTCCACGATATGATCCATAAAGAAATAGAATGTTATGTGGATGACATGATCGCCAAGTCCCTTACTGAAGAAGATCACCTGGTGAATCTGCTGAAGCTATTCAAGCGTCTGAGGAAGTACCAACTGAAGCTGAACCCCAACAAGTGCACATTCGGGGTGCGATCTGGTAAGCTGCTGGGATTTATTGTGAGCGAGAAAGGGATTGAAGTTGACCCTGATAAAGTTAAAGCTATTCAAGAGATGCCTGCACCGAAGACAGAAAAACAAGTTCGAGGGTTTTTGGGACGATTGAACTACATTTCAAGGTTCATATCTCACCTTACAGCAACCTGTGAACCCTTGTTCAAACTGTTGAGAAAAGAACAGACGACCAGGTGGAATGAAGATTGCCAGAAAGCTTTTGATAAAATCAAGGAATACTTACAAGAGCCTCCAATCCTTATGCCTCCAGTCAAAGGAAGACCTCTAATAATGTACTTGACAGTATTAGAAGAGTCAATGGGGTGTGTGCTGGGCCAACATGACGAGTCTGGTCGAAAAGAGTATGCAATATACTACCTGAGCAAAAAGTTTATCGACTGTGAACAACGTTATTCACTGCTCGAGAAAACTTGATGTGCTTTAGCGTGGGCTGCTCGCCGACTGAGACAGTATATGTTGACCCACACTACCTTATTGATCTCAAAAATGGACCCAGTCAAGTATATTTTTGAGAAGCCAGCACTTACCGGACGGGTTGCAAGATGGCAAATGATTCTCACAGAATATGACATTCAGTACACATCTCAGAAAGCCATCAAGGGCAGTGTATTGTCTGAATACCTTGCTGAGCAACCTATTGATGATTACCAGCCTATGAGATTTGACTTCCCTGATGAAGACATCATGTTCATAAAAGCGAAAGATCATGAAGAGCCTATTCACACTGAAGGGCCTGACCCAGAAGAAGAATGGACTATGATGTTTGATGGGGCTGTTAATATGAATGGTCGTGGTGTTGGTGCAGTACTCATTACACCCAAAGGAGTTCACATGCCTTTCTCGGCAAAACTCACTTTCAACTGCACTAACAACGAAGCTGAATACGAAGCTTGCATTATGGGTCTTGACGAAGCCATCGACCTCAGGATCAAGACATTGACTGTGTTCGGAGATTCAGCTTTGGTGGTTAATCAAACCAACGGCAAATGGTACACACACCAGGATCATCTGATACCTTACAGGGATTATACAAGGAGGTTATTGACTTTCTTCACAACAGTCAAGCTTGAGTATATCCCTCGAGATGAGAATCAGTTTGCAGATGCCCTGGCCACCATTTCATCTATGATCAAAGTTCAAACTGCCAACTTTGTACCTCAAATTTCAGTGTCCAGACTTGACAGACCAGCATATGTATTCGCAGCAGATGTTGTCAAAGATGATAAGCCTTGGTTCCATGACATTAAGTGCTTCTTAGAGGATCAAACATACCCACCTGGGGCATCTTCCAATGATAAGAAGACTTTAAGAAGGCTTGCTGGTAGTTTCTTCCTGAATACTGATGGTTCCCTATACAAGAGAAACTTTGATATGGTACTCCTCAGATGCGTTGATAGAACAGAAGCAGACTTGTTGATGCATGAGGTGCACGAAGGGTCTTTTGGTACCCATGCAGGAGGGCATGCCATGGCCAAGAAATTGCTGAGATCAGGCTATTACTGGATCACAATGGATGCTGACTGTTGTGCCTATGCCAGAAAATGCCATAAATGCCAGATCTATGCGGATAAAGTGCATGTGCCTCCCAATCCTTTGAATATAATGTCTTCACCCTGGCCCTTTGCCATGTGGGGCATTGATATGATCGGCAAGATTGAACCGACTGCTTCAAATGGCCACAGATTCATCCTGGTCGCCATTGATTATTTCACCAAGTGGGTTGAAGCAGCCTCATATGCAAATGTTACAAGGCAAGTGGTAGCCAAATTTCTGAAGAGAGATATCATCTGTCGATACGGAGTTCCCCAGCGAATCATTACTGATAATGGTTCCAATCTAAACAACAAGATGATGGCTGAGTTATGTCGGGACTTCAAGATCCAACACCACAATTCTTCTCCTTACAGGCCAAAGATGAACGGCGCTGTTGAGGCGGCTAATAAGAATATCAAGAAGATTGTGCAGAAGATGGTAGTCACTTACAAAGACTGGCATGAGATGCTACCATTTGCCTTGCATGGGTACCGCACGTCAATCAGAACATCCACTGGGGCAACACCGTATCAGCTTGTGTATGGTATGGAGGTAGTCCTACCTGTTGAAGTTGAATTACCCTCCTTGTGAGTATTGATGGATGTTAAGCTGAGCGAAGCAGAATGGGTTCGGTCCCGATACGAACAACTGAGTCTGTTGAAGAGAAAAGATTGGCTGCAATATGTCATGGGCAGTTGTATCAGAAAAGAATGAAGAGAGCCTTCGATCAGAAAGTCAGGCACCGTGAGTATCAAGTGGGAGATCTTGTGCTGAAGAGAATCCTCCCTCCTCATACAGACCACAGGGGAAAATGGACTCCGAACTATGAAGGACCATTCGTGATAAAGAAAGTTTTCTCAGGTGGAGCACTCATGCTCAGTACCATGAATGGTGAAGACTTCCCGTCCCCTGTGAATTCGGATGCAGTTAAAAAATACTTCGCATAAAAATGACCCGCTGGACATGAAAACAGAATGTAAGTCCAGGCAAAAATAGGGCATCCCGGCGAGTCAAAAACAGAATAAAAGACTCGGGAAAAAATAAGGGAAAATAAACAAAAATGTACACCCGCTGAGTTGAAAAGCCACATTGGACAACTCAGGCAAAAATGGGTATCCCGATGGATTGAAAACCCGAAAGGGCGATCCATGCAAAATAAGGGAATAAGCGAACAACTGCACTCTGAATTTGTCTGTGTCACCTACAACTTGGAAAGCTTCGAAAGGATCAAGCTTCTGTCAGAATTAGCCTTCTCCAGAAAGCGAGACGAGAAGAACGTCAAAAGTCATACGAGTCATAGCAAGAGGAAGCTCCTTCAAAAGCGTCATCAACATTGCCAGCATTTTTCTTTCTCAATTTGTAACAATTTCCTCATTTCAGGAGATTCGTTTCTTTGACTATATCTTGCCAATTCAGGGCATTTAAATTAATAAAAATCAGATTTTTCAGTCATGTTTCGTTTTGTACATTTCTGTTCGCAAAGAATGCCTGATGTCTTAAGAAAAACTGATTGCATGAATACAGATGTTTATCTTTAGAAATAAAACACGTGCTTGCAGGAAATATACTTACTCTCGAGAGTGTCTCACTCCTATGACGGAATCCGGTAAGGGATACCTCGGGGTTATTTGTACGTTCCTCTGTCTTTGCAGGATTGCGGGAATTCAAAAGCGCAACATGGGGCATGAAAGCTTCATCCCAGCAAGCTGGCAAATCAACACTCACTCAATCTTAGCACCCAAGTGCTTTCTCCCCAGTTGAGTGCCACTTGTTGCTTCTCCCAGCTGAGTTGCCATCCGATACTCCTCCTCATCCAAGTACGAAAGTCAGGGAACCATCTCCCCACAGAGTCCTCAGCCTCTATCCAGAAGAGCGACGCACGAAAGAGTTACAACAGAGTGAAGAAAGCTTCTACAAACCCTCGGCTGGGTCCCTCATTACTGGAAAAGGTCTATCATTGGCCCACTTCCCCAAAGCAGAATCATTTCATCAGATCTACCAACGATCTCATCCCCAGCCGGGATGTTCACTTCAAGCAAGATCGACCAGAGATCTTCACAATATTGGGATCCGAATCCCGGATCCGTCTTCTCTTGCATAATCATGGCATTCGCATCATATTCACCAAACAAAGCGTAGCATTCCGTTTAATGCGGAGCATTACGGCAAAAATCAAACATATAGCATAGTCATAAGCCATGGTATGAATCAAACACTTATGACAATCCATCAGCAATATACAGAATGCTCCCCAGATTCCCCGGCAAAGAGTTAAAGCTAAAACAGTTGCCTCACATTCACAAATACCAATATACACTCCTTGTGACACCCGTCCGTGTCATACCCCCAGCAGAAAGCCAAAGACATTCTCTTTGCACTCACAAATATGTATATACATAACTTCCTTGACATCCGTCCATGTCATTTTCCCAGCACAGTAACATAAACACTTGGTATACCAGATACTTGTTTATACTATACCTTTCTCTTTTGGCACTCGCCTGTGTCATTCTCCCCAGCAGATTGAACACTCATCTATACATACTCACACTTATACAGATACTCGCCCGTATCTTGTATATACCATTTATATCCCCACAGATTCGACACTGGTCCTTGTTCTTTGTTAACCAGTTGGTACTCGTCCGTATCATCATCTCAGAGCATGTGTCAAGCGTTTGTTTCTACATGATACTCGTCAGTATCATAATCTTAAGGATACTCGTCCGCATCTTTAATCCATACACTGTGTCTTCTTGAATATAGATACTCATCTGTGTCTACTATTCCTCAGAAGAATCCCTTCGGATTCAATACTCGTCCGTGTTCTTTGTTAACCAGTTGATACTCGTCCGTATCATCATCTCTGAACGCGTATCAGTCTTTGTTTCTACTTGATACTCGTCCGTATCATAGTCTTAAGGATGCTCGACCGCATCTTTAATCTATACACAAACACCTAAACACTTATACCTTTTGTTTCTTGAATGTAAACACTCGTCCGTGCTTACTATTCCCCGGTAAAGCATTTTCTTTTATCTGACATTCGTCCTATGTCATGATAAACCCTGAGAGCAGCCGTACCCTGCTAGGTGGTCGTCCTCCACCTCTTAATGGTCGTCCTCCATCATGCTCGTCCGATGGCCGTCCCCATCGTTGACTTTCTCTATCCGACATTCGTCCTATGTCGTGATATTTTAGCAGCCGTCCCCTGCTAGGTGGTCGTCCTCCACCTCCTGATGATCGTCCTTCATCATTTTATCCAATGGCCGTCCCCATTGTTGATTTTGATTATCTGGCGTTCGTCCTACGTCATGACAAACCTTGAGAGCAGCCGTCCCCTGCTAGGTGGTCGTCCTCCACCTCTTGATGGTCTTCCTCCATCATGCTCATCCGATGGCCGTCCCCATCGTTGACCTTTTATCCGGCATTCGTCCTATGTCGCGATAATTTCGGCAGCCGTACCCTGCCAGGTGGTCGTCCTCCACCTTAGATGACCGTCTATCATCCTAACCCGACAGAGCAGCCGTCCCCTGCTAGGTGATCGTCCTTCACCTTTGATGACCGTACCTCATCATCTGTTTATTTCATTTATTCTTTAACCCGATGGCCGTCCCCGTCGTGGTCCCTTTTCTTTTTAGCCCGATGGCCGTCCCCATCGTTGGTTACTTTGCCTTATGAACTTGATGGCCGTCCCCGTCATGTTTCATTAATTCCCAGAGAATCTTACAACTTTACTTTGATGGCCGTCCCCGTCATAATATCTTTTATCCCCAGCATGTCGGCCGTCCCCGTCATTGCTCTTCACCCAGCAGTCGTCCTCTGCTCGACGGTCGTCCTCCGTCGCCCACACTTTATAATATACTTTATTTTTCTTTTACAATCTATATCCCTTTTCTTCTTCATTCTGTGAGTGCAAATTTTGGACTGTCTTTGGTATTCAACCACAAGTTATCTTGTTTGCCTGATAAGCCGTTGCTTACACCCTGCACAGCTAACTCATGTTTGAATAGGGGCAGCTGTAAACACCCCAAATTTTCCCTCACCCATTCACACCATGGCTTGTGATCATTCCCATATGCATAATCTCAATCATACCATCTCATATCACATTTTTGATTCACTGCATAGATTCAAAGTCATATGCATCTAGGGTTTGTGATCTGAGCTATCCAAGGGCTTCTTGAGCCACTCCAAAGGCCATCAACCACTTCAAAGGGGTCCATATGTGTTCAAGTATCATATTACATCCTCTCAAAATCAAAAATGCCAAAGAATCACAAGAACTGGGATTGGTATGGAAGCAGAGCCAAGCTAGACTGCACAGATGACCTAAAATTAGGGTTTTGGTTTCAGAGGCCATAACTTCAATTTTTTTGGTCATTCTTGTTTCTATTGGTCTCTATATGGTATAGAGAGTATGCATATCAATTTTCATGAAGAAATTCCATGGGGAAGTCATCTGATCAAGAGTTGACTTTTCAGACAAGTCAGTGCAAAATCAGGGCATCTGAGGCCCCCAATGACCCAACCAAGGGGTGATCTTCATCATTTTGAGTGTATATGATCTTTATTTGATCATGGAATAAGTTAGAAGTTCACAAAATTCAAGAATTACAAGTTTTTGCAAAGTTGACTTTTTGGGGGAAGTTTGACTTTTAAAGAATTTGTCATTTTAGGCAACTTTTCAATCCTTACTTTTTGATCCAAAAATGCTTCAAATGGAAAAACTTTGGTCATGAAAGTTGAAGATTGGATCTTTCCCTTTTCAAAAAGTACAAGAACATGACCTAATTCATTTTGGATCAAAAGTTATGGTTCATCAAAGTTGGCTAAAATCACTAAATTTCAAGTTATGCACCAAATGAGAAACTTGCAAAAACTTGTACCAAGGAAATATTTGTGACTTCTAATTGATGTCTAATCCTTATACAAACATCACACAAGTCTTAAAGTTCAGATTGAACCAAAGGGATCACATGTTTTATGGCTTGTGAGACAAGATATTTTCATGAAGATCAAAAGCAAGCAAGTTGCAAAAGCCATCATAACATTTCATCCACTTGCTAGCTACATTGCTGAACCATCCTAGCCTTTCCCTCACACCATGCTGCGCAGCCCACACCCCTTGTACTTGGCTAGAACATGACCCATGCTTCTCTTACACAAAGTTGACAAATTGGCAAAAGTAGCTACACCTATCAAAAAAGGGCATGTCACATCTTCTGACCAATCAGCATTGTTTATACAAACTAATTGCAAGCCAAACAACATAACACACAAGCCTGAAACCATCAAGAACAACACATTCTCATTTTCACTCCCAAAGGCAAAAGCTTTCGAAACTCAGTGTACAAGCTGCAAACTCACAAACAAACTTCATAGAACTCATCACCACATCCTTCTGATCATTTCCCTGCCTTCATTCATCCTTGAAACCTCACATAAGCCAAACACGATTCTCACCTGAGCTTGAACAGAACTTGTTCAATCTCCCAAACCAGCCAGCACAGGCTCCTTCTAAGCATCCAGGCATCATCAAGGGACCAAAAGGAGTGGATTGCATAAAGAGGGGAGGTCAGAAAGCTGCAAAGTTGAAAGCTTCAAAACTCAGGTAGCTCAAGAACGTTTTTTCCAGAAATGATTTTTAAAGTTCCTAAGTTGTTCTTTGTAGTTCACTGATCACTCTGATGTCTTTGGTTTCGAAAATGGTGAAGAGATGAGAGTTTAATCTGTTTCTGAAACTTTTTGCCCTAAAACTAGTTTGATTCGATTCTCATTGTTTAGGAATGATAAATGTTGTTTGAATGGGGGTTTTGATTCGTTTTTGAGTGGGGATCATTTCTGTTTAATTAGATTTCATTTTAGATGCGTGTGGAAGGAGTTTGTGATTTTGAGTGATCGGAGAAGATGACCGGAACACTGTTTCGGTCACCTGAAAGTCATTAAGGGCTGATTAGGGCTAATTAATTAGGGTTAGTGAGTTTGAATGCTGGCCCTTGGATGTGGCGCCAAGTCAATGCGCGCGTGTTTGAGTTTGAATCTGGACCTTCAGATTGATTGACTTTTCTTTTTCAGCTTTTAATTCATTTTATTTTTCATATTATTTCATTTAATTTCCACAATTTATTAAAAATAGCAAAAATACTTTAAAAATTCTGAAATTTTTTATACAAGTTATTATTTAATTTCAGAACACAAAAATATTTTTATTTTTATTTTTAGCATTAAAAAAGTATTTTTAAATATTTAAGAGTTTCTTTTTAATTAATTAATGGGAATTAATTAATTAAAAATACTTTTAGGTATTTAAAAATCACCAAAAAATTCATGAAACCTTTAAAAACATTTAGAAACATTGTCCAACCCTCAAACCAAATTTCTTTTTTGATCTTGATGCATTTTGAGAATTTTTCATGGAATTAAAATCATTTTTATGCATTATTTTGATCCAAACTTTCAAAAATCACTTCTGCCTAACCACAAAGAGTTGGACTTTGATTCTTTTTGCATTGTGTTTAGCATATCATGTAGTTTTTGAGATTAAATGGCCATGATTTGATCTTTCATTTTCCAATTTGTTTGGTAATTTTCTTGTCAAGGAACCCTAAAACCCTAGAAAACTTAGAAAAATCATAACTTGAATTAGGTTAAGAGTTGGAACTTCTCCTTTGGGCAGTGAGTTAGTATAGGATTAGGGATCCTTTGAGTGCATTTTCAATTTTTTATATTGATGTTTGCTTCTGATTTTGGTTTGTGTTTGATGCTTTGATCATAAACCCTAATTTGGGCTTCCATATGCATCCATCTTGCATTTTCATTCATACCTTGACTTGCCATGACATTTTATGCCTCCATGTGATTCATTTAACATCATAAGACATATTGAAAGCATGTTTGATCATTGCATCTTGCATTTGCCATGTTGTATGCCATTTGCATGTCATAACTTTTCATGTATGTTCATGTGTCTTAACTTGCTTCATTTGCATCCATGAGCTTGTATGATCATCCCCATGTGTTGTCTCATGTTTGCATCATCTCATAGCATCATTATCATCCCATATATGCTTCTGGTTTTGTTTCTCATCATGTCATTTCATCTCATCTTGCATTGCATTGCATTTCTTTCACTAACCTTTCAGGTGGTAAGCAACTTTGAGAAGTGAATTTGCCTTCACTTCTCACATTTTCTTTTCATCTCTCTCTTGCATCCATGCTGCATTTTGATATGTGTTTGAGATTGAGCTTGTTCATTCTTTTTCTTCTTACTTTCTTTCCTCAAGTGACTTGACTTCTTGAATGAAGCAAGTTACTTTGCTTCTCCTGATCCTTTCATCTGCTTCCTGGTGGTTCCATTGAAGACTTCTCTTGTAAACTTCACAAACCTTAGGAACAACCAAGCATGACAATGATTAGGGTTTTGATTAGTCCCCCACTTAGTTTCACCTTTGTGTCTCTTTTGAGTCTTCTCTTCTCATCTCATAATCAGGGACTAAACCCTAAAGGTTTTAAGGCTTTGTGATTAAGATTATGCCTGCATCCTTCTATTAGGATGGAGTGTATAACTTTAATCCTAAGTGTTAAACCCTTAATGTGTTTAACTCCTTAAATCAATTCACTTAATAATTATCAAGACATCACACTTGTAACTTGGGCCTTGCATTAGGGTTTTAATTCTTCCTTAATTGGTTAAGAAGGACTAACCCTAGTGTTAATGGACAAGTCCCCCTCAAGTTGTCTTACAAACCCTAAAAATCACTTCATCATCATATCATTAAATAAAATCCACTTAATAAAGGCTTTGTTTTGTCATAAGTTTAATCCCTAATCATGGATTAAGTTGAGGAGCTTTCCTCAGCTTAAACATTCTCATCTATTATCCTTCTATTAGGATGGTGTAATGAGTCTGTTTAATCCTTGATTATGGCTTAATCTCATTACTTAACACTAAACAAAAACACCAAAAACATCTAAATAATCATAAGTAGGTTAATGACCTTAATCCTGCATCAAAGGTGATTAAATGTGAGAAGCTGACTTCACACTTAAGGTACTCTCATTACCCCTAATCAGAGGGAAGATGTGATGAGTTTACCAACACATTGGTTTAGGCTTAAGCTCATTAACTTATGACAAACTTTCAAGAGCAATAAAAGACTGAAAACTCAAAAAACAAACAATAATCGTCTCCTCCGGGATTCTTTTCTCATCTCATTCACACACAAACGAGAACTTGCTTCTTCCGTCTAATGCAAGACAGTTTGCACCTGAGCCAGACAGGTCATACACTTGAGCATAGACAAGAAAGCAGTTCACAAGTCAATTCATCTTTCAGTCTCTTTGGGTCGAACTACGGTGTTCTGACTTCCTCATTGCACGAGAGGATACGTAGGCATAACTTAACAGTTATCGAACAAAAGTATCTGTATATTCCCCCTCTTTCAGCATCATTCTCTTAGCCTCATATTCTTGAGCATCTCCTCTTTGTTCTTACACTGACACTGTATATATCACACTTCACACTTCTTTTACGCTGACACCTGTACATCCTTTGCCAGCTCTTTTATACACAAATTGCACTGACACTACCCCTTTTAAACACAAATCTTTTAAGCGTGGATCCCGTCGAGTACGACGGACAATCTGGGTGCTAATACCTTCCCAGGTTGTAACCAACCCCCTTTCTCAGTCTCTCTGGTTCGCGACCGTCTTATCCATATCTTTCTTAGGTTTATGCAGCATTACCTTTCCTCCGGGATAAAAATGCCTAGCTGGCGACTCTTTTCTTTTCCAGTGAGTTCACTGCTGTGTGTTCTCATTGTCCCTCTCGCCGACCGTTCGCGTCTGTACCTTTATTTGGGCCATTTCCCATTTATCGGGAGCGACACGTATCATTAGTCTAAGGCATTGATGATAGCATCCATGTGTAACTGTAGGACCTGACAACCGATAATTAATGCGTGAGATTTATATGATTAATTTGATTTGTATAACTTTATTAATAGATCAATTGGAATGTAGCGATTATGGAAATGTTTATTATGTATCCTGTATAAACCATGTGATGGAACGGTTGATAACCGATGAAGGATTTGAGGATCGGGTTATGTTAGGCAATTACATAAGGCTTAGTTGAGGATGAAATTAGTGAAGAGTTAATAGGACCTGATAACTGGTAATTAGTATGTAAGGATATATGTTCTCATTTTGATTTGTATAACTTTTGATGATGAACCATATGGATTATATTGATAATGTGCATTGAATATTGTCTGATTTTTATGTGACCCATGTGATGGGATGTGTGATAATTTATGAGGATCAGGAGGATCGTGATATGTATGATTATGTTCATGCATGCATTTTGGTATACATAATCGAGTTTTCATATGCATGTATGGTGGAATAATTATGTCTCGGATGAAGCGTAAGTGATTATTCTGATTCATTATGAATCGAGGTATGTGGATGATCTTGTCTTAGTAGGAGCGTAAGTGATACATCCAGTCTGAACCGATGGACATTTGTTGAGTCAGTACCGTATTTGCATTGTGTCATGGAGTCACTTTTCATTTTATTGAATGAATGATATGTGAAATATGATATGTGATATGTGTTGATGATTTGTGTGAGACATTTGATTGATTGAATGATATATGATATATGTTGATGAATAAAGGTGAGATTACCCTTTAAGATGTTATTTGCACCGTTAAAATATTGAATTGTTTTCTCACCCCTTTGTTGTTTGGTTGCGTTTGTGTTTCTTCGGAAGTACAGATGATTCAGGTACTTGAGTACGCTCGGAGTACGAGTTGCTTGGTTGAGTCTTAGGATTCGCTCTGATACGTAACACGTGAGTTGGGGATCTTTGTTGTTTTATTTATTTCTTGTTAGTAATAGTTACGTATCACATTTTGTTGAAACTTGTAAATCAAGAGAATTGTTGAATGTTGTGGATATTTGGCGAGTTGCCGTATGATGAATAAAAAGATATATATTTTCCGTTGTTTTACTAAAGAACTATGTGAACTTGATATTTTGTTGAAAAAGTAGCACTCTACTGTTGATAAAAACTCTGATTTTATTAATAAATAGTTATTTTATTTAACTGGGAAAAATGGGTCTTACAATTGGTATCAGAGCAGGTTGGTTCGTCCGTCCAGGTTGTCGCGTGTCGTTTGTCCCTGAGTATGCGATATGTGTGTGGAACACTATCGGTACTTGCTTGGTTGCTAATTGTTTGTTTGTAGGTGTTGGTTGGAAATAAGTGGGGGAGAAGCTATTACATCTCTGGAGTGTTGGCTTGTGGTGTGTTGGAATTGCAGTAGTACAAAGGTTGCTAAGGTTTGTGTTAACTATGGATTCGCTAGTAAAGCAACTTAGTTCACGAGATGCAAGGAACTCTATTAGAGTTGGGAGATATGGTTTATAACCGTCATGATTGTTGGCTATCTATTGACAAATTGAGAAACTGATCACCCTTAATCCTTGTTAATAGTAGACGAGATCGTGTTGGATACAAAAAACATATTTTTCAACTGAGATAGTATGTTCAGTAGACTGTTTGGAGCTAAGCCAAAGTTATTAGTGGTTTAAAAGAATAGATGTAGATTCTGGTATCTAGAAAAGAGATGGATTTGAGGATTGAGTGTGTTGATTAGATATCATTAATGGTTACTCCTCAGTGAGTAGGAAGTGAATTTGAGATTGACGATTGTGAAAAGTTGAACGTTATATCTACGGAGTGTGTAGAGGAACTTTTGAGAGGGGACTCAGATGTCTAATTTGGTTGCATATATGGTATTGATTGGGAGTAAGGTTACAACGATGGACCGTCTGTAGAGCCCGAATTGTAATTGTGTTTTGAAGGATATATTAGAGGTGTGGTTATAAGGAAAGGTGGAACTATTCCTTGATCAGCCCCCGGTGCTAAGAGGAATAATGGGAGGATTCATCGACAAAAAGGAATTATAGGAGCAAAGGTGCCTTCTGGGGAAAACTTCGGTGTTATTGATATAGGAAAATGAGGATGTAAAGTTGCATGTTGGTTAGTGAATATTATAAGAATTCACCATTGTAATGGGAATAAATTGGATTCAATTGATAAAGGATCAATAATAAGTTGGACTTCATTCTTGTAGTATTGTTGTTGTTGTGAGTTGGATTATCGTGCCTACCAGAACCTTGAGTTAGTTGGGACTTCGTGAGCATAGTATAAAGGGAATGTGGTAATTGGAACCAGGTGTTGACAAGTCATGTTGGATGAATTTACTGCATTGAGGGATGTGGAATGGAGATTGATGAGGTAAGTATTGAGTTATGTTTTGGCATAGTATAATAAGAGGTGAATGAGTTTTTGAAAGTATGAAGGTGTAAATTTTGTGGAAATTAATTATAATCATGTGTCTTCACAATGTAGTGATATTGGGCCATTGCCTTAGTAGTGTGGTATATGTTGATACAGAGTATGGATAGTTTCGTATATGTTTTTGAGACGGTGAACCGTAAGCTACGGAATTGGTTAAAAGCTATTTGTCATGATTAATTATGGGATGAAAGGAGAGAAATATAAATACCTTTGTATGTGTTGGATTAATACGATGAAAGTAGAAAAAGGATTTGTAGAATGTTGGAAATTGAAATATAAGAATTAGAAAAGATACAGTTATATACTAAGTTGTCAATGATGATTTTTATGAACAGGTGTGGGTGAGTTTGATTATGTTGTTAAGAGGAAAGTATGGGTATGAATTGTCCGAGATAGATGTGAATCTACAATGATAGAAACGAGTAAGTTACAAGAGATTAGAATGTAATTGGACTTAGTTAGTTGTTATTACAGGTTATGAAAAGTTTTCCAAGTTCGTATTTTTTTGTTCGGATAACTTGTGAAAGATAAGTTGTTCGTTGAGAGAGGTCGTTTTGAGGTAGAGTGTTAGAGAGTCGGAGTAAGAGTTAGTTGCGGTTACATTTTGATTTTGTTTTATTTTGACGAGATGTGAATAGAATGTTGGATAATGATTGTGATAAGTTGATTGGTTATTGGTACCTGATCGTAAAGTTGTAGTTGGCATTATACTATAAGAGGGAAGTTAAGAAAGTATTTATCTTACCCATGGATTGGAAGTGGATGAGAGTGAAATTGGGTTGAGTATCCAATAATGTTATTGCTACGATTGGAGATTAAAGTGTTTGGTAATCACATGAACATGCAATTCCGATTTGATCGGGAAGAGTGGAGCATGAGACGACTAAGATAGTTGGAATGTCTGAGGTAAGGAGTTGGGAACCTTTCCTATGTTTGCATTGATAGTTAAAAAGTTGGACTTGAGTTAGCAGTCAAGAGACTTGCGGTTGGATATTGAGGTATGTTAAGTGAATTATTATAATTGTGGTGAAGGTTAGAAAGAGTTAAAGTTATATGTGAATTTAATGGAATAGATAGCTGCGAGTAATTAGAGTACGCAGCAGAAGAGTGAATGGGGTAATTATTTATACGTAAATGGTTAGTAAAGACTCAAAATATTGAGCAATATGACCTGTTGAGATATTGAGACTATTGGACGTTCCAGAAATGGACGGGTAATAGTGAGGGGTTATCTACATATCGAGGATGGCGGGATATGTAGAGATATTAATATATGTGATGTATGTGCTCCATTAATGGGTTATGATAATGTTGTTCGATGGAGAAAAATGCAAGGTTAGTTCGTTACCAGTGGTTGTAATAACTAGATGATGTATATCGTGAAATTTTGATTTTTGTCCTTGTTGTCGCCTCGTTACTTATAGTGATGGTACAAATGTGAGTAACTAATTCCTATGATGAGGATTAGGGGAGTGTTACCCATGGTAATGGTAGCAATTTTTGTTGTGTCCTATTTCAGGTGTATACCTGTGTGTTGAGAATTGATGATGGTGGTGTTTGTTGTTGTGGTAGTTGTTCTAGCACTAGTGTTGTTGTTTTGGGTTGTTTGTAGAGTTGCCGGTTTTGGCAAGGGAGTGATTAGTCAGGTGCGAGAATATATCTAAGTAAATCCATTGAGTACTACTTTCGAGGACGAAAATAATATAAGTGGGGGAGTTGTAACACCCCAATTTCATAAATTATTTAATAAAGTGATTATTATGAATATGGGTGGTATTTTTGAAATTATAAGTGAAGAATTGTTTATTTAAATAATAATATAATGATAATGTGGTATTATTTGAATATTATTATCAAATAAATAAAATAATAAGAATTGGAGGTCTAAGGGGCAAGGTGGTAAATTGGTATGGTTTTTTGAGAAGGGAAAAGGGAATCATTTTTCATTCATCGTGTTTTGGTGGAAAGAAGAAGTTGGCTCTGGAGAAAGAGGAAAAGGGAGAGAAGAGCAAGAGACCTAAAGCTCCAAGATCAAGATTGTTCAAAGAATCGATTGAATCTAAGGTAAGGGGTGAGAAAGGGTTCTATATTGGTGATCTAACATGAAAGGGTAGTTAGGAGTTCCTTACTCTCTTAGGGATTATGCGATTAGATCAATTTTGATAGAATTGTGGTATGTTTATGAAAATACATTGTTGATTGTTTGTATTGGGAATATTTGTTGTTGAATTGCATGATATGAGTGGTATGAAATCTGTCATATGATTATTGTTATTGATGATGATGTAAATTGAGGAGATGAGATGAAACCTAGAATTTTTCCTAATTTGATTAGTGATGTTAGGTTGAGAAGATAATGAGGAATTAGAAGTATAAACTAAGTATGAGAACAATAATTGGAATGTTTTGAGTGATAAAAGTGAGATAATAGTAATGTAATTCGAACTAGTATGGATTGGAGCAAGAAAAGTGATTTTTACGGAAAAACGATTTTTGGGCGCAGGGCACCTGACACGGGCCATGTCATGCGACAGGGATGGCCGTGTCAGGATATTGGAAGATGATTTTGAGGGAGTTTTGGAAAATTGGGCTTCAGAGGGTGTGACACAGGTTGTGTTACATGACACGGGCGGCCGTGTCACCCTTCTGTATTGGAGGAAAGATGGGTTTTTAAGTAGGTGTACCAGGTCGTGTGACACGGGCTGTGTCAAGGGACACAAGGGCCGTGTCAAACCTCTAATTTTGGAAAATTTTGGATATTTTAAGCCGGTTTCTTCCCGTTTTCTTGGTCAATATTCATACCATTAGTCTAAGGCATTGAGGATAGCATCCATGTGTAACTGTAGGACCTGACAACCGATAATTAATGAGTGAGTTTTATATGATTAATTTGATTTGTATAACTTTATTAATAGATAAATTGGAATGTATCAATTATGGAAATGTGTATTATGTGTCTTGTACAAACCATATGATGGAACGATTGATAACCGATGAAGGATTTCAGGATCGGGTTATGTTGGGAAATTACATGAGGCATAGTTGAGGATGAAAGTAGTGAAGAGTTAATAGGACCTGATAACCGGTAATTAGTATGTAAGGATATATTTCTCATGTTGATTTGTATAACTTTTGATGATGAACCATATGAATTATATTGATAATTTGCATTGAATATTGTCTGATTTTTATGTGACCCATGTGATGAGATGTGTGATAATTTATGAGGATCAGGAGGATCGTGATATGTATGATTATGTTCATGCATGTATTTTGGTATGCATAAATCGAGTTTTCATATGCATGTATGGTGGAATAATCATGTCTCGAATGGAGTGTAAGTGATTATTCAGATTCATTGTGAATCGAGGTGTGGGGATGATCATGTCTCAGTAGGAGCATAAGTGATACAACTGGTCTAAACCGATGGACATTTGTTGAGTCAGTACCGCATTTGCATTGTGTCATGGAGTCACTTTTCATTTTATTGAATGAATGATATGTGAAATATGATATGTGATATGTGTTGATGATTTGTGTGAGACATTTGATTGATTGAATGATATATGATATATGTTGATGAATAAAGGTGAGATTACCCTTTAAGATGTTATTTGCACCGTTAAAATATTGAATTGTTTTCTCACCCCTTTGTTGTTTGGTTGCGTTTGTGTTTCTTCGGAAGTACAGATGATTCAGGTACTTGAGTACGCTCGGAGTACGAGTTGCTTGGTTAAGTCTTAGGATTCGCTCTGATACGTAACACGTGAGTTGGGGATCTTTGTTGTTTTATTTATTTCTTGTTAGTAATAGTTACGTATCACATTTTGTTGAAACTTGTAAATCAAGAGAATTGTTGAATGTTGTGGATATTTGGCGAGTTGCCGTATGATGAATAAAAAGATATATATTTTCCGTTGTTTTACTAAAGAACTATGTGAACTTGATATTTTGTTGAAAAAGTAGCACTCTACTGTTGATAAAAACTCTGATTTTATTAATAAATAGTTATTTTATTTAACTGGGAAAAATGGGTGTTATAATCCTCTTACCCAGAACTTAAGAAGTTACATGAGAGTTAGAAGCACTTGCAAAGATCCAAAATTCCTTGACAAGCTTAGGAAAAACTGGACCCATCAGATGATCAAAGTATTTCTCCCAGCCTTGGGCCTTGACTGCAGGTGTAAGATCAAACCCATTTTCCTTCAAACTGTCAAAGTCAACAAAAAGCTCACAGAGAACTTCTAGCTTTTCTACAGGAGTAAGAAGGGTTCTTAATGGAGAGATATGAGGTTCTTCTAAAGTTTGATCTTGTTAAATTTGCTGAGCAGAAGTAGCTTGATGAACGTTGTGAGATAAAGAGGTCATTTGTTACCAAGATGAGGGTTTGAATACAGGTGCAGAGAAAAAATAGAAACAAGAGGTGAAAGTGAATGTGAAAAGTAAAAAGTGAAAAGTGTTTGTGAGGTGAAAAGATACATTTATATAGAATTAATAGGCAGTAAAAGAAAATCACAATTAGTGGAAAACATTAATGCATAAAACATCATGATTAATTTGCATTTAATGAGTTCTGACAAGGGAGTGGCATACATATTTTGGAACAGTTACTAATGTGACTTGCGCCTCAATTTGTGTCTTTTCAACCGTTTCAGTTTCCCAGAACTTAAACACATATTCTTCTGCAGAGGACAACTGTCCAAATGCATGTTCTGTCCATCTTCAGAGTATGAACATGTATTCTGATTCTTTAGGATTCCTCAGAGTTTCATTGACACGTGTTGATGTTATGATCTGCATGTTATTCTTTTAACACAAAAGTTTGAGAAGTAAATAGTCAGATCATTTTAAAAACTTCTGAACAAAAAAAACAAAAAAATGATACAAAACTTCTGAGAGTTAAATGCATAAATTTAAATGTTTTCATTATGGGCATAATTCCATACTGAGATTATTCAGAATGAAATTAAATTTATCTTTAGCCAGGGGTTTTGTAAAAATATCAGCCCATTGGTGATTTGTATCTATAAATTTTAAAAACAGAATCCCCTTCTGAGTATAGTCCCTAATGAAATGATGTTTAACTTCTATGTGTTTAGCTCTAGAGTGTAAGATAGGATTTTTAGAAAGACAGATAGCAGAAGTATTATCACAGAGGATGAGAATGTTAATCTCATAGATATTGAAGTCCTCGAGATGGTTTTTCATCCAGAGCATCTGAGTACTGCATCCAGCTGCTGCTATGTATTCAACTTCAGCATTTGATAATGTTATGGTTGATTTCCTTTTGTTGGACAAGTATATTAAATTGTCTCCCAGAAATTGACAACTTCCAGAAGTACTCTTTCTTTCTGTTCTATGTCCTGCAAAATCAGCGTCACAGTATCCTACGAGTTTGTAATTTTTGGACTTTCTACAGCATAGACCAAGATTAGTAGTACCTTTTAGATATCTAAAGATTCTCTTAACTGCTGTTAAGTGATTTTCTCTAGGATCTGATTAGAATCTATCAGATAAACATACGTTGTACATAATATCTGGTCTTAAGGAAGTTAAGTAGAGAAAAAGGGCCAATTATACCTTTGTAGATCTTCTGATCTACTTTCTTACTTACCTCTTCCTTTTCCAGAATACACGTGGGATGCATAGGAGTTTTGGAAATCTTACTATCTGATATATCAAATTTTTTCAGAAGTTCCTTAACATATTTGCTTTGATGTATATGCGTTCTTTCTGGTGTTTGAATGATTTGTATTCCCAGAAATAACTTTAATTCTCCCATCAGACTCATTTCAAATTCTGCCGGCATAGACTTGGCAAATTCCTTTCCCAAGGCACTTTTAGTAAAACCAAAAATAATATTATCTACATATATTTGAAAAATCAGAATATCATTTTTAAAGGTTTTGCAGAAGAGAGTTATGCCCATTTTCCCTCTGATAAAATTATTTTCCAGAAGAAAATTACTTAGTCTTTCATACTAAGCTCTGGGAGCTTGTTTCAGACCATATAAAGATTTTTTAAGTTTGTAAACATGTTCTGGAAATTTCGTATCTTCAAAGCCAGGGAGTTGGTGTACATAAACTTCTTCATCAATATAACCATTCAAAAATGCACTATTGACATCCATATGATAAAGAGTGATGTCATGATTAACATCAAATAAGATTAAAAGTCTAATTGATTTTAACCTTGCGATTGGTGCAAAGGTTTTTGTGTAGTCTATTCCTTCTTGTTGACTATAACCTTGTGCAATCGGACGTGCTTTATTTCTGACGACTTCACCTTGTTCATTGAGCTTGTTTCTGAATACCATTTTGTGCCAATAATGTTGAATCCTTTTGGTATGGGAACTAAATCCCACACTTTGTTTCTGGTAAATTGATTTAGTTCTTCTTGCATTGCAAGTATCCAATCATTTTCTGAAAGTGCTTCTTCTACAGAAGTTGGTTCAATTAGAGAGACTGATCCCATTAGAGATTCTTCAGAGTTTCTGAATGATGACCTTGTTCTGATTGGATCATCCTTCTTTCCCAGAATCTTATCTTCTGGATGATTCAATGTGCTTCTGGATTGTTTCTTCTGAATGGGTTCTTCAGTATTAGTAGAGGTGATTGTCTTATCTTGTTCTGTGGCTGGTTGATCTTCAGATGTTCTGTCTTTGATGATTTGAACTTCTATATCTGCAAGAGATTCATTCAGCTTTGGTTTTTCAGAACCAAGCTTATCATCAAATCTAACATAGATGTATTCTATCACAATTCATGTTTCTGTGTTGTATACTCAGTTTCCTTTCGAACTTTCAGAGTATCCTAACATATAACATTTTTGTGGCTTAGAATCAAACTTGTTCCGAGGATCGTTAGTATTCAGAATAAAACAAGTGCATCCAAATGGATGAAAGTAAGAAATGATGGGCTTTTTGTTCTTCCACAATTCATAAGGAGTCTTCTCCAGAATAAGTCTTATAGAGATTCTATTCTGAATGTAGCATGTTGTATTTACTGCTTCTGCCCAAAAATGTTTAGCCATGTTTGTCTCATTGATCATGGTTCTGGACAACTCTTGTAATGTTTTGTTCTTACGTTCTACAACTCCATTTTATTGTGGAGTTCTAGGGCAAGAGAAATTACGAGAGATGTCATTTTCATTAAAAAATAATTTCAATTTTTTGTTTTCAAATTCTCCACCATGATCACTTATGACTTTAACAATTCTAAACTCTTTTTCATTTTGAACTTGTTTGCAGAAGTTAGAAAATATATCAATTGAGTCATCCTTGTGTCTAAGAAACATTACCCATGTCCATCTGCTATAGTCATCTACGATCACTAATCCATACTT
This sequence comes from Lathyrus aphaca, assembly GCA_963966055.1. Classification (NCBI taxonomy): domain Eukaryota; kingdom Viridiplantae; phylum Streptophyta; class Magnoliopsida; order Fabales; family Fabaceae; genus Lathyrus; species Lathyrus aphaca. Next base: position 82,326,625 of record OZ014522.1, read on the forward strand.
CTTACCACTGATAGAGGTAGTTTTCACTGGACCAAATAAATCAATGTGTAGAAGTTCTAGTGGTCTAGAGGAAGAGACAACACTTTTAGGTTTAAAAGTAGGTTTAGAAAATTTTCCTTTCTGACATGCTTCACACAAAGCTTCTGAGCTGAACTTCAAGTTAGGAAGTCCTCTGACCAGATTGAGTTTGTTAATCTAAGACAATCTTCTCATATTAACATGTCCCAATCTTCTATGTCAGACCCATTGCTCAGTGTCCATAAACATTAGGCATTTTACGTTCTTACTTTTCAGTTTAGAAAATTTTATTTTATATATGTTGTTCTTTCTCTTTCCACTAAATAGGATTGTTCCATCTTTCTGACTAACAACCTTACAGAACTTTTGATTAAAGATTATGTCATAACCATTATCACTTAATTGACTTATGGATAACATATTATGCATTAATCCTTCTACTAACAAAACAATAGAGATATAGTGAAATGTACCATTACCAATAGTTCTAGAGCCAATAATCTTTCCTTTTTGATTGCCTCTGAAGCCTACATATCCTCCAGCTTTCAACTCAAGACTTTGGAACATATGTTTTCTTCCCGTCATGTGTCGTGAGCATTCAGAGTCCAGGTACCAAGATTGGTGTTTCAGTCTGTCAAAGACATCTGCAACACACACAATTTTATTTTTGGGTGCCCATATCTTTCTGGGTCCTTGTTTGTTAGATTTTACAAATTTTTGATTGAGTTTGAATCTCTCATTAGAACTTGTAGAGCAGGATGACTCACTAGTATATCAGATCATGATTATGACCATAGGTGAAATGAGAACTTAAAGGAGTATTAACTTTTATAATTATGTCATCAACTTGTTTAAACTTCAGAGGTTCTTCTCCTTTAGTTTTCACATAACCTATACCTCTTCTACCGTTTCTGCTAACTTCATAGATCATTGAGGCAATTTTGCTTCTATCTATGTTTTTAGCTAGAAATTTTTGAAAACTGTAATCATATTGCTTTACGATATTATCAGAACTGGGTAGAATTTCTGATTCATATTCCTTCTGAGTTCTAAATTTTTCAAAGGAAAATTTTCATTTTAAAATACTTTCTTTTAACTCAGAGTTTTCTGACCTCAGTTTTCTAACTTCCTCCGATTCAGATACTAGACTTTGTTTTATGTCTTTGTATTTGAATTGAAGTTTATGATATTTTTCAAGAATTTCTGAGATGCTATCTTCTAATTGAGATCTAATAAGTTTAGAGAATACCTCTTCTGTATTAGAATCTAATTCTGATTTTGATAAGTTGACTTCTTCTGGTATCTTTTCCATTAATGAAATGTTGGCATGTTCATCTTTTGAGTTTGAATTTGCTTCAGAAGATTCTGAATCATCCCATGTTTCCATGAGACTTTTCTTCTTCTCTCTGTTGAATTTCTTTCTAGGCTTATCTTTCTGAAGTTTTGGGCAGTCACTCTTGTAGTGTCCAGGTTCCTTGCATTCATAGCACACTACTTCTTTGCTTCTGGGTTTCCTGTGACCAGAGGATGATTCTGAATGATTGCTTGAACTTCTGGGATTTCTGAACTTCTTTTGATGATGCTTCAAGTTATTAAACTCTTTTGGATAAAAGAGATAGTTCGTCTTCTTCTGATGAGCCTCCAGAACTTTCTTCTTCTTCTTCCTGCAAATCCTTAGAATCAGATTTGTTAGATTTAAGAGCAATGAACTTACCTTTCTTCTAAGGTTCATATCCTTCTAGTTCTATCTCATGACTTCTCAGTAAGCTAATCAATTCTTCAAGAGATGTCTCATTCAGATTCTTTGATAGCTTCAAAGCAGTGAACATGGGTCTCCAAGCCTTTGGCAAGCTTCTGATGATCTTCTTCACATGATCTGCTGTTGAGTAGCCTTTGTCCAGAACTTTCAGTCCAGCAACCAGAATTTGAAACCTTGAGAACATCTTCTCAATTGTTTCATCTTCTTCCATCTTGAAAGCTTCATACTTCTGGATAAGAGCCAAAACTTTTGTCTCCTTGACTTGAGTGTTGCTTTCGTTGTCATCCTCAGAGAGTCGAACATGTGTTTGAATAATTCTCTATTAGTGATCTTTTCATATTTTGTGTAGGAAATAACACTCAGAAGTATGGTTTTGGCCTTGTGATGGTTTCTGAATTCCTTCTTCTGTTGAGCTAACATATTCTTTTTTTCGATCTTCTGACCATCTGCTCCAATAGGATGAATGTATCCATCTGTCACCATATCCAAAAGATCTCCATCCAGAGCCAGAAAGAAACTCCCTAGAAGGAGAGAAAAACACAAGGAAGGGGGTTGGAACTGGGTTTTATAAAAACAATGACTATAAATGACACTTTGATTTATCCTGGTTCGTTTGAACTCAAACTACATCCAGTCCACCCGCCAAGTTGATTTTGCCTCTCTCAACGAGGTCTTAATCCACTATTCAAAAACTATGAATACAACCACTAAGACCTATAGTCAAAGTCTTCTTGAGTCTACTGACTACACTAGTCACTCAAGGAAATCACAAAGAGTTTACAAAATATTGTAACAATATTTGCTTCAGAAAGCTATTATCACTAGGTGATAGTTTTTTACAGAACTTAAGCACAAAGTAAGAAATTGATTAATGTTTACGCGCGTGTGTATGAACTGCAATTTCTTCAAGATATCTCCTTTATATAGGCGTTTGAATAGGAGATCCGTTGGGAACATCTGGTGCCATATTTGGATGATTGTAAATAGCCATAAAGTCCTTCCAAAAGTAAAGATCATGTTCCCAGCCGTTATTCTTGATTCCCTCTTAATTATCCTTTATTATGATAATTAGAATATAATAAATGTCCATCAGAGTATGTTTGAAATTGCGCAGCAATGAAAGCTTATTTGATGAGAATTTCTTTCTATCATCAGATCTTCTATAAGAGGTGTGCTTGACTTGAGTACCATTAGAAGATGCTGATCAACCTTAGAATCATCCTTTTCTTGAGAACTTATATCATGCACATAGAGAAAGATTTAGTGCTATAATTTGTTCTTATAAAATATTGTTATCATCAAAACTATATAAGAGAAGTAGAATCAAAACTTGTTCTAACAAAATTATCTCACAGGTCACTATCAACATAATATTTATTTTATTTTAATCAAACTTTATATTAATTTGAGAGACAAAATCCTTATTTTTAAATATTATTTTTTTCTTTCTCCAACTCGTGATTCTTTTTTTCTTCTTTTTATATAATTATTTAATACAATTTAATTTATATAATTATTATTCATTTTATAATTAAGTATATACTTTTAAATTTTGCATTTTTATCTAAATACATTTTATCTAATACAATTGAGATTATATAATTTTTTTAAATTTATAATTAAATAACTCTTTTTAAATTTACATATGCATATAAATAGTATTTTATACTGTATCAAATAATCTTTCTATTTCAGTACTCACTATAAACATAATACATATTTTAATTTAATCAATAATTATTTTAATTTTCAAATGTATATGTATATTTAAATATATTTTATATCGTATCAAATAATTTTACCCGTGTTGTTTTACTAGTTTTTGAAAGAAACTCAATGAGGCAGAGAAATCAACAAAAACACAAATTTCAGAAACCCTAATCCTAAAAAATCCAATTCTCCTTCATCTCTTTCTTCAAAATTTAAACCCTAACCCACATTTGTGTATTAATTCTCGAAATTACAATCATGGGTTTTCGAAATAGTTGTAAAATCGACAAAATCGTTCTTCAAATCTAACGAGCTCTCTTCTCACAATTTGTTTCAGGTTCAAGCTTATTATTCTTTTGGCGTTTTCATGATTGCTCTAGTTTTCACTTTCATCCTTGACTCAGCAGAAATAAATTAACAGGAAAATCAACGAAATTTGTGTTTCAGATTCAAGAGAAAGCTCTGCTACCATTTTCACTTTACATCTTCCATTAATACTCAGGTAAATATATTATAAACTCTAAATTTGTGTTGGGTGTTGAATTGGACTGAACTGAGCTTATACGTAGTTTACATATGTATGTATACTAGATAGTAGAATTAGAGCCTATCAAACCAAGCTCTCTAATTTCTAGTGCTAATGTTAGTTTCTGTCAATTAGCTTCTCTATTCCAGTATAAATAGTTTATGTCAATTAGCTTCTCCTTTATTAGAATGTTGATACTTATTACATATGCATTTACCGAGTATTCTTATGCCTTTGTTTCTATTTTAATGTTGATTCCTTTTGTCTTTTGATGGATTATAGAAGTTGTGATCATTACAATTATGAAGGTACTGGTTTGTCTCCAAGTGTTTCTTCCTAATAGCTTTAGGTTCATAGGTTGTCTCCATACCTTTTTTCTCTATAGCTCCCTTGTAGTTGTTGTGGTTTGTGCTGCATTTCTTGCTATTGACATCATGGTAAGTAGGAACTTCACTATAATTAACTGTCGCGGTGAGAATCGGATACCAAACTATTGATTAAGCTTGAATCACAATTATTAAATGTTCACCACCGACTTTAATTTAATCCAAAGGGAAAAGGGAAAAAGATCGTAAAAACCCTAAATGAGGAGAAACTAGGTTCGGGGGTTGATTATACCTAGGGAAGGTGTTAGCATCCTAAGCATCCGCAGTATCCTACGGGAACCTCTTGTTAATATTTGTATTATTGTTGTTTATTGCTTGTTAAAATTATGGGAACCTAAGGTTTTATTTCTAATGGTGCTCGCACAACATCGCATCGATGCCTACGTATCGGGTATAGAATCAGAGCACTCGTAGTTCTCCTAAGGATTAACGAACACTTGGTTACGCTCAAGGTTCGCGGGGGAAAGTAAGTGTTATGGCAAACACTCACGTGACTTAACAAAGTCACAAAAAGTTATAAAATAAAACACTAAGGACCTAATGGCTAAGGACCTAAGGATGAGGGACCTAATTGCTAAGGTCAAAGAAAAAAAGAGGGACCTAATTGCTAAGGTCAAAATGGTAACTAGGGGGTGGCTAAACTTCCTATGACATTGAGTCAACTGTAGGAGTTCTTTCCCTTTTGGATTGAAAAGCATAAACAAAAATAAATAAATGAGGGTGCAAGCTCCTAAGACTAAGGCATGGGTTGCAACTTGCAAAAATAAATCGAATAAAGTAAATGGAAATAAGGCAAAGGCTTAGTAACCGGGCTATGGCTCGATATATGGATCGAGAATGCAGGGGTGGAAAACAAACGCAGTGCGACAAATTGTTTAAGTTAGAAATCTGTGAAGTGTAAGGAACTGTGCAGATGGCGATCGTAAACGACCGACTTACGTGTGTGAGTGAAGTGTAGTGAATTTCACTTGGCGTTGGACCAAGGAATTATTATTTTTGAAATGAAATTGGCATAGCGTAAAAACGCGAGAAATAATAAATAAATAAGTAAAGTGAAATAAATTAAAATATAAAATGGAATGAATTAAATAAATTAAATAGAATAAATAATGAATTAAATGGAATAAGAAATAAACAAATGTATAAAATAGAAATAAATAAAATGCATGGCCTCATATAGGTTTAGATAACGTCGATTACAAATATCGAATATCGATAAACCCTTAATAATATCATTGGCCCGAAATATCAAAAGACGAATAAGCAAATAAAAAAAAATTAAAGAAAACGAATTAACTAATAAAATCTAATAAGTGAATTCACAAAAATAATAATAAAAGAAATGTAAATAAACAAAACTGGGTGTTTAGCGATGTGTTATGAGTGTACGAATAGAGAGAAATCTGAATGGGCATGAAAGCCCACTCTACCGCCAACAAAAACATAAAAAAAGGATGTGTAGCAGACTGGGTGGATGTGGTATAGTGAAAACGGATGGTGGGTGAGCCCAAAAACAAATTACTTAAAAAATACCTAGAATTATATAAAAAACAAATAAAAAGGTTTAGCGTAAAATCAAAGAAAAACAAACAAATGTTCAACGACATTAAGAAGACACGTTCATCAGACCAAGAAAATCAGAACGCAAAGCGGAACATCATGGTTCTCCTTCTCAAAATCGTGATTTCAAAGGTAAGAAGCACCCACCCTCACACGATCCTCAACGATGGCCGACGCTCCTTCCGGTTGGTTTTTTTTCGTTCTCAATCTTGTTTCATTCACTCTCGGCTCTCTGTCTCTTCTCACTCAGAATCGTCTCTCTCTCACAGATTTGATTGGTGGGTTTCCTGCGATTTCTGTGCTCTGGGCTTACAAAGTCAAGGTGGTTGGGTTTGCAATGGATGTTTGGAGGCGAAGAGGGCTGAGGCTGAGGGTTTAGGGTTCGGCGGGTGAACGACGGCGATGAGGTGTCTTGCTCGCAGTCGGCGGTGGGCGGATTGTGGTGATTTTCACGGATTTGGGGAAGAGTTTGTTTCGGTTCATTTTACGGTGAGTTACGATCTAAAATCTCCCTCTCAAGCTCTATTTTCGATCGATATCCTCACTTTTCTTCTCTGAATTTGATTTTGTTTCTGTGTTGTTTAAGATGGAGAGTGAAGGAGATTTGAATGGAGATTGATGTGTGGTTTATGGTTTATTTCGAATCTCAAGATGGTTCAATGGTTCTGCGAATATTTACAGGTTTGATGAAGAGGTTGGTGGTGGGATTTATGGTGGTTTTGCTGTTAAAGGTTGATGGTTGAATTTGTTGTGTCAGCTGGGCTAATGGCGGAGAAACAATTTGACGGCGGCTGGCTTTTGGATGGGTAATTTGCGGCGGAGGCAGTGATTCAAGGTTTTTTGTGTTTGCTTTGGATGGGAGTGTTTGTTTATGAAAAGGTGCGATATGTTGTTATTGTTGGTTGGAAGAAATGAAGGAAGGTTGGTACGATTGCGGATGAAAAAAGGCTCGAAAAGAAAACAAGGTTGTTGCTGAGTTTTTGAAGGATTATGCAGGTGTCAGCTGAGAATAGTGTGAGGCATCCTCAAAACGTGTGGGGTGCGTGTGATGGTTTCGGTGTGTGGATTGAAGGTCTCAACGGTTTGCTGTGGCAGACGGTTTGGTGGATGGTGGCTTGTGATGTTGAATGAGTCTTCGGGAAGATGGTGGCGAGTGGGTCGGTGATGTTTGGTCAGTTTTCCGGCGGACGGTTCAAAGGGGTTTGCGGCATTTTTGGTTCTGAATTTGATAGAAAAGTGGTTGTTGGTTTCTGGGCTTGTAAGGTTTGTTGATGCAAGGAGTGTGTTTGGATTGTGAAAAACAAATGATTTGAGGTATGGTTTTCAGTTTGGTAACAATGCGGTTTTTTTGGATTTGATTCTTTGGGTTTGGTGGTTAGTGATGGTTTGACATTCTCGGTGGTTCGTGGTTTAAGCTTTTCTGGTTTTTTTTTAAAACAGGTGGTGTTGTCTTGTGTATGGTTTCTATTTGTTTTGTTTGGGTTCTGTGAAGTTTTTAGTTTGAAAGTTGTTTTGATCTTGCAGGATTGATACGTTTCGGTATGGTTTAGTGGTGACTGTGACGGTAACAATGGTGGCAAGTCGAAAAAAAAGTTCACAGGTTGGGAGTTCATGGAGAATGGCTTATGCTGGTTAGTTTGGTTTTTGAAGAGGCCTGGTTCGGTGTTGGGGTTTGGAGGGATTTAAACAACTTCAGATTCAGAATGGTAAGGATGTCCATGTGCATTTATAGGTGAGTGAATTTGAGGTTGGTGATTCAAAGGTGGCTTATGGCTGTAAGGTTTGGTGGAAAAGGTTTAAGCAGTTTGTTTCTCATTTCAAGGTTTGTATCATTCTTTTTTTTTTGAAGGTTTGTTAATGATGATGGTTTCTGAAAATATGACGGATTTTGCGGCTTTGGTGTGTTTGTGACTCTGAGTTTGTTATTTTTCAGTTTTGTGAGTGCAGGTTTAACATTGAAATGAAACAATCAAAAAAAAAAAAAGGAATCCAAACATAGACAAAATGCTGAAAAGAAGTAAAAGAAGAGAACCGTACCTACCCGAATGTTATCGGGGTGACGAATCCAAGTGGTAAGCCTCTACTCCTTGCTGCTCCACTCCTTGTTGTTATTGCTGAACTTTGTTCTCCCTTTTCTCCTCTTTTTTTGAAATTTAAGTTGCTGGATTTTTGGTTATTTGAGTTGGTTTTGGGACTGGTTTGATGGCTTTTTTTTCTGATGTAACAATGGTGTATGGCTGAATTTTTTGGTTGAATTTTTGAGAACTGTTTGTGGTGTATTCAGTGGGTATTTTTGCAGTGTTTTGGTTGATTTTTGAGTAGTGTTTGAGGGCTGATTTTGGGGTTGAGTTTTGGTTGATTTTTTTTTGAATATAACAGTGCTCTTTGGGACTGTGTTGTAGTGAGTTTTGAGAGCTGTCTTGTGTGTTTTTGAGGCTGCTATGTGCTGTGTTTTATGCTGATTTTTTGTCCTTAAAACTTGTAGGTGAAGGGTGCTTGGAAAGAGGAGACAAAATCTGAAACAATGGTTGCAATGGAGTAGTGGAGCAGAGGTGTTGGCTGCTGCAGGCCTGAATTTGTTTGATTTGGAGCAGGCTGAATTTTGTATTTTTTTGGGGCTGATTGTGTTGTAACATTTTTGTATTCTAGTGCTGAATTTTTTTGTACACTTTTTTTTCCTATGTAATTGTAACAAAACAAATATTATGGAATAAATTTGATTATTTACACTAAAGCTATGATTTATACTTGGCACTTAATATTGGAAATGAGAGTTTTAAATTAGAATCTAAATATAATACTTAAATTAGAAATGAATTAAAAAAGAATTAAACTTAAAATTGAAAATAACTTATAAACTTAAATAAATAAACTTGGAATTAAAATTAATTTAGAATTTGAGAAATAAATTTGGAATTTAAAAAAATAAAAATGAATTAGAAATTGACATTGAATTAGAAGTAACAACTTGAAAATAAAATCAACAATTGAAGAATGGAAAATAAAGTCAAAAATAAGAATTTGAAAATGAAATAAAAATTATTTTAGGAATGAGGACTTGATAATGAAAAGAAATAACAAATAAGTTTAGAAAATTTTTGAAAATTGAACTAAAAGTTAGAAATAGAAATTGGAATAAAATTTAAACAATAGGAACTCGAAAATAGAAACGAAAATAGAAAATTAAAAAAAATAAATTAAAAATACGAAAATGAAATAAAAAGTCATAAATAAGAAAAGAGAAATTAAATTAAAATAGAAGCTAGAAAATGAGAAGAAAACAACAGAAAATGAATCGGGAAAAGTCCCTGCTAAATGCGATGAATGTATGATTATGATATGAGCGATTAGGGGTAAAATTTGGGGTGTGACAGTTGCCCCTATTTAAATAACTTTACCAGATGGCGTGAATGACGATAGGCACTCATGAGATCATGGTGAAAGGTATTTAAATACAGAAATAACCGGAAATTTTGCCCCTAAATGCAATGCTATGCCGGACTACAAACTATCTAATTCTGCAATTCTTATGCAATGAAATGATGATTATGGTATGAATGACAAGAAAGAGAATGTCGACGACCACAAGCCAAGACTCACTGGGGATGACAAACACTGGGGACGACAGACACTGGGGATAAAGAAACGAAAACGGGAAACATTCAAAGTGACAAATCAACAGGTTCAAGTGTAACTGTTGACACTAAGAATAACAAAAGACGGGAACAAAAGGAAATCCAAAGCGTTGGATCAACGAACACAGACAAAACAAAATAAAGTTCAAAGTGGCTGCACAGTGGCTCGATGCGACCAACTGACACCCAGAATACAAACAAGACAAGGAAATAAGTTGAAGTGGTTGACCAATGGCTCTATGCGACCAAATGACTTTGAGAAATAAAAGGTAACATATTCAAAGTGAATGCGCAGCGGCACGATGCGACCAACTGACACTAAGAATACAACAAAATAAACAGTCAAAGGGAAAGTGCAGCGGCTCGATGCGACCAACTGTCACTGGAAATGATAACATAATATTCAAAGTGAACGCGCAGCGGCTCGATGCGACCAACTGACACCATGAATAATCAACAAAATATTCAAAATGAAAACGCAGTGGCTCGATGCGACCAACTGTCACTGGAAATGATAAACATAATATTCAAAGTGAATGCGCAGTGGCTCAATGCGACCAACTATCATTGGAAATAGGAATGGCACAAAATTCAAGGTGAATGCGCAGCGGCTCGATGCGACCAACTGACACCATGAATAACAACAAAAATAAACATTCAAAGTGAATACACAGCGGCTCGATGCGACCAACTGTCACTGAGAATAATCAACAAAAATAAACATTCAAAGTGAATGCACAGCGGCTCGATGCGACCAACTGTCACTGAGAATAATCAACAAAAATAAACATTCAAAGTGAATGCACAGCGGCCCGATGCGACCAAACTGTCACTGAGAATGACAACAAGCTTATTCAAGGTGAATGCGCAGCGGCTCAATGCGACCAACTGACACCAAGAATAGTCAACAAAATAAACATTCAAAGTGAATGCACAGCGGCTCGATGCGACCAACTGTCACTGAGAATAAAGACAAGATAAACATATTCATAGTGAATGCGCAGCGGCCCAATGCGACCAACTGACACCATGAATAACAACAAAAATACTCGAAGTGGAAGCACAATAGGTTCGAAACCTATTGACACTAACAAAGAAAGCCAAGATACACTCAAAGTGAATGCGCAACAAGTTAAAAAAACCGGTTGACACTAAGAATGATAAAGACAAAGTAGTCAAAGTATTCAAAATGGTAAACTAGCAGGTTCAAATGTAACTGCCGACACCAAGGATAAGGAAGGAAATCACGATGATTTAGTAGCGGCTCTATGCGACCAGCTAACATTGGGGATAGAAGGGAGATCACCTAAAAATGAATCAACGGCTCTAAGCGACCGGCTAACGCAAAGAAATAACAGCAAAATATGTTGGAGTTTTCAAATAAGATAAGACATCCAACCTCTGGAAATTCCTTCAGGAACCATCAGGAGAAAGGTACAAGTATGTACAAAATCAAATTGACCTGGATTTAAGCAAAAGGTTTCAGGATCTACTTAAAAAAATTGTGCCAATGACAATTGGACTTCAAGGAGATACCGGTGGTCATAAAGACAAATACCAAACACAAATAGAAGTCCACAGGGGACACCAGCAATTACTGGGGACAAAAAACATTGGTAAACCAAACTTCGGGTACCAACAACAATGAATTCTCAAATTGAACACTAATGATATCTGGACCTGGAGTTAGACAGACGACAACTGGGGAAAGATAAATGCTAATGTTAAATGCGCATGATTGAGCATGATACGAATGATCATGATATGCAAATGTTGACTCTAAAGAGACAGAGAGTTTTGACAAGACTCAAACAGGGAGTAGGCTCTCAACACCAATACTTAGATGAGCAACATGAAAAACACTGAGGAGATGTCTTCGAACTTGGAAGTCATGCTTGGTCCAAGGGTCCATCCAAGAGTGTTATCAGTTTTGAACTTCTATGGAGATTTCTGTAACAATAGTATGAAAGTGTTGTTGCAAACCAGGACTTCTTGGGGAAGCAGAAGTTTTTTTTTTTAATTTTCCAAAGTCAAAGAAACTTAAAAGTTTTTCAGTGTGTTTTCAAAAAACATTTCCTTTTTTTTAAAAAAAAACTTGTCATTTTCAGAGTTAAATTGTAATCAAGTGATGACATTTTGCATAACAAAAGAAAATAAGAGGTTGAACAACAAAATTCATCGGCAAAGTTTGTATTTTATTCAAGAATGGTAGTTTGCCAATGGCAAAAACTCCATGGAAAATTACAATTTGAAAATGGCAATGGGGAAAGGTCTACATTGAATCCAACGACCACTACAATCCCTAATAACTAAGACTGCCCGACACCTTGCTTCTGACAAGAGCAAATGGATCGATCTTCCAGTATGATTCTTCAGTAATGGTAAGCACCATCTGACACAGTCAAATGCCTTTGTCCCTAACTTTTGCCTGGACCGCCCTTTCGGGTTTTCAATCCACCGGGACGCTCTTTTTTGCCTAAGCCGCCCTTTCGGGTTTTCAACTTAGCGAGCTCTTATTTTCATTTTTATCCCTAACTTTTTCCTGGATCTCCTTCATAGGTTTTGATCCACCGGGATACCCATTTTTTTCATAGGTCGCCATTTCTGGTTTTCGACCTATCGGGTTTTATTTAGGCATAATATTTTTTGACTGCATCAGAATTCACCGGGTGTTTCAGCTGTTCACCATCCATAGTTGTAAGGATTAAGGAACCTCCGGAGAATGCCACCTTCACAACATATGGGCCTTCATAGTTAGGACTCCATTTTCCACGCATGTCTTTGTGGACTGGCAAGATTTTCTTGAGTACAAGATCTCCTTCTTTGAATTCTCGGAGACGGACTTTCTTGTCAAATGCTCTCTTGATGCGCTTTTGGTACAACTGGCCATGGCACATGGCGGTCATTCTCTTCTCATCAATGAGGTTCAGTTGGTCAAACCTGTTCTGGACCCACTCAGCTTCCTCCAGTTTGGTTTCCATCAAGATTCTCAAAGATGGTATCTCTACTTCAATAGGGAGAACTGCATCCATCCCATACACCAGAGAGAAAGGGGTTGCCCCTGTTGAAGTGCGGACTGATGTTCTGTATCCGTGTAAGGCAAATGGTAACATCTCGTGCCAATCTTTGTAAGTTTTTACCATCTTCTGCAGAATCTTTTTGATGTTCTTGTTTGCAGCTTCAACAGCTCCATTCATCTTCGGACGATACGGAGAAGAGTTATGATGTTCAATCTTGAATGTCTCACACAGCTCTTTCATTGTTTTGTTGTTCAAATTGGTCCCATTATCTGTTATGATTCGGCTTGGGATTCCATAACGGCAGATAATTTGGTTCTTGATGAAACGGGCAACCACTTGCTTTGTCACATTGGCGTAGGAAGCTGCTTCTACCCATTTGGTGAAATAATCAATTGCGACCAAGATAAACCGATGACCATTGGAAGCCTTAGGCTCAATTGCCCCTATCATGTCAATGCCCCACATTGAGAATGGCCAAGGCGATGACAGAACATTCAAAAGTGTTGGAGGTACGTGCACCTTGTCGGCATAAATCTGGCATTTATGACACTTCCTGGCATACTTGAAACAATCTGATTCCATGGTTAACCAGAAGTATCCAGCTCTCAAAATCTTCCTGGACATGGCATGTCCATTGGCATGTGTTCCAAATGATCCTTCATGGATTTCCCTAATCAATAAGTCTGCTTCGCGTTTGTCCACACATCTGAGCAGAACCATATCATGATTTCTCTTGTAAAGCACGTTGTTGCTGAGGAAAACTTTGGACGCCAATCTTCTTAAAGTCTTCTTGTCTAGAGTTGTTGCATCAGCTGGGTACTCCTGATTTTGCAAATAGTTCTTGATGTCGTAGAACCACGGTTTCTCATCAGTTTCTTCTTCGACCAGTAGACAGTAGGCTGGTGCAGTTCTTCGCTCGATTGTAATGAGTGGAGCTTCATTAAGAAATCTGACTTGAAACATAGAAGCCAACATAGCCAAGGCGTCTGCAATTTGATTCTCTGCCCTTGGAACATGATGGAAAGTAACCTCATCAAAGTATTTGATCAATTCCACAATGTGGGCACGGTATGGGATCAACTTCTCGTCACGGGTCTCCCATTCACCTTTGACTTGGTAAATTACTAAAGCTGAGTCTCCATATACATCCAGAATCTTGATTCTAGTATCAATTGCAGCTTCGATACCCAAAACACAAGCTTCATACTCTGCGATGTTGTTTGTACATTCAAAACATAATCTGGCTATGAAAGGAGTATAACCACCATCAGGATTCATCAAGACAACTCCTACACCATGCCCCATGTAGTTAGAAGAACCATCAAACATCATCTTCCAACGGGACCCTGGCTCGGGACCTTCATCTGGATCTGGAACTTCATAGTCCTTTATCAACATAATGTCTTCGTCCGGGAAATCGAATTTCAAAGGTTCATAATCTTCGACAGGATGATCAGCAAGGTATTCAGACAAAACACTGCCCTTGATAGACTTCTGGGTTACATATTGGATGTCGTATTCGGATAACAACATGTGCCAATGGGCGAGTCTTCCAGTCAAAGCAGGCTTCTCAAAGATGTACTTTATTGGATCCATTTTTGAGATCAACAAAGTAGTGTGGCAAATCATGTACTGCCTGAGGCGTCTGGCCGCCCATGCCAAGGCACAGCAAGTTTTCTCTAAAAGTGAGTATCTGCTCTCACAGTCTGTGAACTTCTTGCTTAAGTAATAAATGGCGTGCTCCTTACGACCAGTCTCGTCTTGTTGGCCTAATACGCAACCCATAGATCCCTCGAGCACAGTTAGGTACATGAAAAGAGGCTTCCCTGGAGTAGGTGGGATCAAGATAGGAGGTTCTTGTAGATAAACCTTAATCTTCTCAAAAGCCAGTTGACAATCAGGACTCCACTCAATTGCTTGATTCTTCCGGAGTAACTTGAATAAAGGCTCACATGTAGCAGTCATGTTGGAGATGAATCTGGAGATGTAGTTCAATCTTCCAAGGAAACCCCTGACTTGCTTTTCTGTTTTGGGAGCTGGCATCTCTTGAATTGCTCTAACCTTGTCCGGATCTACTTCAATACCTTGTTGACTAACAATAAAACCAAGTAACTTTCCTGATCGGACACCAAAAGTACACTTAGCTGGATTCAGGCGCAGTTAGAACTTTCTGAGACGCTCAAATAACTTCAAAAGATGATTCAAATGATCCTCCTCACTCTGTGATTTGGCAATCATATCATCCACATAGACTTCTATCTCCTTATGCATCATATCATGGAAAAGGGTGACCATTGCCCTCTGATAAGTGGCTCCTGCATTTCTGAGACCAAATGGCATAACCTTGTAACAATAAGTGCCCCATGGTGTAATGAATGTAGTCTTTTCCATATCGTCAGGATCCATCTTGATCTGGTTGTATCCTGAAAACCCATCCATGAAGGAGAAAACAGCAAATTTAGCAGTGTTGTCAACCAAAGTATCAATATGCAGGAGAGGGAAATCGTCCTTCGGACTGGCTTTGTTCAAATCCCTATAGTCCACACACATTCTGACTTTGCCATCCTTTTTAGGGACTGGCACAATATTAGCTACCCACTCAGGGTACTTTGCTACTGCGAGGAATCCAGCATCGAACTGCCTTTTGACTTCTTCTCGAATCTTCAGAGCCATGTCTGGTCTTGTTCTTCGAAGCTTTTGCTTTACAGGAGGACAATCTGGTCGAAGAGGTAACTTGTGGACCACTATGTTTGTGTCTAACCCGGGCATATCTTGATACGACCATGCAAACACATCTACATACTCTCTGAGAAGCTTGACCAATCTTTCTCTGATATCTGCCCCAAGTGTTGTACCAATCTTGACTTCCTTCTGGTCTTCATCAGTGCCAAGATTTATGGTCTCTACCTGCTCCTTATGTGGCTGAAGATCTGTGTGCTCATTCTCAACTAATCTTGCCAGTTCTTCGGGAATGTCGCAATCTTCCTCACTTTCATCTTCCGCTTGGTAGATGGGCGAATCAAAGTTAGGAGAGAATGTAGAGTCATTGGATTCAACAGGGTTTTCGTTTATTCTGCATATGATAATGATTTGCTTTTATTAAAAGTGGAAAATAGAGAAATGCAAGAGAAAAAGCTCTTTATTGGTTTTGAAAGATTGCCATCTTCTTTTAAAAGTGAAAAGAGAGAAAAACAGTAAATGATCAAAATAAGAGTTTAACAAAATGCCTTCATTGATAATAACTTTAAAAATGAGAAGGGGCCCTACAAAATACTCCCATAGCCTTGGGCAGAGCTAGGGAACTTTGAAAACACTTAAAAAACAACAAATTACTTTGACAATGGAAAAAACTCTGGGATCTCGACTGCCTCCCAATTGTCCAAGGCTTCTTCACACTGATACACAAGATGATTCACATCTTCATCTCCAAAAACTCCATCAATTGCATTGACCTGATAACCAGCACTGGAAAACACTTCTTGAATGGTCTTCAGATGTCCTTTAGCGGAGGTTGATGCTCCTTCCTTCACATGAGTTGGTTTGTAACCCAACCCGCAACGATCTAGCTTCTGTTTGACTTCGATGACATCACCCCAACCTTCATAGCTTCTTTCTTCAATGGTGGAAATGGTACTCTTCAGCGATGCAAAAGATGGGATACCCTTCCCTTTTGGTTCCTCTACTTCCAAAAGGACAGCATTGGCTATCTCAAGAGCTTGGAAAGAAGTTTCCAAAGCATCTTCATCAGCCTCAATATAACTAAAGGATGAAAGGTTGCTAACCATGAGATCTTCTTCCCCAGATACGGTTACCAGCTTGTTATCAACCACAAACTTCATCTTTTGATGTAGGGTAGAAGTGACTGCCCCAGCAGCATGGATCCAAGGTCTTCCCAGCAAGCAACTGTAATTAGGATTGATGTCCATAACCTGGAAAGTAATTTTGAAGACCTGTGGCCCAATCAAGATTGGTAAGTCTACTTCTCCAATAATAGTCCTTCTTGAACCATCAAAAGCTTTTACAATCAGTGCACTGGGCCTCATCTCTGCCCCTTGATAAGATAACTTAGCCAGTGTTCTTTTCGGAAAAACATTCAATGAAGATCCTGTATCCACAAGAACTCTTGCTAAAGTATCCTCTTGACATTTCACTGATATGTGGAGAGCACGGTTGTGGTCCAAGCCCTCCTTCAGAAGATCCTCCGTACTGAAACTGAGGTTGTTACACGCAGTGATATTGGCAATGACTCCATCAAACTGATTCACTGTTATATCATGCGTAACATGAGCTTGGGCTAGCAACTTCTGAAGCGCACTTCGATGAGCCGGAGAATGCATAAGAAGTGATAGGATAGATATTTTGGAAGGCGTTTGATGTAGCTGATCAATTACCTTATAATCACTCTTCTTTATGATTCTGAGGAACTCTGCATCCTCTTCTCCCAAGACTACCTCTTTATCTTTGTTGACAACAGCTGGTATGACTTCTTTAGGCGGAGCCGTATTGGCTTGCTGGGTATATACACGACCACTGCGAGTCAAACGACCTGCACCCGCTATATCAGTACTTGCAACTTTTGAACCTTCCTTATGATTAGCTTTATCAATCTTCTGATGAACTTTCCCTGTATCATACTTCCAAGGAACTGCTTTAGTGTCTTCATAACGGAAAGAGTTACTCCTTTGTTCAAATCTTGGCTCAGGTATGTTGAAAATTGGCACCACAGATTCTGGAGTATTGAAGATAGGTTGAGCTCCTGAAGATTCAGGCAGGTTGAACACTGGCACCCAGGTAGAATCAGATTCCGGCAAGTTGAAAATGGGTTCAATCACCGCGACTTCATTCTTCCTCATATGACCGCTCACTTGTAAGACACCTTCATCAATCAAATCTTGAACATCTTTTAAGACCGATTCACATCCCTTTGGACTATCAACACAACCTTCACAATTCTGATGACAACTCTTCAGTATACCCGCCTCTACTAACTTCGCATGGAAGTCTCTGAGCGGGGTCTTGATCTCGGTGGCATTGAAAATCAAACCTTCTTCGGACTCATCAACGATAGCATTTATAGACCCATGCTTGGGTAAAGGATTATCTTTGACATTCGGACCAGTATTCCCAAATGACAGAATGTTCTTCTCCGTCAAATCTTTCACGATGTACTTCAAAGCATAACAACCCTCCAAATCGTGCCCTGGGGCACCTTCGTGGAATAAACAGTGAGCATTTGCGTTGTAATTTGGTGGGAGCGGATTTGGTGGAGGACCCAAAGGCCTTGGAGTAACCAAACCCTTCTTCAGCAATGAAGGATATAACTCAGTATAAGTTATAGGGATTCGAGGATTAGGAGGCCTTCCACCTGGTCTTCTATTCTGAAAATTGGGATTTGAATGAGGAGCTGGAGTCCTCTGCTGGTAGGCTGAAGCATTGGGTGCTTGTTGATAGCCTGGATTGTTGAGCATTGGTTGATAAGGTTGAATCATTGGAGCCGCTTGTTGGTACATCGGTACTGCTTGAGTTGGCCGATACATGGGGACTTGTGGATTAAATGATGGTTGAACCGCCGCTACATAAGGATGTTGGGCATACTGTTGTTGATGAGCATACTGCTGTTGACGAGCATACTGCTATTGAGCCATAGGTGAAGGTCTCTGCCAAAGCGGATTTCTTCTTTGACCTGTCATTATGGCATTCGTCTCACCCTCTTTCTTCTTGTGGAAGTTATTGGTAAATTTCTTGCCAATATTTCCACTGCTAGTGCTGGAGCTGCCAGATGCACCACTCATCTTTCCACTTTTCAAACCGAGTTCTACCTTGATTCCCACAGCCACTAAATCAGAGAAACTAGCAGTTATGCTTCCCACCATTCTCTCATAGAATTATGGTCGCACAGTGTCAACAAACCAGTCAGCTAATTCTTTTTCAGTCAATGGGGGCTCTACTTGAGAAGCGGTCCCTCTCCACCTCTGAGCATACTCTTTAAAGGATTCAGACTCTTTCTGGGACATGCTTAGCAATTGCCTCCTATCGGGAGCGAGGTCCATGTTGTATTTGTATTGTTGGATGAAAGCATCTGCCAAGTCTTGGAAACTGCGAATCTTCGACTGGTCAAGCGTCAAATACCATTTGGAGGAGATTCCCTTCAGACTGTCCTAGAAACAGTGGATCATTAACTTATCATTGTCCACCTGAGCAGCCATTCTTCGATAGTACATCAGGAGATGGTTCTTAGGACAAGTTGCACCATCATACATATCAAATGTGGGTATCTTGAACTTTGGAGGTATTACCAATCCAGACACCAGACACATCTCTCTGGCAGCGGCACCAAAGATCTGGTCACCTTCAATCGCTCTTAACCTTTTTCAAGGGTATCAAAATTCTCTTGCATCTTCACGTGTTTCTCATCTCCGTTTTCAGACATATCTGGCGCTTCATACCCTTGATGGTCATTAAAGTACGGTTGAGCACGGGTGTGCACAATGTCCTGTGTAAAATTAGCAACTGCATGATTCTCTTCATTGGTCACAGGAACAGTTTGTTGAGCAGTAAATCCCTGAGGAGGAGGCACAAAACCTTGAAAAGGAAATGCCATACCCTGAGAGGGAGGTGCGAAACTTTGAGAAGCTAAGCCTTGGGACGGAGGGAAGAAACCCTGAGCAGCAAATCCTTGGGAAGGAGGTATAAAACTCTGAGTAGCAAAACCTTGAGAAGGAGGGAAGAAACCCTGAGCAGCAAGTCCTTGGGAAGGAGGTATAAAACTCTGAGTAGCAAAACCTTGAGAAGGAGGGAAGAAACCCTGAGCAGCAAGTCCTTGGGAAGAAGGAATAAAACTTTGAGTAGAAAACCCTTGAGAAGGAGGGAAAAATCCAGGAGGAAACCCAAAAGGAGACCAGGTCACAGGGGTAGTGACTGATGACGTAGGTTGGGTCGTTGCAGTGACAATTTCAGTCGTTGCAGTAACAATTTTTGACACCACAGTCTGTTGGGTATCCATCTTCGCTCGAATGACTTGCAACATTTCCATCATCTGACCCATATCTCCACGAATATCAGAAAGCTCTTCGTTAACTCTGTCCATCTCTAGGTCTCTTTCAGCCATCCTCTTTCTGGCTTGAGCTCGAGTGTAGTATTTGCGTGAGAGCCTCAGTGTGAAAGCTGAATTGAGAGCAGATGACGGGAATGAGTTTCATGAAAAAAATGCAAATGCAATGCCAAATGTATGAGTGCAATGCAAAAATGAAATTTTATTCAAGGAACTTAAGAAACAATTTGCAAATACCCAAGAACACATAATAATCAAAAGGATATGATTTCATTAAATTCAAAAAGTGATACAAAGTCTTGAGTACACTTTCAAAAATCCCAAACAAAGCTTAATAAAGACAAAAACAAAGTCCTAAGGAGATTCTCCTAAAAGCCTCAAGTTGAGCTTCTCGATTTGTGCCTTCATCTGAGCCCTTTCAAGCATAAGTTGATCCACGATCGACTTCCAAGAAGTGTCCTCTTGAGTGCTGGAGGAAAATAAATCCTCTTGCGCTTTCCTTTTCTTGCTGGAGAGCTCTTCTTCTTCCTTCATCTTCAGCTGTCTTCTAAGTTCTTCATTCTCACTACTGATGATCTGATGTCGATTCTTCCATGCATTCTTCTCTCGAATCTCTTTCTCCAAATCAATCTTCAGCTTCTCTGCATCATCCATAAAGATTAGAATGGGTTTCTTGAAGGTCATAGGATCCTGGCGAGGGTAAGGCATCTTCAGACTGATTGCCCTATCTCGTACCCATTGGAGATAGGGTTCCATAGAAACACAATTCGGCTTTCCCAAGCTACTCCTTCCCTTCCTATGGATGCACTTCCAAGCTTGCATAATCTGTTTCTTGAGCTCTGGTTCTTCGTCATCCTTAAAGAAAATTCCTTCCACTTCAACACTCTTAGGCTTGTCCTTCAACGGATATCCGAGTTGGCGGCGAGCCAAAACTAGATTATAGCTGATTCCCCCCTTAGTGCTAAGAAGAGGTACATTAGCAAAATCACCACAGCTATCAATAATCAATGCTCCATCATAAACACGGTTGTACCAGCTAATGTCAGAGTGGGTAAGAGACATGATCCTTTGTGACCACCACAAACCATCCTTAAGGTTCCAAAATGAGGCTGACTTAGGCAAGTGCGAAATAAACCACTCGTACAACAATGATGCACAACAAGTAATCATCCCTCCCTTATGGTGATTCCTCAGATGGATGGAATGGTAGGTGTCTCCGAGCAAAGTAGGGACCGGGTTCTTCTTCAGAAATATCTTGATGGCGTTCAGGTCGACAAAGTCTTCAAAGTTTGGGAAAAGCAGCACTCCATATATCAGCAGAATAAAAGTCGCCTCAAAAGCTTTCATATCCTTCACATCAACAAAATTCTTGGCCTTTTCTATCAGAAACTTTGTAGGGAATCCAAAAATCTTTCCCTTATAGGTCATATTTTCCTTGACCTCAGGAACACTCAAATATGTCGCCTTTGCAATCTCTGCTTCTTCAGGGTCCTTCTCTAGAACAGGGAATGGAAACTCATCCTTAACACGTGATCCCACCAGAACTGAATACTCTTCCAAAGTAGGCGCCAATTGATAATCAGGGAACGTAAAACAGTGGTAGAGAGGATCATAAAACTGGAGCATCACAGAGAGCAGCCTTCCGTCCCACTCAGTCTTAAGTAAGGCTAAAAGTCTCCTATGCTTCTCCATGAAGGCTTCTTGATCCAAAACCAAATCTCTTAATTTCCTTAGGTCTTCGAGTTTGGGAGTTTTGAATGTGTACTTGACAGTCTTTCTTCTTCCAAAGTCCATGATGATACCTATGATATTTGCAAAGACAGAGTTTCTGAGTTCCTTGAATAAATGGTAAAAATGATGCTTCATGATGCGTGAATGCAATGAATACACAAACACAAACAAGGCTTAGGTTCAAAGCTTGCATGAGGTTAAAGGTTCAACCCTCCCAAAAAGGTATGTACTATGAGTTTATTTGTACCTGTACAACGGGTTCTAAAGTTCCCAAAATCACTGTCCCATCTTTCGGATATTACCGACTTCCCAACTCGACTTGGTAATCAGTAATATTCTCAAGAGAGTCTCATCCGAGTGTAGTATCGCGTATCAACTATTTCGGATTTGCATCCTCATAGTCATCGCACTACATCCCTAAAAAGGCCAAGTGGGGGTAAATGTTCTACGGTCCTCAGCATTAATGGCTCTCAGGTCGAATATAGTAATGTTTTCACGACTGAACTCGATCAACAAAACTACATCCGAGGAGGCCTCCGCTGAGTGGTGGTGTCTCAAGTCAACTTGGTCGGGACTCAACTCCCTACAAGCCTTCTTGAATATACCACCGTCCTAACTTATTTTGAACTCAAGTCCGGGCTAGGACTTATCTTACCACACATGGAACACCCAACAAAAATCCCAAATAATAACAAGCAATACAACAACAAATATACAAATATACAAGGTGGGCTTAACCCTCAAAAATAGCATTTGTCTATTCCCCAGTGAAGTCGCCATTTCTGTCGCGGTGAGAATCGGATACCAAACTATTGATTAAGCTTGAATCACAATTATTAAATGTTCACCACCGACTTTAATTTAATCCAAAGGGAAAAGGGAAAAAGATCGTAAAAACCCTAAATGAGGAGAAACTAGGTTCGGGGGTTGATTATACCTAGGGAAGGTGTTAGCATCCTAAGCATCCGCAGTATCCTACGGGAACCTCTTGTTAATATTTGTATTATTGTTGTTTATTGCTTGTTAAAATTATGGGAACCTAAGGTTTTATTTCTAATGGTGCTCGCACAACATCGCATCGATGCCTACGTATCGGGTATAGAATCAGAGCACTCGTAGTTCTCCTAAGGATTAACGAACACTTGGTTACGCTCAAGGTTCGCGGGGGAAAGTAAGTGTTATGGCAAACACTCACGTGACTTAACAAAGTCACAAAAAGTTATAAAATAAAACACTAAGGACCTAATGGCTAAGGACCTAAGGATGAGGGACCTAATTGCTAAGGTCAAAGAAAAAAAGAGGGACCTAATTGCTAAGGTCAAAATGGTAACTAGGGGGTGGCTAAACTTCCTATGACATTGAGTCAATTGCAGGAGTTCTTTCCCTTTTGGATTGAAAAGCATAAACAAAAATAAATAAATGAGGGTGCAAGCTCCTAAGACTAAGGCATGGGTTGCAACTTGCAAAAATAAATCGAATAAAGTAAATGGAAATAAGGCAAAGGCTTAGTAACCGGGCTATGGCTCGATATATGGATCGAGAATGCAGGGGTGGAAAACAAACGCAGTGCGACAAATTGTTTAAGTTAGAAATCTGTGAAGTGTAAGGAACTGTGCAGATGGCGATCGTAAACGACCGACTTACGTGTGTGAGTGAAGTGTAGTGAATTTCACTTGGCGTTGGACCAAGGAATTATTATTTTTGAAATGAAATTGGCATAGCGTAAAAACGCGAGAAATAATAAATAAATAAGTAAAGTGAAATAAATTAAAATATAAAATGGAATGAATTAAATAAATTAAATAGAATAAATAATGAATTAAATGGAATAAGAAATAAACAAATGTATAAAATAGAAATAAATAAAATGCATGGCCTCATATAGGTTTAGATAACGTCGATTACAAATATCGAATATCGATAAACTCTTAATAATATCATTGGCCCGAAATATCAAAAGACGAATAAGCAAATAAAAAAAAAATTAAAGAAAACGAATTAACTAATAAAATCTAATAAGTGAATTCACAAAAATAATAATAAAAGAAATGTAAATAAACAAAACTGGGTGTTTAGCGATGTGTTATGAGTGTACAAATAGAGAGAAATCTGAATGGGCATGAAAGCCCACTCTACCGCCAACAAAAACATAAAAAAAGGATGTGTAGCAGACTGGGTGGATGTGGTATAGTGAAAACGGATGGTGGGTGAGCCCAAAAACAAATTACTTAAAAAATACCTAGAATTATATAAAAAACAAATAAAAAGGTTTAGCGTAAAATCAAAGAAAAACAAACAAATGTTCAACGACATTAAGAAGACACGTTCATCAGACCAAGAAAATCAGAACGCAAAGCGGAACATCATGGTTCTCCTTCTCAAAATCGTGATTTCAAAGGTAAGAAGCACCCACCCTCACACGATCCTCAACGATGGCCGACGCTCCTTCCGGTCGGTTTTTTTTCGTTCTCAATCTTGTTTCATTCACTCTCGGCTCTCTGTCTCTTCTCACTCAGAATCGTCTCTCTCTCACAGATTTGATTGGTGGGTTTCCTGCGATTTCTGTGCTCTGGGCTTACAAAGTCAAGGTGGTTGGGTTTGCAATGGATGTTTGGAGGCGAAGAGGGCTGAGGCTGAGGGTTTAGGGTTCGGCGGGTGAA
Organism: Lathyrus aphaca; assembly: GCA_963966055.1. Classification (NCBI taxonomy): domain Eukaryota; kingdom Viridiplantae; phylum Streptophyta; class Magnoliopsida; order Fabales; family Fabaceae; genus Lathyrus; species Lathyrus aphaca. Next base: position 82,350,681 of record OZ014522.1, read on the forward strand.
CGACGGCGATGAGGTATCTTGCTCGCAGTCGGCGGTGGGCGGATTGTGGTGATTTTCGCGGATTTGGGGAAGAGTTTGTTTCGGTTCATTTTACGGTGAGTTATGATCTGAAATCTCCCTCTCAAGCTCTATTTTTGATCGATATCCTCACTCTTCTTCTCTGAATTTGATTTTGTTTCTGTGTTGTTTAAGATGGAGAGTGAAGGAGATTTGAATGGAGATTGATGTGTGGTTTATGGTTTATTTCGAATCTCAAGATGGTTCAATGGTTCTGCGAATATTTACAGGTTTGATGAAGAGGTTGGTGGTGGGATTTATGGTGGTTTTGCTGTTAAAGGTTGATGGTTGAATTTGTTGTGTCAGCTGGGCTAATGACGGAGAAACAATTTGACGGCGGCTGGCTTTTGGATGGGTAATTTGCGGCGGAGGCAGTGATTCAAGGTTTTTTGTGTTTGCTTTGGATGGGAGTTTTTGTTTATGAAAAGGTGCGATATGTTGTTATTGTTGGTTGGAAGAAATGAAGGAAGGTTGGTACGATTGCGGATGAAAAAAGGCTCGAAAAGAAAACAAGGTTGTTGCTGAGTTTTTGAAGGATTATGCAGGTGTCAGCTGAGAATAGTGTGAGGCATCCTCAAAACGTGTGGGGTGCGTGTGATGGTTTCGGTGTGTGGATTGAAGGTCTCAACGGTTTGCTGTGGCAGACGGTTTGGTGGATGGTGGCTTGTGATGTTGAATGAGTCTTCGGGAAGATGGTGGCGAGTGGGTCGGTGATGTTTGGTCAGTTTTCCGGCGGACGGTTCAAAGGGGTTTGCGGCATTTTTGGTTCTGAATTTGATAGAAAAGTGGTTGTTGGTTTCTGGGCTTGTAAGGTTTGTTGATGCAAGGAGTGTGTTTGGATTGTGAAAAACAAATGATTTGAGGTATGGTTTTCAGTTTGGTAACAATGCGGTTTTTTTGGATTTGATTCTTTGGGTTTGGTGGTTAGTGATGGTTTGACATTCTCGGTGGTTCGTGGTTTAAGCTTTTCTGGTTTTTTTTTAAAACAGGTGGTGCTGTCTTGTGTATGGTTTCTATTTGTTTTGTTTGGGTTCTGTGAAGTTTTTAGTTTGAAAGTTGTTTTGATCTTGCAGGATTGATACGTTTCGGTATGGTTTAGTGGTGATTGTGACGGTAACAATGGTGGCAAGTCGAAAAAAAAGTTCACAGGTTGGGAGTTCATGGAGAATGGCTAATGCTGGTTAGTTTGGTTTTTGAAGAGGCCTGGTTCGGTGTTGGGGTTTGGAGGGATTTAAACAACTTCAGATTCAGAATGGTAAGGATGTCCATGTGCATTTATAGGTGAGTGAATTTGAGGTTGGTGATTCAAAGGTGGCTTATGGCTGTAAGGTTTGGTGGAAAAGGTTTAAGCAGTTTGTTTCTCATTTCAAGGTTTGTATCATTCTTTTTTTTTTTGAAGGTTTGTTAATGATGATGGTTTCTGAAAATATGACGGATTTTGCGGCTTTGGTGTGTTTGTGACTCTGAGTTTGTTATTTTTCAGTTTTGTGAGTGCAGGTTTAACATTGAAATGAAACAATCAAAAAAAAAAAAAAAAGGAATCCAAACATAGACAAAATGCTGAAAAGAAGTAAAAGAAGAGAACCGTACCTACCCGAATGTTATCGGGGTGACGAATCCAAGTGGTAAGCCTCTACTCCTTGCTGCTCCACTCCTTGTTGTTATTGCTGAACTTTGTTCTCCCTTTTCTCCTCTTTTTTTGAAATTTAAGTTGCTGGATTTTTGGTTATTTGAGTTGGTTTTGGGACTGGTTTGATGGCTTTTTTTTTCTGATGTAACAATGGTGTATGGCTGAATTTTTTGGTTGAATTTTTGAGAACTGTTTGTGGTGTATTCAGTGGGTATTTTTGCAGTGTTTTGGTTGATTTTTGAGTAGTGTTTGAGGGCTGATTTTGGGGTTGAGTTTTGGTTGATTTTTTTTTGAATATAACAGTGCTCTTTGGGACTGTGTTGTGTGAGTTTTGAGAGCTGTCTTGTGTGTTTTTGAGGCTGCTATGTGCTGTGTTTTATGCTGATTTTTTGTCCTTAAAACTTGTAGGTGAAGGGTGCTTGGAAAGAGGAGACAAAATCTGAAACAATGGTTGCAATGGAGTAGTGGAGCAGAGGTGTTGGCTGCTGCAGGCCTGAATTTGTTTGATTTGGAGCAGGCTGAATTTTGTATTTTTTTGGGGCTGATTGTGTTGTAACATTTTTGTATTCTAGTGCTGAATTTTTTTGTACACTTTTTTTTTCTATGTAATTGTAACAAAACAAATATTATGGAATAAATTTGATTATTTACACTAAAGCTATGATTTATACTTGGCACTTAATATTGGAAATGAGAGTTTTAAATTAGAATCTAAATATAATACTTAAATTAGAAATGAATTAAAAAAGAATTAAACTTAAAATTGAAAATAACTTATAAACTTAAATAAATAAACTTGGAATTAAAATTAATTTAGAATTTGAGAAATAAATTTGGAATTTAAAAAAATAAAAATGAATTAGAAATTGACATTGAATTAGAAGTAACAACTTGAAAATAAAATCAACAATTGAAGAATGGAAAATAAAGTCAAAAATAAGAATTTGAAAATGAAATAAAAATTATTTTAGGAATGAGGACTTGATAATGAAAAGAAATAACAAATAAGTTTAGAAAATTTTTGAAAATTGAACTAAAAATTAGAAATAGAAATTGGAATAAAATTTAAACAATAGGAACTCGAAAATAGAAACGAAAATAGAAAATTAAAAAAAATAAATTAAAAATACGAAAATGAAATAAAAAGTCATAAATAAGAAAAGAGAAATTAAATTAAAATAGAAGCTAGAAAATGAGAAGAAAACAACAGAAAATGAATCGGGAAAAGTCCCTGCTAAATGCGATGAATGTATGATTATGATATGAGCGATTAGGGGTAAAATTTGGGGTGTGACATTAACCATAGTAGAATTTCAATGCTTGTCACTATAATTTTTCTTTCCTAGTTTATAGCATTCCACCAATAATTATGTATAACCTTGTCGTTGTCTTAAAGATGCTAATAGTGTATGTAGGTATGGCATGAAGAATGGATTTTATGAGAATTGCTTTTCTTGCATAGAAAAGAGTTTTCTATTTCAAACCATTAAGCTTGGTTCTGATTATTTTAAGGATGAAGTTTAGATAATTTCTTTAATATCTACTAAATTGGGTGGGGAGACCCGAGTAGTTTATAACTTTTTTGTGCTACTGTCCTAGGAATCCATAATCTGCTTTAGAATTGACCATTATTTCTCTTTCAAGATTACTTCAAGGAACAAAAGTTATTATGAAAGAGTAGTTACAGAAGTGCTTTCAACTGGATTGAATGAACACCATTATAGAAATGATAGTAGCTATATAGAAGAATATAAATGTGACCGAAAACCAAAAGAAAATAAGTATCAATGAGAGGGAAAAAAGTTGGAGTTGTTAGCCCTTACCATGTCATGTAAAAATCATCTATATAATTGTAAGGAATTGGCTTAAGTGTCTAAGTCAAATTCTAAATATTGTGAAAATGTTTTTAGTTTTGTTTAAAGCAAAAGTAATGAGATAGTAAAAGTCATAATTAACAATTGGTCTAATATCAAAAAAATCTCTAAAGCATTTTTATTGTATTCTTGCTTGCATTGCAAGACAACTAACACTTGATCTTTTTATTTGTTTATTTAAGTCTGAATCAATTCCTTTCTTTTGTTATTTCTTAAATGTCATATTAATTTTGCTTTATCATTGGATAAAACAATGCTTAAGCCTAACTAATCACACTATTAATATGTACTTCTTTTAGAGCATTATGGTACTACTAGTATATGCTTAGCTTTGATTTAAGGGAAAACGACAACCTTTGATATAGTTAATTGTTATAATGTTACTTTCTTGGTACTTTTATAGTTAATTGAAAACTGTTATTTTAAGAATAAATAATATGTGCTTTTCTAATTTGTTTTCCTATTTTTAACAGAATCAAGATGACTAATGTTGACACAACTTATGCAACATTTGAGAATACGGTTTCAACCCCGCCATCATCAGTCAGTCTCTAATGAAATGTCATCTACTCGCATTAAGAAGCGAAAGAATCGTTCTGAGGCTTGAAATCATTTCATTGTATCGTCGGAAGAAGAACAAAAAGCTTTGTGCAAATACTGTAACACAAAAATTAAGTATAGTAACGGAACTAGTTTCTTGCATGCTCATTTATCGGGATGTCTCATTTACAAGAGGCAAATGACATTATGACAAGTGCTGAAGAACATGTTAGTTCTCCTTTAATTGTCAAGTTTGACCAAGAAGTCATTCGAAGAGCAATGGTTAAGATGTTCATAAACATGGAGATCCTTTTCAGAAGGTCGAACATGAGTTTTTTCATGAATTTATGAGTCTCACTTCACCAAGATTTCAGATTTGTTTGCACACAACATTGACACGTGATGTCTTGCAGCTATGGAATACATGATTTTGAAAAAAATTCTCTCTTTGAATTGTCGAAGAGTTTGTCTCACCACTTATATGTGGACTTCTTGTCAAAAGTTGAGTTATATGTGTGTGACGGCCCATTTCATTGACAATAATTGGCACTTACAAAAGATTTTAACTTTTTGTCAAGGCATAAGTTATACAGCGGATGCTATTTGTGAATCAATGGAGATGTGTTTGAATAATTAGGGTTTAAACCATGTGTTTAGTTTGACGGTTGATAATACTTCCTCTAATGATGTTAGAGTTGAACGTCTTAAGAGAATGTTTTTGTCTAAGTATAGTTTAGTTATGAGCGGAAACCATATTCATATGAGGTGTTGCTTAGTTGTATACCTATTTTGTAATATTTTATGGTTGTTTCTAGAACACCATTGCAACAATCTAGTGTTATATGATATCTTTAACTTGGTTATGTTTCTTAATTCACCATCATTCATCTTCCCCTTTATTTATTTTATTTGTAGATGTGATGGATGATGCAAAGATATGTTGAAAACATAGATGATGGAAAGAGATGTTGGAAGCTTGAATAATTTTTCTTCATCGGTTATTTATTTTATGAACAATTATAATTTATAGAGACATGTTTCATAATTATTTTATTTTGTGATCTTTTTCATGTAACACATCATGCTTTAGTATTATTTTTAATCGAAATATTCCCTACGGAAATTATAAGAATCAAATTTAAAGTAACTTTTAAATAAATGTTTTTGACATAAAATAGTTTTATAATTAATTAAAATAAAAAGGCAAATCAAAGAAAACAAAACTATTTTTTTTGATATAAAATTAATTTTTTATAAAATTAATTTTCTATAAAACTGATTTTAAAATTGGATTTTTTTATAAAATTGGTTTTAAAACTGATTTTTTTTTTTTTATAAAACTAGTTTTAGAATTGATTTTTTTTAAGAAAATAAAAAATTGGTTTAGAGAAAAACTGGTTTAAAACTGATTTTAAAATAATTGGTTTTCTGTGAGAAACCGATTTAGATTTGAACGGATCCATTTATAAATCGGTTTTTTAAAAAATAAATCACTTTTATAAAGACAATTTCAAGATCCAAACTAAACTATATATATATATATATATATATATATATATATATATATATATATATATATATATATATATATATATATTCAAATTGATTTGATTTATTATCCTTACACACCGCTATACTACCTTACTTACAACAAATTCATGTGCAAATACTATGAGTCCCACCACACCTTCGAATAACTTAATCCATCAGCAAAATTCTTTTCAATGTAATTTGCAATAATATAATGCTCATAATTTTATCACTAACTATTCAATATTATCATACAAACATTAAAAGGCACAACATATAATCCCAAAGAGTCACAAAGAGGAATGACGAGTACCTACAAATTTCTTAAGACTATCAACTAAATCCCGTGCTTTAGAACGATCAAAGATTTCCACAGCATGATACCCATCCTCACAAAACCACGACACCACGTGCACCCCACGTGCCTTCAAAATCTTCACCAACTCCTTTTGTTTATCCACCAACGGATCTCCACCGTATCCATTAACAAAACACCTCGGCAGCCGTCCGATCTTCTCACCATATACTCTATCAGCGACCGTTGGATTGCAGTACATGTGGTCGCGATCTGCACCCTCAGGCAAACACAGGCTCCACAGGAGATCACCCGCAGGTAATGGCAATATACGATCGTTAATCAAACGAAGTTCAGATTCCGTTCTCTGGACTCCACTGAAAAATATAGAGTTTAAAATCAGCCCTCGGATCTTAATCGGAGAGAGATCAAGGTCAAGTGCACGTAGACCTGCGAAGTAGGCAATGTTAGCTCCTGCACTGATTCCCATCAAGAAGCAGTTATCGAAGTCCACGTGGTTTCTAATCCACGGATCAGATTCATTTGGATTTCGTGCTTGGGATTTGAGCCAGAGAAGGGAATCGACGGCGTCGTCGTAGGCGGCGGGAAGACGATACTCCGGCGAGAGACGGTAATCGACGGAGGCGATAACCGCAGGTATTTGAGCAGAAAATTCGGAACATGCGTAGTGGAAAATTAGTGAGGAAGAGTGGTAGAGGACGAAACCGCCGCCGTGGAAGTAGAGAATGAGAGGGAGTTTTTCAGATGGCGGAGGGTGTGGGATGAAGAGACGGATGGAGGTTTTTGCGGCGGCGTTTAAGGTGACGTCTTTAGAGAGAGATGGTTGGGGAGGCGAGTTGGTGAGATCGGAGTGTGGTGGTACTGTGGGGACGATGTAGTTTCTTGTTAGAGAACCGTTGGGGTTGAGTTTGATTTTGAGAAATTTGTATGGATCTATGGAGGAGTTTCGTTTGGAAGGTGATGATTCTGTCATAGTGGTTGAAATGATTTATGAGCGGGTGAAGGTTAGTTCGGATCCGTTTATTATATTGCATTGAAATGTTGTACGGTTAATAGTAGTTTATAACTTTATATACTTTCGGCTTTCATTCATGGTTGTGATTTGCCAGCACATGGATTTTAATGCAATTAAAATGCGCCTTATATGTATTTTTTCTAAAATATAATAAAACTTTAATTAAAAAAAATTAAAAAAAATACTTTTAAAATATATAATAAATTATTGACTATAATATATTATTTTTTATGTATAAATATTTTTTTTATATTAATTAAAAAAATATTAGAATCAATAATAATTTTTTTTATTATTTAATATGTTGATCAATAATTTCATGATCTCCGTTATAATAATGATATTTTTATTATAACCTTAATATTCAAATATTAGAACCAATTAAAAACTGATGTTGATTATTAATTTAATGATTCCGTTATAACAATAAAAAACTCATTCCTTTTATATTTAAATATTTTTCTTCTTTATTTAAATAGAATAATAATCTATATTATTAAAAATATATTTAAAGATCATTAATATAATTTTTCATAATTAACTTCTTACCAAATAAAATTAAATATATTGAATATATTTTAAATAAATAATAAGCAATAATAAAATACTTGAGAATATTATTTTACTCATCACATTTAAATTCAAACATTATGAGTTTCAATATAAATGTCCATGATTAACTTGTTACCAAATAAAATTAAATTCATTGAATATATTTCAAATAAATGATAAGCAATAAAAAATAAAAAAAAATATTTTAATAAAAAAGTAAATACATAGTAAGAAATGAATTTATTATATGATGAATCTTTTTAAATAAAAATTAAAATAATTTATATATATCAATAAAAAAATTATTAAAAAAAATTGAAAAGGTTTGTAGATGCATATATGATATTTTTCTTAGTTTTATTAATATAAGTTTTTTTTTTAATAAAAAAATTTATAAAATCTGCTATGCTACTATCAGAACCATAAATTGCCTTTTAGTAATAAAATTGTAAAAACTGCTATCACTTTTCAGAAGAATAAAACTCACACCCATGTTATTTCAATTCCATGCGGGTTACCACTAGGGAATTTTTTTTTTAAATAACAGAGTTTGTTAAATAATTTTCCAAAATAACATATATTTGAAAAAAATTACCAAACTAACATAGTTTGGTAATGCATTCGCCAAACCATATGAAGATCATGTATTTTTCTGGTGCAATTCGCCATATGGATTGTAGAAGATGTATATTTTTGAATGTATTCGCCATACCATTTGGCGAATGAGTGTACTTTGATGTACCAATTCGCCAAATGGATGGTTGAATGTGTACATGTTGATTTTAGAATTTTTGGATTTAAGGTATTTGATATTTTTGTGTTATATATATTTACTTATATATTTACTTATATATATATATATATATATATATATATATATATATATATATATATATATATAAGTATATATATATATATATATATATATATATATATATATATATATATATATATATACTTTTATATATATATATATATATATATATATATATATATATATATATATATATATATATATATATATATATATATATATATATATATATATAAGTATATATATATATATATATATACTTTTATATATATATATATATATATATATATATATATATATATATATATATATATATACTTTTATATATATATATATATATATATATATATATATATATATATATATATATATATATATATATATATATATATATATATATATATATATATATATATATATATATATATATATATATATATATATATATACTTATATATATTTACTTATATATATTTACTTATATATATTTACTTATTTATATACTTATTTAAGGTATTTGATATTTTTGTGTTATATATATTTACTTATATATTTACTTATATATATATATATATATATATATATATATATATATATATATATATATATATATATATATATATATATATATATATATATATATATATATATATATAAGTATATATATATATATATATATATATATATATATATATATATATATATATATATATATATATATATATATATATATATATGTATAAGTATATATATATATATATATATATATATATATATATATATATATATATATATATATATATATATATATATATATATATACTTTTATATATATATATATATATATATATATATATATATATATATATATATATATATATATGTATAAGTATATATATATATATATATATATATATATATATATATATATATATATATATATATATGTATAAGTATATATATATATATATATATATATATATATATATATATATACTTTTTTATATATATATATATATATATATATATATATATATATATATATATATATATATATATATATATATATATATATACTTATATATATTTACTTATATATATTTACTTATTTATATATATATATATAAATATATATATATATATATATATATACTTATATATATATATATATATACTTATACTTATATATTTTTTTTTTCTTTTATAAATATATATATAAAGGAAAATTACAATATGAAATAAAATTATATCTAAAGAAAATTATTGATATAAAAGAAAATTAGAGAATATGAGAAAACGAAATATATATTAAAAGAAAATTCTTATTAATAATTCAAGAACGACATTACAAAAATTAATTTCCCGCCCGATCTAACTGCCCCCCAGTACCACATCCACGGGGATGACCCCGTCTTCGAACCCTACCACCAGGTTGTCGAGGTTCAGCTTGTATTTGTGTGTTTGGTGGAGGCGGTTGTTGTTGAGTCAATGATTCAGCCTGTCCCCAATTACCTGGAAGGTTGCTGCCAAAGGCGCTGCCGTAACTGAGTTGTGTGCCCATGTTTTCAAAGCTGGGTCGGATAGGTTGGGCTGGGTTGGATTGGGTTGGGTGAGGACGATAGGCTTGACCAAACGAGGATATTGCCTCGTTTTGAGAACGAAACAAAGGTGGGGGCTATAGGTTGGTGTGGACATGAAGGGGTTGTCGGGGGTATAGTGGTGTTGGTAAGGCTCTTGATGTTGTGATTGGGTTTGTGGCATGAAGGGGTTATGTGTTTGGATGAATGGCCTATGGGTGTGTGAAGTCGATGGCTGGAATTGGGTGGGGCAGTCATGTTGTGGAGTTGGTGGTTGGGCGTATGCTGCGGCCTGGGCGCGGGGGTCGATCAAGTATGGGTTATCAGACACCCATTGTTGCATAGTAACCGACCTAAACCAAACTAAATATTCTCTAGTTGGTCTGACGTTTTGCAGCACTTGGTCAGTTAGGACATGTTGGCGTCGATCCCTCCATTGTTGACGTAACTCCCTTGCAAAGTCTCTCCAATCTTCCATGTTCCACATGTCACTCACTCTTTTCAAATGCCAATTTCCCAAACATGTCGGAGGGCCCGGAATATTCTGTTGCATTCCGAACTGCATTTTCACCCGATCTGTTTGGTGCATTTCAATTGTAGTGAAGCGGATGATTGGAGTTTTTGCCGTCCAAATTTCAGCATCTTCCGGGTTAGGCTCATGGTCGAGTGCTAAATATGGGCGCCAGACGAACTACGGAAAAAAAAAATTCTGTTAGCATAAAATTATTTTAGTTAATAAAATGCAATAAAACGGAAAAATATTGTTTATATGTGACAATACCTGATCGATCCCCACGTGGTCTAACAACTGGCGATATAGAACTATAGAACTTCTTGGGTTTCTACTATAATCCATCCCAAGATCGGACCAGCTAAGCACAACAAATTTAAACACATTTAGATACAATAACAATTTAAATATTTAAAATATAATATGTTTGGAAATAAAAATTAAAAGTGGACTCACTGGTTTGCGTAGGGGAACGGGCATGGATTCATGTTGCGTGGGGCAAGCATCGGCAGTCTGGAATACCCCCAAGCTTGTAACAAAAATGCACACCCATAAAACGTACAAGTATCCTTTGCGGCATTTTTACAAAGGCTACTGTACAAGTGTGCCAAAACAGCTGAACCCCAACTGTATGTATTTACATTGTTGATGTTTCGCAACAATGGTAAATACATCATGTTTATTGTGTTCCCGGTACCGTCGGGAAATAAAAAATGACCCAAATAAAAGCATAATATAACACCGAGTTTTTTGCATTATTTCTAACTCGGTAGAATCTTCAGTTAAAATAAAACTAGAATAGTGCTCTCTAAGGAGTCCTAGATTTATACCTGAACCCCGGCTACGAGTATTTGATGGCTGCTCCTCGTCAATTAGAGGGGCACCCAGCAAATCCGCAACTATAGAAACATCCTGGTTGACCTTACCGAAGACGGCTCTGCCGGATACACGTAACCCCAAGAGCATGTATACGTCTTCCAAGGTGACCGTGCATTCACCGAAGGGCAGGTGAAATGTGTGTGTCTCTGGCCTCCACCTCTCTTGGAGTGCCAAGATGAATTTTGAGTCTATTGAGTTGTTGTGAACCTTAATAACATCCCCAAACCCGCACAACTGTAGACACGGTTCAATGATCGGATCGAACTCAATGTAGTCGTGCACCCGACAGCGAAATCTTCTTACATTCTGTAA